>JAWPHD010000406.1:0-479784 GCA_037043455.1 Cyrtodaria siliqua | reverse complement strand
GAAATGTAGTATGGTAGTAATTGTTTTTTATATACATATTAGCGAAGATACAATGTTTACTATCCTCTGTAGCGGCAGTTGAGTTGAGGCGTCGTGGTAGTGCTAGGGAAGTGAAGGTTCAAGCCCGCGAATTCTTCTGGGTTTTCCTGTGTTTTTTAATTATCATTATTGATCGGTTTTCATTAGTGCTGAATGGTAAGGTAGCAACAGTTCTTATCATGTGTTCACTTGGATAACGCAATCTTATGATAACTACATGTGGTAACAGGTGAACAGTTTATATATGTGTAATGCATACGCTAATGGCACACGTATCGCAGTTACATGTGAACAATTGTATTTCTGTGCTGTGATGTTGTACTTCTAGGCACGTCGTGGTGTAAAAGGGTTAATTGTAATCATTATGTAAGGCATGTCAAGGTATTTTGAACAGTAAAGAAGGGAGGTCGCCCACATTGGATTCAACGATGCTTGGTAGTGAAGGACTGATGGTGAAATCGGGAGAGAGATGTAAGAAAGAACGGTCGTGGGTGTGTTATGTCTGCCGTGAGCAACAGTTACTTTTTTCAAGTATTGTTTTAAACGCCGGTAACTTGATCTATTATGTATGTTAACTTTTTGTCTGCTCGACAGGTTATGTTTACGCTTGTGTAGAAGCCTTGGCTTGGTTATACTGATAGTAAGCGATATATGTATCATTGAAAGTTGTACGGCTTTTGGGTGGTGCTGAAAATTAGGACTTCTGCACAATTTCAATGTGAAAACTCGAAATGTAAATTAACAAAGTGCAAAAGTTAGGACAAGGTCATTCACAGAGATACTTATGGTTAAATGGGGAAGGATTGAATGTGGTAAATGAGTAAGAGAGGTTATAGTGTGGGGGTTGAATGAGAGAAAAAATTAGAGGTTTCGACTATTCTGTGGGGAAGTGGTAGAATATTTGGTTTATGTTGAGAATGGGGTCATTGTGGAAAGAATTGGGGGGGCTATGTACAGTCAAGTCTACTTATTGGAATTAAATGTTCAGCCCCGAAGTCTCCTGGCATGTATGCATTCTGTATTGGTAGTTGGCTCAGTAAAAATCCTCCCTGTTGATGCATTCTAACAGTGTGCTGAGGCGTTGTTGCCACTAGCACTATCCCATACATTTATATGCAGCGATATTGCCGGTGTTTGCCCCCGATATGCATACATAGCGTTTGCCAATTTTAGAATCTCAGCCGACGATATAATAAACGAAAATAAGTATCAAAACTTACGCCTATAGTTCGTCGTAATTGACTCCTGATGAGTATCTTGATAGCTCCTTGCTATTCTTTTTTCCCACCCTGTGTAGTCCTAAGCATTCTGTACTGTGTAGGCCCATAAGTTCTCATTCATTACCTTGTAAAAGAAAATATCGCCGCTCTTGAAGCACAGCAAGATGATATGAAGGCTGTCAGTGTCCTAGTAGTTAACAACATGGATACCGATTGAGGCCAATGTCGTCTTCTTCAATACCATAGAGCCCCTTTAGCACATCATCAGCTTCTTCATTGCATGTATGTTTGCCAGTATAGCGCTATGTATCGTGATTCGATTGCGCAATCACATGACAAACCAGGCCGTGAAGGCAAGGGCCAGGAAGATATTCGTCTCGAAGTGTGACGCGACATGGTCTGGTCGAGTGAAGGTGCCTCTGATGTCCCTGCATCGCCGAAGCGGGTGCAGGACATTCTAATTCGAGGACTTCAATGCACTTTTGACCGTCGGCCTCTGTCCTGGCCATAATCGATTGTCGATCCATTATTCAGGCCCCGAAGTGTTGGGGACGTCTAGACCTCAGATTATCTTGCCGTTTTGTGGCACAGTTCACGTCGTGCGCTATGGTCGTGACCCAGTATACAGAATCCTGCCCGATATGGAGAGCCCATTCAGGGGTGAGTGTGTCTCATTCAGGAACCATCTTCAAGCAGAGTATGATCCTGGACCGAGGTGCGAGGAATATCCGGACAGTGTCGGATCGACCGTTTGGCAGTTGTCCGTCACCAAAAGTCTATGTGTATGAGCCACAGTCACATAACAGATCCACTAGCCACAATGGGGGTTGTCGTGAGATCATTGCCCCCCTGGATACACCCTGATACTAACCGTAATATAATGCTGAGATTCATACAGAAAGTAGTCAGATTCCTGAGAACATATTTGCTTCCCAGCTGACATCCCGCTAAGAAGTAATCGATATCTATCGAGGCTAAGGGTACAGAAAAAAGCGTTTAGGGGGATCGCACAGTGATAACCATCTCATCGGGGCCCTGTCCCTGTCATATCCCTTCTCCCCGTTTGCAATACTCCGGATCGGGGCCTACCAGACCTTGATTTCGCTTAGTTCGGTAGATAGGCAATTGAAATGGTGATCTCATGGTGGCTGTGAAACAGGACTTAACCAAAAATTTGAATGTTACATCTAAAGGTACCCATGGACAGGACGATCAGACAAGGTTAACATTTTCGTGGTGGGGCATAGGTTTATTACGCAAAATACCACATGCGTCTTATACGTCAACGTAATAATTTCGGAGACCACAGGTTCGATACCAAATATTTGGCAAAAGTTTATTCTTATGCCTGGAAATGCTGGCGCTATGTATGGTATTGAAGTTTCATTGTTCTCAGTTAAACGCTCGAGTTTCTGTTTGAGAGGTTGTCTACGTATTGGCTTTGTCATTTGAGGACCAGTTCAAAACATGGACATTTAGTGTTACTTTTACTGGTCCTTTGGGACCAACGAGCCCAATATAGGTGACTTTGAAGTAGAATACCGCTTTAAGCCGGTGCTAGGGGCGTGAGAGGTGTTGCTTCTATCATTACTTTCTCATGAACAGACTCAATCAAACCGATCGGGTCTGCTGCTTTATTCTCTTAAATGTATTTGTCGCTCACAAAGGATCACCTTTATCAGTATTTATTTATATCTGAAAATATTAAGGGAAAATTGAAAAAACTCACATACAGTAAGGCTACACATAATTATTGAATTGTTTATATTGCCATAGTATGTATATATATTATATATATTATAATTATATTATAATGAATGCAAATATAACTTGCAAGTGAAGCATACCCAATTTTAAAACAAAAATGTGATCCGATAAGTAATGCCGAATTTCTATAAAATATAATTTTACTGTATTTAAGTAATGTACTACTGAAAATATGTGTGTAGTCTTATTTAAATGTGTCTCGTAAATAAACATGGACATGCCCATGAATAAACCATGAGCACATAACTTTAATAAACACAATTTTAATCAATTACTATAGAGGCGACCGTTAATTATTTTTGTTTACATATTTCCATGAAATATTAAGTTTGCAGGGCAATTGGTTGAACTTAACAAAATAAATTAACCTCCAGACAGGACATGACGGAGGAATGGGAAAACGGTTGAGCGACATATTATATCCCCTAACAATTTTCGTTAAGATGTTATAAAATTAATTATTTTTTTTATTTGTACCGACTGTGGCTTTGAACATAAGGAACATGTGAGTTAAATGTCAATATTTGCCATATAAGAAAATGCGCTAAGCAAAACAAACGAGCGCCTCTACATCGAACAACTAGCGCTTAACTTCAACAAACACTCGCTTCGATCAATGTTAACATATACAAACCAAATCAGACAAAATATGTATTTCTGCTTTAAAGGGACACATGGCAATCTTGCAGTATTTGAAATGGGTTGTCACAATTTATATATATCCAGTATCATTTTTACTTTTACCCTGGTTACATTTAAAATAAATAAAATTTTAAGTATTCCTATTTCGTCTTATTATACTATAAGTTTTAATATATTACTGGTGCAATAATATAAAAAAAAAAAATAATAGAAAAAAAACAAATGGCTTAATACAATTCTTATAATTAACATTAATGATTGAACAAATGCAATTTATGTAGAAAAACTAACGGGATGCTGCTAGTTTTTGAAAACTCAAAGATTGCCATGTGTTCCTTTAAAATTAGTTTTGAAGCCAACATGTAAAAGAAACATATTGACATACAACTGATCTGATCAAAAAAATATATGTTGATGAAATATAAGGCAGTAAAGTAAATATATACAAGTGCCTAGTATAAACAGATTGATAACATCAAATTTAGATGTCCACGTCCTCAACTCGAAGTGGTCACTTGAAAGTATCGTGCATTGTGTAAATGTAAACACAGACTGGTAATGCACGGTGTCATGAAGAATAAGTTTGTAAAATCACCACTATTTGCCAAATATGGGTTTCCGCATCTACAAACCATCATATTCCTGTTTACAAACTAGCGTGTTGATATCTAAAATCTCAAAATCGATTAGCACTTTACCTACAGTGTGTTCTAAGGTGAAGTTCGTAGAAGTATTGCTAAAAAGACGAAAAGAAGGGTGAGGGTGGTGGAGGGGGTGGGCGGGGGGAGGAGTGGAACTGTGTTCAACTGTGCAACCCTTGTCCCAGGTTATCAACAAAGCAGTTTATAGTACATTTTTTATAAACATTTGCTCTGCTACTTCGGTTACAGTGTAATAGTATCACCACCAACATTATTTCAATACAACATTCCATTAATATTCTTTCGAGTTCTTCCTTGAGATTTGCATATTTATTTTGAAAATGGAACTACTAGTATGCATACTCGTTAAGGATTGGTGTAAGTCGCAGCTTATTTCACAAAAGTTTGTCATGTGATGTACACATTATAGTATTTGTTTTTCATTGTGAAAAATTCCACAATGATACGACATTATGTTTTTTTCAAAAAATGTGTTTGATGAAATTTGAATGTTAACATATATATTGCTTTGTCTAATTATTCGTTTGTACATTAAAATTCGCATGCAATAAAAAAAAATAGTACATTTGGATATGCACTCGTTCTTCCGCGTATAATTATTGCGTGGAAAAATCTCGTACGTATATCCCACTACAAGTCAACCTATAATTAGTATACACCTAAGCTTCAAACTTGCTAACGCTGCAAGGGGTGAAATAAACAATGTCTATACATGACGCAAAGTTGCTGGTTATAATTCGTGTGGTGGACTTTTGTAAACGGAAATAGTATGTTGATATTAAGAACATTGCAAACTATTCGTTGCAATATTCGTTGCAATATTTCAGAGATCTGCCGATACCAACAATATGACACTGGAAGAAGCAACAGAAATATGTAAGGCATTATTGGTTACCTGTAAACTGTTCAATATGAGTACCACTAACAACAACAGTACACCAGGGCTAATGTGAACACTACCATTCGTGACTGTGCTGAAGACACACTTGTAAGTATATATTTGGTTTATGTGTTTACAACATGTGCATGTGTGCATTGAAAATATATGAATAGGATGCGCTTAGTATCAGAACACACAAATGGAACATATCAAATGTTTTAACTATGACACGAAATAAACAATAATTCACACATATCAATGTTACACATCTCTGTCCATTATATCATGAGTTTACTGCCAAGTAATGTCCGACTTAAAATTGGAGTAACATTTGATGTTGGTTTCTATAGTATAGATAGCATCAGCGATCCCATTGAAGTAAGGTAAGTAATTTATTGATTTAAAGAGGGTGCCTCAATTGGCATAGCCAGACTTTCGTTAAGGCCTTCTTAATAATATATTTACAAATATAAACACAAATAAACTTAATGTAGAGCAGACATAATTATGAATACATATCAAACCTATTGTGATTTTTTAAAATGAAATGATGTCTAACATCAATCAAGATAAAGCATAAACATACTGCAAATGTATACATAAACAAAGACACATGTGTATAGTGTATACATCAGTACTGCTTTCTACCCATGGAATTACCAATATGTAAAAGCAAATTAGAATATGAATAGATTTTTAATTTTTACACCATTTCAAGCAATTGTTGGAAAATATATTCAATGATGTAGAATTTTTAATATTAATAAACTATGTTCGTATTCCGGGTAACAGCCACAGACATGAAGGTATTGTTTTGGAAATATACTGAAAATTGTTTTTCCTTTGCATAACTAAGTTAATAAATACATAAATAGTAAAGCTATCCTCACATATGATCATTTTTTATTGACAGAAATAATGATTATTTCATCGATGTATTAAGTTTACTTATTATTTATTTAAGCAATCCATCCGTGAATTCAATGTATTTCGTCATTTAAAACTATTATTTTATTACAATCCAGTCTTTAGTTCTGATGACGAGGGTTATATGAACATTTAACCCAATATCACGTATACCATGATGACGAGGGTTATATGAACATTTAACCTTATATCACGTATACCAGTAAACCGCAGTTAAACGTGCGTGTGTGTCTTTCATTGTTTAAGCTGAATCCAGAGGAAGAATGGGCAACTGCAGCATGCTCAGCCATGCAGATCTATGTTGAAAATGAAGTGCAGAGGAATATAGTGTTTCAGGTAAGGATAAATACATCGTATAGACACCTTCACCCATAAAATGATGTCGTATTTGAATACGTCTTCCTTGTTTTTAGAACTGAAATGTAGGATAACAGTGACATCTTTACAGTGTAACCCTAAGATACTAATATCTTTCACACCCGTGACAAATTGTTCACTTACTTTAACACAATGACATTGCAGCCAACATCTTAAGGTTTTGAGTAGTGCCTGTATCACTACGTTGCAGCAATGCACCAACACATCTGCTAACTTCGTTAACATATAACCTTGTGAATGTTATATATTTATAAATAATCTGTGCCTGTTTAATATTAAATGTATTAAACGAGTTGGATACAATCATATTATGCGAAGCTGAGCCGGGCATCATATCATATGTATTAAACGAGTTTAATACATTCAATATTAAATAGGCAGGAATGTGAGATTCTATTGATCACATTACTCCAAAAACCTCTCATAACCAACATGTATTAATGTAGCTGCCTGATTATAACGATGCCATACTATCACTTTGCACGTTGCGTGGTGAAGTTGTATGTTGATTCCGTATTTTCCGTACGTCACATAACAACGGAACAACCACGTCCAATTCCATAATCCTGTATTGTAAACAATTAAACGGAAAGGACAGAGCGTTGATTCGGCCTTCATTTGCATATTTACTTAATTAGTGTAATATTATACATATAATGGCTCTGTATGACGATTATAACATTCGCACCGACTACACATCAGTAGTGTTATTATTTAGTGTTCTTTTGGGATCATCGATCCCAATCTTTGTGCATTTAAAGTAGAATATCGCTGAAGCCGGTGCCATGGGGCGAGAGAGGTCGTGCACCTTATATAAAGGCTCATGAGCAGACTCCATAAAACCGAGACTCTAATTTTCCCTCTTGTGTGTGTGTGTTGCTCCATGAGAACCTCTTTTCAATATTTATTACACCCTCACACTTGCAGTCTTGTGATAAATAATATTATACCAGGGTAAGTCATTAATGACAACTGCCATTCTGTAACATAGAAGAACTTTCCTTTATCTAGAACAAGCTTATGTATTTAGCCAGAATAAAGTTTTGGAATTATTTACATTAACATTTATTTAAACAAAGTGATGAAACTAAAAAAAAACATATTTAACCAACTTAATATATTGACCAACAAGTAAGAATGACATTGCGGATCACTATATGTCAACTCTGCAGGCAAATGTGTTTGAATAATCATAATGTGTACTTGAGGAGAAATAAGAAACAGTATTATTTGCCTTATCGCGGTCTTAAACGTTTACATGTATGTATGATTCTTTAATATGAACCATTGTCCATTTGCAGGAGGATCATCCCGAGTATTTAATTGAAATTCAAGACCAGAAATGCATCGGAGACTGTAATGGTCATGGGACATGTGTCGATGGTATGTTACGAACATATGTATGCCAGATTTGATGTCCACTTGATGTATGCATATAACCTATTGTATGTGGTCGCTACATTTAGCTGTCTGTATACCGTATGTTTGTCCAGTACAGTCCTGCAATCGGAGGTCTTGAGTTCGACTCCCCTGACCGCGTCATAACAACTACTTAAAAACGGTAGTAGTTACTTGTAACCCTTGATTGAGGAGCAAATAATGGAGGAGCAAATTCGCTAACTGGACAGTAAGCTGAGAACATGTAGATTAGAGAAGAGGTGTACATGTGTTGGTTGGAAAGCTGAAAGTAGAAGTCTTCAAAGTTTCCAGAATACTGTGGCTATTATCTGGAGTCCGAATAGACCATATAAGGCAGAGAGGGCGTGATAGTTAGCAGCCAAATATCCTAGTCCCATTTCGATTCCACATTTCCCCAAGGAGTTGTGATATAAGCCGGAACCCTTTTAATCTACACTTCACGGTGGAAAACCGAATTGGCCAGTTGAGAGGAGACTTATAACTTTCACCATGTGGGATCCTACCAATCAAGAAGCTGGCGTGGGTTTTAATGTGTTTTAATTAATGTTATCTTGTGGAACATTGTTATGCCTAAAGTAGATAGAAGGTGTGATAGCACATGTAACTGTAGTGAGTCAATTGTACAATTTATTGGTGAATATGTAAATATGTGGCGTAGTTGAATTGGTCATGCCTGTATGGCAAGTATAGTGTAATAGCGTGAGTGTTAACCTGTGTGGTTAAGTAGTGTTATTCTTTGACTGTGTGTCCAATATAATTGGAATAAGTAGCCTGTGTGACAATATATAAATATCACATCCCATGGAGGGTGATAGAACATATTGTCAACCCGAGATTGGTAATGTCCACCGAGGCTTTAGCCGAGGTGGACATTACCACATCGAGGGTTGACAATATGTTCTATCACCCTCCATGGGATGTGATATTTATTTTATTATACCAAACATCAAAATTCATTTAATCAGCAATTATTTTTTATTTAACAACAATAAAGAACTTGAACTTTTTTTTGCCATGAAACATTACCATGAAACATTACCAATTGTTGACTGATCGGGAATGGGGAAATTACATAGAGAATTTTGAGTGAGGTATAATAATGTGTAATTAGCAACCTGTGTGGTTATTTCACATTATTTTGCCTGTGTGGCTAATTAATTTCCTATGTGGATAAATTCAGTGAACTTTCCTGTGTGGATATTTTGACAGTGTAAACTAGTGACGAACTGTGTATGACTTGTGCAGACTATGGTGTAACGGTGTATTATTTTAACATTGGATAACTTTGATAAAAGTTAGTAGTTAGACTTATAATCAAGTGCATTCGTGTGGTAGTGTGATTGCTAAAGTTCAGTATGGTGTGTCAGTAATATTATAGTGGAAATAATTGTGACCCCATTTGTCACAATCATTTCCACTATAATTTATAATGGCAATAATCGTGCTCCCAGCTTCTTTTAGAGCAGATGGATAAAGCTACTACTGACAACGCAATAAATATGTTCTCTATTATATTTCCAGAATATACATCGAGTTTCCAGTTTAATATTACTGACACAATACTGAACTTTAGCAATCACACTATTACACGAATGCACTTGATTATAAGTCTAACTATTAACATTTATCAAAGTTATTCAATGTTAAAATAATACACCGTTACACCATAGTCTGTACAAGTCATACACTGTTCGTCACTAGTTTACACTGTCAAAATATCCACACAGGAAAGTTCACTGAGTTTATCCACACAGGAAATCAATTAGCCACACAGGCAAAATCACAGTAAAATAACCACACAGTTTGCTAATTACACATTGTCACACAGGCTACTTATTCCAATTATTTTGGACACACAGTCAAATAATAACTCTACCTAACCACACAGGTTAACACTCACGCTATTACACTATACTTGCCACACAGGCATGACCAATTCAACTACGCCACATATTTACAAATTCACAAATAAATTGTGTCCACACTGTATCAGCACAACTGACTCACTACAGTTACATGTGCTATCCATCTACTTTAGGCATAACCATGTTCCACATGATAAAATTAATTAAAACACATTGAAACCCACGCTAGCTTCTACACTGGTAGGACCCCACATGGTTAAAGTTATACGTCTCCTCTCAACTGGCCAATTCGGTTTTCCACCGTGAAGTGTAGTTTAAAAGGGTTCCAGCTAATATCCCAACTCCTTGGGGAAACGTGGAATCGAAATTGGACTAGGGTATTTGGCTGCTAACTTTCAAGCCCTCTCTGCCTTCTATGGTCTACTCGGACTCCAGATAATAGCCACAGTATTCTGGAAACTTTGAAGACTTCTACTTTCAGCTTTCCAACCAACACATGTACACCGCTTCTCTAATCTACATGTTTCAGCTTACTGTCCAGTTGGCCCGGTTTCAGAAAAAAGGTGAATGGTCGGGGTTTCATGTACTACGGCGTGGTATTCCAGTGTGGCAGTATTATATATGTTACAGGTATATAGATACATTACACTAAACACAATCACACTTAATGCGGCGTCAACAAGCGATTTTTCTTGGGCCTCAAATGGTAGAGGTAATATAATCCTTAGAACCACAAACGCATGCACGCACGTACTCACTCAGTCACGCACGCACGCACGCAAGCACGCACGCATGCACATACACAGCGAAACACCCACAGGCACACGTACAAACAAATAGCTGTACCATAAATACATTGCGTATGTATGAACAAAATATGAAATGTTATATTACTTATCTAGCATCGCAGGAGGTACAAATACCAATAGCACAGTATTCTTAGCCCTCTTGACGTGTTGATTTAAAACAATATCAAATCTTACCAACAATTTAAGTTTTTAAGTTTTCAAAATTACCTTTAAAATTACAATACTTTGGAGGGAAATTCTTTTGACAAATACAAGCCGTACACATAGTCGAACTGGAAATACAGTATTCATGCACCTCAGTCAACTCAAAACGCGAAAAAACAACAACAATACTTATAACGATAAATAAAAGGCAGGAAATGACACCACAGAGAAGTAAACCTATTGACCGTATTAGAAAATAGTTTTACAGATAAGTGTGAGCAATCAAATGCACATGTACTAATTTAAGACATTTGATCAAAACAACTTTAAAGATATTTTGCTCACAATTATCAGGATTCCGATATGTTTATAAAGATATTTCAGGCAAGTGTGAACAAAATAACACATAAACATGTAGTTTGATTGTATACGTGAACATGTTGAATAATCTGAAAGTCCTTTTAGTTCTAAAATAAAAGGGCTCTTACTTAAATGTAGCGTGATCCGAAATTCCGTGTGGTTGCCAGCAGAGAGTTTTTGTTTATTTAAGAAATGATTTCTTCAAGTAATCATATAAAATCTATGATTACAATAACATCCATGGTTGCGAGTTTTAAAACTACACATGAATACATACTGCATAGCATGTAAAGTTTACGAATAGTTATAGATACAGGCCCATCACCATAATACATGTGGCATGGCTACTACTAAATGTAAATCGTGTTGATACGAGTTATGTGATTGATGTAATTGAATTTAATCAACGTTTTTTTTGTTTCAGAACGTTGCTTGTTATGTCTCATATTCACACAGCCGAGCGCTTTGACGTCCGATGACCCTCTATTTACATTATAATGTTCCATATATTTTTAGGCGCCTGCGTATGCCAGGATGATTACGATGGTGACGAATGCTTTCTGAAGAGGTCAAAAGCATTGGAAATATCTGACACAACAGGTGGCGGTGTGTGTGATATGAAAATATACGGTGATTGTGACTGCATTTCTGTTGACACGAACGATGGTTTCGTGAGATTGCCTACGTGTCATATTGGAATACGCACTGTGAGATATTGTTTGTTTTGTATGACGTTTTACGTCATCTTCAACATATGTAAGGCTGTATATGACGGTCTATATTTTGTGGTGGAGGTAGACCACCTACTTCTCCGGAGTAGAACCAGTACTGTACACCTCCCGCAATCAGTAAGAATCGACACTTCCTCACACTGTGAGATATACTTTTGCAACATACGTTTACTGAAATCATTGTCTATGATAGTCATTCTAACATAAATGCACAGTTCTAAGCATCCATATTTCAGCAATAACCAACCCGTTAAGTTATATTTCATGTGTTCGGTATTGTTAAACAAATTACAGACAGCAACGATAATATAAGACACATAAACAACAACGGCTGTTTTGTGACAGACTGCTGTATCTGCATGAAATTACTAATCGATTAATGTTTCGTTACATTGTTTTTAAAAGCACGACATGCACATATAGAACGATACTAATTACTTTGCAAATTAATGTGTTCATCAGTAAATGGATAATGGAAGCTAAGTGTTGACTAGCTCTTCTCCGTATAACATGTTAGTAATTACTTGTTATACAGTATATATCACACATGTGTATATTACATTCAAAGGCTGATACTACCCTTATGTTTTCGGAGATGAAAATGTACGTCGGGGTTGTTGTCTACCAAAGCTTCAACACAATACAATGTTGCCTCCCAGGACATGGACGTAAAAGGCGATCTGCGGAAACCGAGGTGGCTCAGATATTAAGTCTGTCCGTGAGCAATGATGGTACAACCTTTGGTGCGTCTGCAACCGTGTTTGTAATGGACACCACGTGTCAGAACATTACCATCGGCGATACGGGAGATTACGTGGCTGTACTACAGGTACATTAATTAATCATTTGACAAACATGTTCAGTGAAATTTATCCAGATATTTCTTTATATTGCAAATCATGTAATGTTTTGTCTTCTATAATTAAATTATGTACTTATTGCATTAACCCCAACATTCGAGAACATATATTACGGATTTTGTATTCGTTGGTCTAAAAGTGTGTTTTTTCTGTCCATAATTTAGACAATTACACTGTGTGGTATTGCCAAAAATATTGTTAAACACTAATATTCGTATCATAATTTTATTTTATATTGTGACGTCAAATGTTTGTAGTGAGAACACAAAAGGTAATATTAGTTTTGAGTTTAGATTCGTAGGTGTATGTATATTGTATGCGGATGTTTTGGTGTACATTATAACATAAATTGTGTTTGGCCTGTATTTTCTTCTTCATTTACCACTTTTTTCAAACATTATTCAAATTTAGTTTAATAGTAATACTATTCTGTAAACCGATATGTACTGCATGCATCATTTTATCATGTTTACAGGCCGAATATTGCTTCATCGAAGGGAATTGCCATTCAAACGGCAATAAAAGGGACAACAGCGATTGTGACGTATGTGCATCCGGAACAAACGCCTTTGCGTGGACCACTGACACTTCACTTGGTATATGGAATAAATTTTATTTGAATCTGTATAGAGTTAGGTTTTAAATCTATCTATAAATAGACTGTCACTGAATATAACAATAATCAATAATAATAAATAAGAAAGTATAAATGCTATCTCCCAGCCGGTGAAAGAATCCTTGTATTATCTATAAATAATAAATGTGTTCGTTTGTTCGTATGGTGTTTTACGCCATTTTCAACACATGTAAGGTTATATATGACGGTCGATTATTTTGTGGTGGATGCAGACAACCCACTTTTCCAGGGTAGAACCAGTACTGTTCACCTCCCGCCATCAGTAAGAATCGACACTACTTCATCTGATATGCTAATAATGTTCAGAGATATCTCACTTTTACTTGACAGCCATGAACACTCAGTCATCAGGGTAGGGTAATATTTAACAACTCCACAAGTGACGTGTTTTTTATATTAAAGAAGAATTCTTTTTTCTTAATGTGATAATGATGTTAACATACTGGTATAATTCAGAAGGAAAATGGCAGGTTTTTATTTACAATTGTCAATAAGTTGGAAAGTTTTATTAGCTGGGGACTTTACCTTTTATTATATACCAAACATGTCATTTTGAGGAAGCAGTTTTGGTTAATAGTAGCTTAATATCGGACAACTACGTGCAGTTATGAAAATGTTCGTATTAGTCTTTATAATAATGTCACATTTGATTTTAAAGTATTATCGTTAATGGTTGTTAATGATTGTAACCGTGATGTTCAGTTTGGATTTTACCGGAACTATATTCTGAACCATAGCGGCATACTGGTCAACGTTTTAAAGAGTCGAGTAATAAGTTCTGTTTTCAAAACACAGCCAGTCTGTTCTTGTAACGTGAACTCTAATTTCAATAATTCAGCTCAATATTTAATAACAAACATATGAATAAAGTAAGTTGAATACTTTCATCAAGTGTCGTTGCATGTATATCGGTGTAAGAAATTCTGGGAAAGCAGTGCATACATATCGTTATATCGGGCGTCTCATTTCTGATAAATAGGTTCTATTATCGTTATTTCAATCTTGTCCTTCTGGGAAAACGGTGCTTAAATGTTGAACTGCTTTCCTTAGTAATATGCTAATAGGTTGCACTACTGTCCTAAAAAGGTTGGACCTTTGACCTTTGAATTGGTAACAAACAAACATCAACATAACAAATACAAAATAAAGACTTTACCTAGGCTTCCCATGCTTTTATTTTGTATATTCATATACACATCTACGTGATCATCGTTGTGGTATACTTACATCGCCTGTTAATGCTGCCTAGTTTGTTATATGATATAGCATAGCGGTAATATTTTATTTACACTGTTCCGGTTTATTCGGATGATTATAGGGTAAGATTGAATTTTGATGCACACTATAAACTGGTCTTAACCCCAGCGGCCTGTTTTGCCACTGACTGTTCCAAGGCGGTAGTCCTGTTGTCAACTCTTTTGTGATAGTGATGTTATACGCCGTAATTTTTATTTATCCTTGCCTGTTATATGTTATCTTGCATGTTTTTGTTGACTCTGGTATTTTGAATGTTACATTTCCTGTTCGACTTTTATATCTACTTTTATGTATGTAGGGCTTTTTTACAATGGAATATGAACTTATTTGCATACTTGAGACGCAGTTTATCAACAGCAGATAACAAAATGGTCTATAATTGAAACAATATTTTGTTTGTAGTCGTAGATACAGTTTAAAATTTATACTTGAGACAAAATTAATCTACTAAATATAAAACACAGGAGATAGGAATGCGACCATAATTACTTCTATACGTAATATAGATAAAACGAGATCCTTCATTTGAGACGTTATTTCCTTACGGTGTAAGTTGTCACTAAAACGAGGATTTTTAATTTACACGCACTGACTGTTAGCCTTTGAATTATTTAACGAAATGTTTGTTTGACAGATGGTTGTACAGATGGATCTGCAAACAGTGTCACTAGTTCTCCTTCGAGTTATGAAAGGGACACTAGCATACAAGGTTACGTCATTGGTCTGATTGTTTTCGGTGGTCTTGTTTTGGCTGGACTTGTGATTGGGTGTGTAGTTCACAAGTGCAAGAAATCAAAGTGAGTAACTGATACATATTTACATTGATGAAGTAGTTAGGTTTTATTTGTTGTGTTATTTGGAGGCGCTACCTGAGAGCGGGTGAGTTTATAGATGAATGTAGTATCACCATATTCATACGTACACAATTACTCAGACTATTGGATAATATTTGTTTAGAATATTTTCAAGTTTCATTAAAGTTGATAGAGACTAGCAAAAGCTGTGCAGTATTTCCAACGTAAACGAAATGATCAGATTTATATTAGTGTGCACCCATAATGAATCTGCAGTATGATTGGGTTGATATTAAGTGTGCCCACATAATGAATCTGCAGTATGATTACGTTGATATTTAGTGTGCCCCCATAATGAATCTGCAGTATTATTAGGTTGATATTTAATGTGCACCCATAATGAATTTGCAGTATGATTAGGTTGATATTTAGTGTGCCCCCATAATGAATCTGCAGTATGATTATGTTGATATTTAGTGTGCCCCCATAATGAATCTGCATTATGATTAGATTGATATTTAGTGTGCCCTCATAATGAATCTGCAGTATGATTAGGTTGATATTTAGTGTGCCCCCATAATGAATCAGCAGTATGATTAGGTTGATATTTAGTGTGCACCCATAATGAATCTGCAGTATGATTAGGTTGATATTTAGTGTGCCCCCATAATGAATCTGCTGTATGATTAGGTTGATATTTAGTGTGCCCCACATAATGAATCTGCAGTATGATTAGGTTGATTTTTAATGTGCACCCATAATGAATCTGCGGTATGATTAGGTTGATATTTAGTGTGCCCCCACACTTCATCTGCAGTATATAAACTGATTATTTTATATTTAGTGTACACCCATAATGAATCTGCAGTATGATTAGGTTGATATTTAGTGTGCCTCCATAATGCATCTGCAGTATATAATCTGATTATTTTATATTTAGTGTACACCCATAATGAATCTGCAGTTTGATTAGGTTGATATTTAGTGTGCCCCCATAATGCATCTGCAGTATATAAACTGATTACTTTTATATTTAGTGTACACCCATAACGAATCTGCAGTATTATTAGGTTGATATTTAGTGTGCCCCCATAATGAATCTGCAGTATATAAACTGATTATTTTATATTTAGTGTACACCCATAATGAATATGCAGTATGATTAGGTTGATATTTAGTGTGCCCCCATAATGCATCTGGAGTATTATTAGGTTGATATTTAGTGTGCCCCCATAATGCATATGCAGTATATAAACTGATTATTTTATATTTAGTGTACACCCATAATGAATCTGCAGTATGATTAAGTTGATATTTAGTGTGCCCCCATAATGCATCTGCAGTATTATTAGGTTGATATTTAGTGTGCCCCCATAATGCATCTGCAGTTTATAAACTGATTATTTTATATTTAGTGTACACCCATAATGACTATGCAGCATATCAAAAGATTAGATATACAAGTTAATATATGGCGGAGCAGTGCCTTTCAGTGATAATATACCCTGGAGAATGATAATGACCCGATGGCTATTATCACCGAAGGGCACTGCACAGTCGTGAAATTACCTTTTTATTAGATGTCTACCTAACTATAAGCTAACGTCAATGAGATGTTTGATTGGACTGATGTTATAATACACAGATCCGTACAAATCGATAAACTCAGCCCACCATTGTCCAAGCTCAATTTTGGCCACAAACATTACCATGTGTTCTATTGTATATATTTGTTTGTGGGACAGCATGTGCTTTATGTAACGGGGTAAATACTTCATGTGGTTTTAAGTGGTCAACTGGCATGGTCAGATATATGTTTGATTGACAGAGCGGATCTATGCATCTCTTAAGAGATCTTAAGAATATTCATATTGATTGATTCCTCCTGAGTAGCCTACCGCGATTAAAATATACAGATAAAAGTTTGTTGCACAGTGAAAATTATCAAAAAAAGAAATTATTTTAGAAAATGGTTTCGATAGTTTGGATTGAAAATAACATAAATAAGAAAATAAGTAGTATTTAATTGAAATTGGTCACATATTTTATAAGTTATGGACAGATTTCAGCGAGGGCCGAAATGCGATAATGAGTAGAGAGAATTCATAATACTAGGTGTTTTATAACAAGCATTACAAATGAGTTACTATATTTAGGAAGGCATGTAATAATTATAATATACTGAAAAATTACTATGTAATGATTAGGTTTATAGTCATACGTATAGTAATGCTCCTGCAGTATATCTAATGATTAAGTTTGTATTTGTATTCCTGAAGTTTAACACATACTTAGATTTGTATTTGGGGTACAACCATAATTATTTTGAAGTAAACGCATGATTATATTATTAGGTTTATATTATTGTAGCATGGTCACAGACAAGTCTCTTTGTTCAGACACAGATGTAAATCGTTTAATTGAAAATAAGACCTGAGAATAACTGTGAGAATAACAGTTAGAATAACTGAAATAGAGCTGAAATGGACATGCTACAAAACAAATAGAGTATGGTTTCATCTCGTTGGTTAATTTAAACACCGCGATGGGCTACGCCCATCTCGATGTTTAAATGAACCAACTCAATGAAACCATACTCTATCTATTACATAATGCACCCATAATCATTATTAAGTATATCAAATGATTAGCTGTCATAATCCAACTTCGACTGCACACGGTATATATTTGAGGAAACCTACACATTTCTGTAACGATGTTGTCACTTAAACACTACATACTTAATTTAATACTGTTATCAACATAATAATCCACGTATTTGTTCAAATATATCATACAGGCATATGTGGTGGCATTGCGTTTGTTGAGCGATACACACATTACTGTCCATAACATGCTCAAAATACTTGGATCAAAAACTGAAGACAAACAACCGTCCCAAGTTGACCGTCGGGAGGGAATGTTACTAAATCTGTCACATGAGCTATAGTCTATCATACACTTATCCAAATTAAAAGGATAACATTAATGTTTTCCATAGGTGATGCACCATCCCCAGTAAGTGTGGATTTTATACCTCTCCATGGGAGAAACTCTAAATAAATAGGTTGACATTGATTCAGACAACCTATGTCTGGTTAACAACCAATATGTCCAAACATATTTGATTCTTTTCAATATGCATTTATACAAAACTGTTTTCTAGAAACGCTGAACAGCAAATTACGCGAGTTCTAGTTGCAATACTGCGCGTACAATTATTATTTTGTTATATGTTTTGTAGAGCTGTCGATCCGGATGCAGGTCTGTACTACACGTCGAATGGTCCTGCAAATAGACAGTTCAACCTACGGAAAGAACCACCTAAGCAAGCATGGATGACAGGCGAAATTTAAACGACAATGTGTTTCAACATATATGCTTCTTATATGATGAGTGTGACTTTGTAAATAGGATTTTTAGTTTGCATCGTGTTACTAGGCTTCAGTATTACTCCGTGAGATTTTATTTGTTCATATGATGCATTGATTACAAATGCAGCTTTGTTTTGGAATATGTTTCATGTATTCATCATTTTTGAAGGCATACAAACATATGACACATTGCACGTACACGATAAACGTATCAGATGTTTGTTGCACATACTGTCACGAAGTTGAAACATTTGTTTATACAAACGGTGTATTTATAGGAAGCAAACATTATTATCAATAATCATTGTATTATTTACATTATTGTTATTGGACACACTGTTAGAATACCGTATCTCTACACAAATGCCTTAAGTATATGTGAACAGAAGTCTGTGAGCTCAACTTAATAAATAGTAACATACTTAAAAATCGTCAGGGTCCGCATTCATAAAGCAACTTAAGTAGAAATGTAACTTAAGTCATAATTCAAGATTTTAACATATTTTCAAATAACCGTTTTAACATATTAGCTACACTACAGAGCATCTAATTTAAGATCTCTTTAAACTGCGGGTTTTATTTATGCATAGCATTAATGAAAATGTAAAGAAGGTGTCTTAAAACGTTAGGAAAAAGATGTTTAAACAATTGATAAATTTTGACTTAATTTAAAATATTGCTGTTTTTAAACGAGGTTACCATACCTACTGGGCAATATATTGCGATTGTTGACCATTGCTTTTGCGAGGAAACCATAAGTGATAGACATAATATAATTGTAATTGTGCGAACCGTATGTACAACATTGTACAAAACAGCAAGTGGTGTATGTATGTGTAGCGTCTGAAATCAGAAAAGAAAACTAGTTGTGGTGGTCCTTCTATTTCGAAACACTTACCACCACGTGTTCATGTATACTGTTCTTTAAACGGGGATATTGCCAGGCATATCTCCTATTTCGAGTGTAGAAATTATGCAAGCTTAGTAAGTACCTGTAGTTTACACCAATGTCATCTTATGACGTATACAGTAGTAACTAATTATATAAGCCTCGGTTTTCTTTAAAGCAAATTAAACGAGTTCGACCTAGGTATTATAAGTATTGTACATATTACATTGTGCATATTGGAAATTGGCGTAAAAAGATTAAATCCATACCGAGAAAGGCATGGCATAACAGATCATCTGTTAAAGCACATACACGTCATGATGTGTAATGCATTATGAAGTTTACTATGCACATGCTGCTTTATCAACCTAATACAGAACATGCACTTTTAACAAGTGAGCTAGTATAGATAGCCCCAACATTCGATTTCTAGTTCCGCACTCTGTTGTCCATTGGTCTAGTGTTTAAAGGCATTGACCATGTGCTACAATGTATTTTACATTTTGTGAGACAGCTTGTTTTTGCTTTTCCGACTGAATGTAAATGCGTAGTTTAAATTTGTAGAAGAGTTAAGCTGATTGACAACTCGGAACTATTTCGTGGATATCAGGGGAAGATCGGGAGGTACACTTATGTTTATCGGAACCGAGAATCTGCTGAGGTTCCGATTAAACCAGTTATACCGAGGGTTGGAATTTCCCTATCTGAACCGGATACCCATGTTTGATATTTTTTCTTGCATATCATAAAATTTACATTCTGCGCATTGACGTTGCCAACTTCTAAGGTTGTGCGTGTTTATTTGCACAATGACGTCATGCAACTGTCATTGCTGATATCAGTGCGCGAATGTTATCTTCCCCAATGTGTAAGATCAGGCTTTCAATCACCCATGTAACACGCGGTTAACCTTAAACGGTATGCAAGAATAAGAAATACAAGTATCACATACATTTTCCTGTATCACTATACAACTTAATTATTGTATTGGTGTTTTTGTTTTTTTTATAAATAATTCATCGGTGTGCATTATAGTAGTACGTAGTTCTCGTAGTTTGTCAGTGAATAACAATCTAACAAGCTTTATATTATTATTATTTTGTTGTTTGTGTATTTTATGTAATTTATTTAAAAAAATAAGTAATAATAATAATAAGGACGACGAACACATCCGTGTTCAATGTTGCGATAACAAATCCATTAATGCATGTTTACCTTATTTGAGCCAAATATTTTACATTGTTTAACTAACAGAGCCAAGTTTCAAGTGAGCTGTTCAGATCCCGTTTGACCCGGTTTTAAATGGATTTATGCTTTTGTACAAAATAGTCCAAACAATTAAACATGTTCTATCATGTCTAATAAGTTGTTTATGGTGTATTTAATTTAATTCAAACAACTGTTCAAAACAAAAATATACATATTTTCCTTTGAAACTAATGGCATTTAAGTGGTGCATATTTTATCTAACCCGACTAGATAATTATATACGAACATATAAAACACGGACACATATTTATTTTAAATTGGTGATATTATTAAATTTATTTTGCAGTTAAAGACGTCTGGTATAAAAACCTACCCCAACCTGAGCGTCCAATGCGATAGCCTTTACCGTGAGCACTTAGCATTAATTTGAACGGATGATTGCTGTTAACAGTTAGTCATCAAGCCGCAACATGGCTATGTCCATGAGATTAAATGATTCGAAAATATCAATTAATAGCAAACACGTTAAATACAATCTTCGGAAACAGCTGAGCTGATACCATTTACATTTCTTATTTAGCCTCATGTTACATGTAACCTGACAAATCTGTAAAAGTAAATCTGTGAAAAATATCCCTGTCGTAAACAAATAACTCATACCATGGTCTAAAGTATTCCTGGAAAATGTTACAGTGATCATGTTGATTGGTCTCAGTAACTGCGCTGACAATAGCAACCCTGTATTATTTACAATTCAATCTGCGTTTAACTCGACACTGTTGCTGCCATTTCTCTTATAGAAAGTATAGCCCAGTGCAAAGCATATAGTTTTACCTACTTATTAGAAAAAATAACATCATACTGTTACTATGGCTATACCTTATTAAGTACTTGCTAGATCATTGTAAAACTTTCAATATATGATAAATATGCATTACAGAAACAAAGATGCTTTTATCTTTTAATTAGGACATTGACCTTGGCGCCGTTCTTGTCTACTATTTGTAATTTACCAAAACATGAATAAAATTGCACAGAGCTATCAAACATATGAAAATAATAGGCCTAAACGTCCCTTTGAGGGAAATTACTTGCACTTATTTGTGTCTTAATGCGTTTATTACAACACATTTATGTTCATTCATCATACATGTAAGAAGAACCTTAATATGTATTTGGATACCATAATGGATAGATTTGCACATAACTCTATTCCACGTTAATCTGGACCAGATCTGCATATACTCGGGTTTTACTAAGGTCTGCAAAATACCAATGCCAGTACCATCGCACTACTACTTTCAGATAAGGTACTTATGTAAGTAAATCAGCTACAGCTATTATTCATACAGCAGTACACATGTACCTACGTAATACATTGATGGAACCACTAGTATATGTACCTAATATTATATAGGATGGTCGTTCAACTTCGTTTTTAAACTTGAATATGCGCAGGTCACTTTCCAGTTGGCGCGCTGAGTAATCTGCTGTCAATAAACGTGTAACTGGAAACGTAAAATGAAACATCGTACATTTCTAATATATTCATATACATGTATTTGAATTAAATCAATTGATAAAACATAAGCCGAACATGAAGGTAACACTACATTAAGCAAACATGCATTGTCCAAAAACAAAACACTAAACACAATGACTAACACTATTCATTAAAATACATGACTGGGCATCAGGGTAGACAATCCCTTCAGCTTTCACAAACATCGTTATTGTACGTATATATTATTACCAAGTCAACTGACACGGACATACATATACGCAATAGTGTACAGTACACATGGATTATATTATTTTTTTCAAACGGTCGTGATACAACGTTTTTTGTTTCGATTTTTGTTTAGAGGTATAATCCTGTTTGCTATTTGATGGAATGCATTTTGTTTAGTTACAAAATGCCTTTTAGTATTTATTTACACCATACAATTATACTATTTTTAGAAACACTTACAGAGAAAAATTGTATTGCAGTAATGTATTTTAAGGGCATGTCTTGATAGAAATATTGTCTGTGAGCGCTTCAACCCCATTTGGGATATATATTTTTTAATTATATTTTATATCATTTTTTATCTTGTTTGCTGTGATTTCATTTTCATTTACATGTATCTTCATACTTTGTTTGATAAGTACTAGTTGAAACAGAGCTAAAATTTCAATACAATTACTAGCTATATGGATGTCAGTTGTTATAAGCATTTAGGCTTATACAATGCACACAATTTGAATGTACGAATAGTTATCCTCATCAGTCATAACTGTTACCATTGGAAGTATAAGGCGGTAATGTATACCACAAATACAGACATCAGACATGTCAGAGTCATAACTGGTACCATTGGAAGTATAAGGCGGTAATGTATACCACAAATACAGACATCAGACATGTCAGAGTCATAACTGGTTCCATTGGAAGTATGAGGCGGTAATGTATACCACAAATACAGATATCAGACATGTCAGAGTCATAACTGTTACCAGTATAACTGGGAGCGTTGCGACACTCTTGAAGGCAGTAATGTTTAACATACATACAAACGTATTAATTAAAAGTAACCTAAACTTCCATTCTGACTCTTTATTTAATTGTAATAATGCATCCATGTAGATAGCAATAGTCAGCACAAACAGTAAACCATTGTGTGTACGTCATATTCCTATATTAAATAACGACATCGTATTTTTACTAATCATATTAAATATATAGTAGCTATATTACCTGTGTTTTGCTGTTTATTGTTTCCCAATTACCCGTTCCACATTTATGATTCAATGGGTTATTGTGTTTTAAAGTTCTTCGGCCATGTTTTGTTTCATGAACATGTTTATGTTTATTTAAATCGAAATCAATACATAACAATATATATTTACAATTCACACATTGCAATATCTGTGAAAATCGAGAATAAGATGTTATTTGATGACGTAGAAAACTTTGAACAGTTAAATTATTTAAATTGGTAAATGTATTTATCAATTAGCTGCCAATAGTAGTGCAGCTATACAATTCAAATTTACCTCATTTGCCCGAGCAATCACGCAGTGATAAAAGTAGTATCTACATCATGCAAATAATACTTATTATTACACAAAACTTAGTAGCGGATTTAAATATATGTATCACTCCGGGACTATAAAGAAAATTAATGTTCATATGATGTTTAAGAGTTCAATATGTTAATTGATAATACTACAAAAAGAGTGACCATTAATCTTTAAACCAGTGTTTAAAGTCACCAGAGCAAAATCTATGACAAGAGGGATGATTTTAATTTTGATTTGTTAATTATCCCTATTAAAATGGGGATGTTCCACGAGCAATTTCCTATGGGGTCTATGTGTCTCAACTTATTCGTTTTACTAGAGCTTGTACTCAAGTTGAGAACATTCGCAATCTTCGTATAACTGAAAAGATATTCCATCAGGGCCAATGGTTCATAGGTGAAGTAATATATAATGATAACTCTTATCCGTCTTCCGTCCGTCCGTCCTTTCCATCCGTCGTCTCGACCATTCGTCGTCCATACGGAATATGAAGTCGAGTTCAACTTTTTGATATTATCATAAAGACACATACATATATATCTAGCGCGTTAAATCATGAACCTGAGGTAATATTTGGTCTAACGCTAGGAGTCACGGGTGTTTTATAAAAACATACGATTTCGAAATGTGTTCTGTCTATTCGTTCGTTCGTTCGTTCGTTCATTCATTATTTTTTATTTATTTATTCATTCATTCATTTATTCATTTGTTTGTTTTTGTTTAATCTTTCGTTCGTTCGTTCGTTCGTTCGTTCGTTCGTTCTCGTTCGTTCTTTGGTTCGTTCATTCATTATTTTTTATTTATTTATTCATTCATTCATTTATTCATTTGTTTGTTTTTGTTTAATCTTTCGTTCGTTCGTTCGTTCGTTCGTTCGTTCGTTCGTTCATTCATTCATTCATTCATTCATTCATGCATATCATCACTACTTGATGTGTGCTTCGGTATTCTTATTTCAAGAAGCATGCTCATTCTTTCTTTAAAAAGAAGTAGCATACTTAACATGCACATATCCAGGATTTGAAAGTGGGCAACATTTGTTTTACCCGTGGGTTGAGCAGAACTCGATATTTAAAATGTAAATAGTACAACAATTTGAGCCATCCCCATGATGGTATGAATATCACGGTGAACATGGAACCTTCAATAAGGTATTTTAATACCATTCCATGACCGCCGCTACGGAAAAAAAACAAATGACAACAACAACAACATTTGTAAACAACAATCTGCTGACCGATTTCATGTTTTAATTTCAAATATTTCTAACCTCAGCATCTTTAAAAAACTGAATCGATCCATTGTTATTGATCTGTTTTTAAACTCCTATTCTCCCTACCCCCATCCTCAGTCCACCAGTTCATAGATACACTACTGTTTGCCCATCTTCATTTGTCATTGTTTATTCTTTTGACAGCTGACGGTTTGCACAAGATCAAAAGTGCCTATATCGCCTTTGTTTGTTTTGTCTTAAAAGAAGTACATTCGGATTGGAATTATTTTTAGAATTGTTCAAATACATTATATACAAATGAATAAAAGGCAAAATAAGACATCACAAACACACAAGGGTTGGCAATAGGGCTACCGCATTGGAACGGTCAGTGGCTGGGGGTTTAAACCAGGTTCTAGGGTGAACCAAACCTCACACTTACCCTACTTCATTCCAATAAAACGGACAGTATAAATAAAGAAATCCTCGCCATAAGCTATATTCCAACCAACAAGGCAGCATTAATAGGCAATATAAGTAAAACACAAAGATGCTCGTATGTATATAAATAAAATAGCATAGAAAGCCACAAATAAGGTACTCAATGACTTGGCAGAAGCCAGAGTAACAAGGGAACAAACCATGAAGTAATTCACGTTTTAAATTGGCATTTCATACTTTTTAAGTTTTATGTTTTTAAACAAGTCTGGTGTACACAGCTGGAATCGTACCCTATGCGCTCTTAAGCAGTGCACGTGATTACAACCAAACTCTACGGCGGAGAAAAACAAATTACAAATTCCTGTAAATGGGTGTTTACTTGAGAAACAATAACATTTAATATAAATGCCAGACAAGAATGATATGATCGATGCTAATACTAGGAAGCAATGGTAGGAAATATGTATGCATTTTATGCTTTGCAATGAAATAGATTTTAGCAGTGAAATAAAAGTGGTATTTCAGATTTGTGAATTATAGGTTTATGTCACGTCCAGAACCATTTGATTTGTTTCAACGTCAACACAAAAAAAATATCTTCAGAAAATAACTGTTTAATTTATATCATTTGTTTGGAAACGCTCTAAGAAAATGAGCTTTAACTTTTAAGAAAATGGCATTTTAAGATTTGTTGTCATTTACATTGAAAATATCACTTTGCCATTCTTTTTTCGAAAAACATTTTAGCAGAAAGTAAGTATGAACGTTATATACTCTGTAAAAAAGTTTTGGACCATGGCAGTGTTCGAACCCGTACAATGATCGCTGAACCTTGACATTCGACCATAACCCTTATTATCTCAATTGATAATTCACAATAGATCAACAATCAACAATAATTATCGTTTACAATGAAAGTTTGCGAAAAAATAATAATCTTTTTATTGGTAACTCGAATGTGTCCGTAACTGTTACTTTTTATGGACTTTGCAACATTTGTAACAGACCCTTTGTGTGTTCGCGATATTTTTTTAAAATCAAATCTTGTTTGGAATTTAATGTTTCTGGTACCAAATTAACTGGGTAGGGTAGACCTTGGTTACTAAAAAAAGATACTTAAACTCTGTCCTCTAGTGTTATTTTTATATGACTTTATATACCCCGGTCCAAAACTTTTTTTACCGAGTATATCATTAGAAAGGTTGGCATTCTAGAACCACAGTCAATCAAAAACACACATGAAAACAATTGGTCGTTGTGGAATAAGAAACTAACAAACTCACTGGTACAAATGACAACACGTTTTATTCACAGGTGGACGAGGCTCTCCCAGATAAGAGTTTGCTTTTTATTCTCTCAGTCCATATATTTATACACATTTTATCTATCACCAAAATGTACTCCAAATATGACGTGGCTTTAAAAATGGCAAACTCGTCAATTAAATAATCACTGAAATATCCATGCACCATTTTCAAAATAGAGGGGGTATCTTTGAACTTTAATTTGTCTCTAAAAATATCCATCTTAGAATGCCGCATCATGCCACATCATGTCCCCACAACTCAAATAACGACTGTGTAACTTAGAATGCCGCATCATGTCACATCATGTCCCCACAATTCAAATAACGACTGTGTAACTTAGAATGCCACATCATGCCACATCATGTCCCCACAACTCAGATAACGACTGTGGCCTCTCTATGAACATGGCCGAGTTATTAAGTATATAAACCACTCCGACTTAATTA
The DNA here is from genome assembly GCA_037043455.1 of Cyrtodaria siliqua. Classification (NCBI taxonomy): domain Eukaryota; kingdom Metazoa; phylum Mollusca; class Bivalvia; order Adapedonta; family Hiatellidae; genus Cyrtodaria; species Cyrtodaria siliqua. The sequence continues at coordinate 452,448 of JAWPHD010000406.1, read as the reverse complement.
GTGAATCTGATCATATGTCAGTGCTACTTTTGTGCAGTTCATAGTATATATAAAAGAAGGTCAAATCAACAGACTAAATGATGTCTGGTTCGATAGTGTAATTAGTATGAGCTCGAGGAAGCTACATTTTTAAAAAATGCACTCGCACTGGTGTGTCTAACTTTATCACTGGTGTGTCTAACTTTATCACTGGTGTGGCTAACTTTATCACTGGTGTGGCTAACTTTATCACTGGTGTGTCTAACTTTATCACTGGTGTGGCTAACTTTATCACTGGTGTGTCTAACTTTATCACTGGTGTGACTAACTTTATCACTGGTGTGGCTAACTTTATCACTGGTGTGTCTAACTTTATCACTGGTGTGGCTAACTTTATCACTGGTGTGGCTAACTTTATCACTGGTGTGTCTAACTTTATCACTGGTATGTCTAACTTTATCACTGGTGTGTCTAGCTTTATCACTGGTGTGTCTAACTTTATCACTGGTGTGTCTAACTTTATCACTGGTGTGTCTAACTTTATCACTGGTGTGGCTAACTTTATCACTGGTGTGACTAACTTTATCACTGGTGTGGCTAACTTTATCACTGGTGTGTCTAACTGTATCACTGGTGTGTCTAACTTTATCACTGGTGTGTCTAACTTTATCACTGGTGTGTCTAGCTTTATCACTGGTGTGTCTAACTTTATCACTGGTGTGTCTAACTTTATCACTGGTGTGTCTAACTTTATCACTGGTGTGACTAACTTTATCACTGGTGTGTCTAACTTTATCACTGGTGTGTCTAACTTTATCACTGGTGTGTCTAACTGTATCACTGGTGTGTCTAACTTTATCACTGGTGTGTCTAACTTTATCACTGGTGTGGCTAACTTTATCACTGGTGTGACTAACTTTATCACTGGTGTGGCTAACTTTATCACTGGTGTGTCTAACTTTATCACTGGTGTGTCTAACTTTATCACTGGTGTGTCTAGCTTTATCACTGGTGTGTCTAGCTTTATCACTGGTGTGGCTAACTTTATCACTGGTGTGTCTAACTTTATCACTGGTGTGTCTAACTTTATCACTGGTGTGTCTAACTTTATCACTGGTGTGGCTAGCTTTATCACTGGTGTGTCTAGCTTTATCACTGGTGTGTCTAACTATAACTTTATCACTGGTGTGTCTAACTTTATCACTGGTGTGGCTAACTTTATCACTGGTGTGGCTAACTTTATCACTGGTGTGGCTAACTTTATCACTGGTGTGTCTAGCTTTATCACTGGTGTGTCTAGCTTTATCACTGGTGTGGCTAACTTTATCACTGGTGTGGCTAACTTTATCACTGGTGTGGCTAACTTTATCACTGGTGTGTCTAGCTTTATCACTGGTGTGTCTAACTTTATCACTGGTGTGGCTAACTTTATCACTGGTGTGTCTAGCTTTATCACTGGTGTGTCTAACTTTATCACTGGTGTGTCTAGCTTTATCACTGGTGTGTCTAACTTTATCACTGGTGTGTCTAACTTTATCACTGGTGTGGCTAACTTTATCACTGGTGTGTCTAGCTTTATCACTGGTGTGTCTAACTTTATCACTGGTGTGGCTAACTTTATCACTGGTGTGGCTAACTTTATCACTGGTGTGGCTAACTTTATCACTGGTGTGTCTAGCTTTATCACTGGTGTGGCTAACTTTATCACTGGTGTGTCTAACTTTATCACTGGTGTGTCTAGCTTTATCACTGGTGTGGCTAGCTTTATCACTGGTGTGTCTAACTTTATCACTGGTGAGGCTAACTTTATCACTGGTGTGTCTAACTTTATCACTGGTGTGTCTAACTTTATCACTGGTGTGTCTAGCTTTATCACTGGTGTGTCTAGCTTTATCACTGGTGTGTCTAACTTTATCACTGGTGTGTCTAACTTTATCACTGGTGTGTCTAGCTTTATCACTGGTGTGTCTAACTTTATCACTGGTGTGTCTAGCTTTATCACTGGTGTGGCTAACTTTATCACTGGTGTGACTAACTTTATCACTGGTGTGTCTAGCTTTATCACTGGTGTGTCTAGCTTTATCACTGGTGTGTCTAACTTTATCACTGGTGTGACTAACTTTATCACTGGTGTGGCTAACTTTATCACTGGTGTGGCTAACTTTATCACTGGTGTGGCTAACTTTATCACTGGTGTGGCTAGCTTTATCACTGGTGTGGCTAACTTTATCACTGGTGTGTCTAACTTTATCACTGGTGTGTCTAACTTTATCACTGGTGTGTCTAACTTTATCACTGGTGTGGCTAACTTTATCACTGGTGTGGCTAACTTTATCACTGGTGTGGCTAACTTTATCACTGGTGTGTCTAGCTTTATCACTGGTGTGTCTAACTTTATCACTGGTGTGTCTAACTTTATCACTGGTGTGTCTAACTTTATCACTGGTGTGTCTAGCTTTATCACTGGTGTGGCTAACTTTATCACTGGTGTGGCTAACTTTATCACTGGTGTGGCTAACTTTATCACTGGTGTGTCTAACTTTATCACTGGTGTGGCTAACTTTATCACTGGTGTGTCTAACTTTATCACTGGTGTGGCTAACTTTATCACTGGTGTGTCTAACTTTATCACTGGTGTGTCTAGCTTTATCACTGGTGTGTCTAACTTTATCACTGGTGTGTCTAACTTTATCACTGGTGTGGCTAACTTTATCACTGGTGTGACTAACTTTATCACTGGTGTGGCTAACTTTATCACTGGTGTGTCTAACTGTATCACTGGTGTGTCTAACTTTATCACTGGTGTGTCTAACTTTATCACTGGTGTGTCTAACTTTATCACTGGTGTGTCTAGCTTTATCACTGGTGTGTCTAACTTTATCACTGGTGTGTCTAACTTTATCACTGGTGTGTCTAACTTTATCACTGGTGTGACTAACTTTATCACTGGTGTGGCTAACTTTAACTTTATCACTGGTGTGACTAACTTTATCACTGGTGTGGCTAACTTTATCACTGGTGTGTCTAACTTTATCACTGGTGTGTCTAACTTTATCACTGGTGTGTCTAACTTTATCACTGGTGTGTCTAGCTTTATCACTGGTGTGTCTAACTTTATCACTGGTGTGTCTAACTTTATCACTGGTGTGTCTAGCTTTATCACTGGTGTGTCTAGCTTTATCACTGGTGTGGCTAACTTTATCACTGGTGTGTCTAACTTTATCACTGGTGTGTCTAGCTTTATCACTGGTGTGGCTATCTTTATCACTGGTGTGTCTAGCTTTATCACTGGTGTGGCTAACTTTATCACTGGTGTGGCTAACTTTATCACTGGTGTGTCTAACTTTATCACTGGTGTGTCTAGCTTTATCACTGGTGTGGCTAGCTTTATCACTGGTGTGGCTAACTTTATCACTGGTGTGTCTAGCTTTATCACTTGTGTGGCTATCTTTATCACTGGTGTGTCTAACTTTATCACTGGTGTGTCTAACTTTATCACTGGTGTGTCTAGCTTTATCACTGGTGTGTCTAGCTTTATCACTGGTGTGTCTAACTTTATCACTGGTGTGTCTAGCTTTATCACTGGTGTGGCTAACTTTATCACTGGTGTGACTAACTTTATCACTGGTGTGTCTAGCTTTATCACTGGTGTGTCTAGCTTTATCACTGGTGTGTCTAACTTTATCACTGGTGTGACTAACTTTATCACTGGTGTGTCTAACTTTATCACTGGTGTGGCTAACTTTATCACTGGTGTGGCTAGCTTTATCACTGGTGTGGCTAACTTTATCACTGGTGTGTCTAACTTTATCACTGGTGTGTCTAGCTTTATCACTGGTGTGTCTAACTTTATCACTGGTGTGTCTAACTTTATCACTGGTGTGTCTAACTTTATCACTGGTGTGTCTAACTTTATCACTGGTGTGTCTAGCTTTATCACTGGTGTGGCTAACTTTATCACTGGTGTGTCTAACTTTATCACTGGTGTGTCTAACTTTATCACTGGTGTGTCTAGCTTTATCACTGGTGTGGCTAACTTTATCACTGGTGTGGCTAACTTTATCACTGGTGTGGCTAACTTTATCACTGGTGTGTCTCACTTTATCACTGGTGTGGCTAACTTTATCACTGGTGTGGCTAACTTTATCACTGGTGTGTCTAACTTTATCACTGGTGTGGCTAACTTTATCACTGGTGTGACTAACTTTATCACTGGTGTGTCTAACTTTATCACTGGTGTGGCTAACTTTATCACTGGTGTGTCTAACTTTATCACTGGTGTGTCTAGCTTTATCACTGGTGTGGCTAACTTTATCACTGGTGTGTCTAACTTTATCACTGGTGTGACTAACTTTATCACTGGTGTGACTAACTTTATCACTGGTGTGTCTAACTTTATCACTGGTGTGGCTAACTTTATCACTGGTGTGGCTAACTTTATCACTGGTGTGTCTAACTTTATCACTGGTGTGTCTAACTTTATCACTGGTGTGGCTAACTTTATCACTGGTGTGGCTAACTTTATCACTGGTGTGGCTAACTTTATCACTGGTGTGTCTAACTTTATCACTGGTGTGGCTAACTTTATCACTGGTGTGTCTAACTTTATCACTGGTGTGTCTAGCTTTATCACTGGTGTGGCTAACTTTATCACTGGTGTGTCTAACTTTATCACTGGTGTGTCTAGCTTTATCACTGGTGTGGCTAACTTTATCACTGGTGTGGCTAACTTTATCACTGGTGTGGCTAACTTTATCACTGGTGTGTCTAACTTTATCACTGGTGTGGCTAACTTTATCACTGGTGTGTCTAACTTTATCACTGGTGTGGCTAACTTTATCACTGGTGTGTCTAACTTTATCACTGGTGTGTCTAGCTTTATCACTGGTGTGTCTAACTTTATCACTGGTGTGTCTAACTTTATCACTGGTGTGGCTAACTTTATCACTGGTGTGACTAACTTTATCACTGGTGTGGCTAACTTTATCACTGGTGTGTCTAACTGTATCACTGGTGTGTCTAACTTTATCACTGGTGTGTCTAACTTTATCACTGGTGTGTCTAACTTTATCACTGGTGTGTCTAGCTTTATCACTGGTGTGTCTAACTTTATCACTGGTGTGTCTAACTTTATCACTGGTGTGACTAACTTTATCACTGGTGTGGCTAACTTTAACTTTATCACTGGTGTGACTAACTTTATCACTGGTGTGGCTAACTTTATCACTGGTGTGTCTAACTTTATCACTGGTGTGTCTAACTTTATCACTGGTGTGTCTAACTTTATCACTGGTGTGTCTAGCTTTATCACTGGTGTGTCTAACTTTATCACTGGTGTGTCTAACTTTATCACTGGTGTGTCTAGCTTTATCACTGGTGTGTCTAGCTTTATCACTGGTGTGGCTAACTTTATCACTGGTGTGTCTAACTTTATCACTGGTGTGTCTAGCTTTATCACTGGTGTGGCTATCTTTATCACTGGTGTGTCTAGCTTTATCACTGGTGTGGCTAACTTTATCACTGGTGTGGCTAACTTTATCACTGGTGTGTCTAACTTTATCACTGGTGTGTCTAGCTTTATCACTGGTGTGGCTAGCTTTATCACTGGTGTGGCTAACTTTATCACTGGTGTGTCTAGCTTTATCACTTGTGTGGCTATCTTTATCACTGGTGTGTCTAACTTTATCACTGGTGTGTCTAACTTTATCACTGGTGTGTCTAGCTTTATCACTGGTGTGTCTAACTTTATCACTGGTGTGTCTAGCTTTATCACTGGTGTGGCTAACTTTATCACTGGTGTGACTAACTTTATCACTGGTGTGTCTAGCTTTATCACTGGTGTGTCTAGCTTTATCACTGGTGTGTCTAACTTTATCACTGGTGTGTCTAACTTTATCACTGGTGTGGCTAACTTTATCACTGGTGTGGCTAGCTTTATCACTGGTGTGGCTAACTTTATCACTGGTGTGTCTAACTTTATCACTGGTGTGTCTAGCTTTATCACTGGTGTGTCTAACTTTATCACTGGTGTGTCTAACTTTATCACTGGTGTGTCTAACTTTATCACTGGTGTGTCTAACTTTATCACTGGTGTGTCTAGCTTTATCACTGGTGTGGCTAACTTTATCACTGGTGTGTCTAACTTTATCACTGGTGTGTCTAACTTTATCACTGGTGTGTCTAGCTTTATCACTGGTGTGGCTAACTTTATCACTGGTGTGGCTAACTTTATCACTGGTGTGGCTAACTTTATCACTGGTGTGTCTCACTTTATCACTGGTGTGGCTAACTTTATCACTGGTGTGGCTAACTTTATCACTGGTGTGTCTAACTTTATCACTGGTGTGGCTAACTTTATCACTGGTGTGTCTAACTTTATCACTGGTGTGTCTAACTTTATCACTGGTGTGGCTAACTTTATCACTGGTGTGGCTAACTTTATCACTGGTGTGGCTAACTTTATCACTGGTGTGTCTAACTTTATCACTGGTGTGGCTAACTTTATCACTGGTGTGGCTAACTTTATCACTGGTGTGTCTAGCTTTATCACTGGTGTGGCTAACTTTATCACTGGTGTGTCTAACTTTATCACTGGTGTGGCTAACTTTATCACTGGTGTGTCTAACTTTATCACTGGTGTGTCTAGCTTTATCACTGGTGTGGCTAACTTTATCACTGGTGTGTCTAACTTTATCACTGGTGTGACTAACTTTATCACTGGTGTGACTAACTTTATCACTGGTGTGTCTAACTTTATCACTGGTGTGGCTAACTTTATCACTGGTGTGGCTAACTTTATCACTGGTGTGTCTAACTTTATCACTGGTGTGTCTAACTTTATCACTGGTGTGGCTAACTTTATCACTGGTGTGGCTAACTTTATCACTGGTGTGTCTAACTTTATCACTGGTGTGGCTAACTTTATCACTGGTGTGTCTAACTTTATCACTGGTGTGTCTAGCTTTATCACTGGTGTGGCTAACTTTATCACTGGTGTGTCTAACTTTATCACTGGTGTGTCTAGCTTTATCACTGGTGTGGCTAACTTTATCACTGGTGTGGCTAACTTTATCACTGGTGTGGCTAACTTTATCACTGGTGTGTCTAACTTTATCACTGGTGTGGCTAACTTTATCACTGGTGTGTCTAACTTTATCACTGGTGTGGCTAACTTTATCACTGGTGTGTCTAACTTTATCACTGGTGTGTCTAGCTTTATCACTGGTGTGTCTAACTTTATCACTGGTGTGGCTAACTTTATCACTGGTGTGACTAACTTTATCACTGGTGTGGCTAACTTTATCACTGGTGTGTCTAACTGTATCACTGGTGTGTCTAACTTTATCACTGGTGTGTCTAACTTTATCACTGGTGTGTCTAACTTTATCACTGGTGTGTCTAGCTTTATCACTGGTGTGTCTAACTTTATCACTGGTGTGTCTAACTTTATCACTGGTGTGTCTAACTTTATCACTGGTGTGACTAACTTTATCACTGGTGTGGCTAACTTTAACTTTATCACTGGTGTGACTAACTTTATGACTGGTGTGGCTAACTTTATCACTGGTGTGTCTAACTTTATCACTGGTGTGTCTAACTTTATCACTGGTGTGTCTAACTTTATCACTGGTGTGTCTAGCTTTATCACTGGTGTGTCTAACTTTATCACTGGTGTGTCTAACTTTATCACTGGTGTGTCTAGCTTTATCACTGGTGTGTCTAGCTTTATCACTGGTGTGGCTAACTTTATCACTGGTGTGTCTAACTTTATCACTGGTGTGTCTAGCTTTATCACTGGTGTGGCTATCTTTATCACTGGTGTGTCTAGCTTTATCACTGGTGTGGCTAACTTTATCACTGGTGTGGCTAACTTTATCACTGGTGTGTCTAGCTTTATCACTGGTGTGGCTAGCTTTATCACTGGTGTGGCTAACTTTATCACTGGTGTGTCTAGCTTTATCACTTGTGTGGCTATCTTTATCACTGGTGTGTCTAACTTTATCACTGGTGTGTCTAACTTTATCACTGGTGTGTCTAGCTTTATCACTGGTGTGTCTAACTTTATCACTGGTGTGTCTAGCTTTATCACTGGTGTGGCTAACTTTATCACTGGTGTGACTAACTTTATCACTGGTGTGTCTAGCTTTATCACTGGTGTGTCTAGCTTTATCACTGGTGTGTCTAACTTTATCACTGGTGTGTCTAACTTTATCACTGGTGTGGCTAACTTTATCACTGGTGTGGCTAGCTTTATCACTGGTGTGGCTAACTTTATCACTGGTGTGTCTAACTTTATCACTGGTGTGTCTAGCTTTATCACTGGTGTGTCTAACTTTATCACTGGTGTGTCTAACTTTATCACTGGTGTGTCTAACTTTATCACTGGTGTGTCTAACTTTATCACTGGTGTGTCTAGCTTTATCACTGGTGTGGCTAACTTTATCACTGGTGTGTCTAACTTTATCACTGGTGTGTCTAACTTTATCACTGGTGTGTCTAGCTTTATCACTGGTGTGGCTAACTTTATCACTGGTGTGGCTAACTTTATCACTGGTGTGTCTAACTTTATCACTGGTGTGTCTAACTTTATCACTGGTGTGGCTAACTTTATCACTGGTGTGGCTAACTTTATCACTGGTGTGTCTAACTTTATCACTGGTGTGTCTAGCTTTATCACTGGTGTGGCTAACTTTATCACTGGTGTGTCTAACTTTATCACTGGTGTGACTAACTTTATCACTGGTGTGACTAACTTTATCACTGGTGTGTCTAACTTTATCACTGGTGTGGCTAACTTTATCACTGGTGTGTCTAACTTTATCACTGGTGTGTCTAACTTTATCACTGGTGTGGCTAACTTTATCACTGGTGTGTCTAACTTTATCACTGGTGTGGCTAACTTTATCACTGGTGTGGCTAACTTTATCACTGGTGTGTCTAACTTTATCACTGGTGTGGCTAACTTTATCACTGGTGTGTCTAACTTTATCACTGGTGTGTCTAGCTTTATCACTGGTGTGGCTAACTTTATCACTGGTGTGTCTAACTTTATCACTGGTGTGACTAACTTTATCACTGGTGTGACTAACTTTATCACTGGTGTGTCTAGCTTTATCACTGGTGTGGCTAACTTTAACACTGGTGTGACTAACTTTATCACTGGTGTGTCTAGCTTTATCACTGGTGTGGCTAACTTTATCACTGGTGTGGCTAACTTTATCACTGGTGTGTCTAACTTTATCACTGGTGTGACTAACTTTATCACTGGTGTGTCTAACTTTATCACTGGTGTGACTAACTTTCTCACTGGTGTGGCTAACTTTATCACTGGTGTGGCTAACTTTATCACTGGTGTGTCTAACTTTATCACTGGTGTGAATAACTTTATCACTGGTGTGGCTAACTTTATCACTGGTGTGACTAACTTTATCACTGGTGTGTCTAGCTTTATCACTGGTGTGGCTAACTTTATCACTGGTGTGTCTAGCTTTATCACTGGTGTGGCTATCTTTATCACTGGTGTGTCTAACTTTATCACTGGTGTGTCTAACTTTATCACTGGTGTGTCTAGCTTTATCACTGGTGTGTCTAACTTTATCACTGGTGTGTCTAACTTTATCACTGGTGTGTCTAGCTTTATCACTGGTGTGGCTAACTTTATCACTGGTGTGACTAACTTTATCACTGGTGTGTCTAGCTTTATCACTGGTGTGTCTAACTTTATCACTGGTGTGGCTAACTTTATCACTGGTGTGGCTAACTTTATCACTGGTGTGGCTAACTTTATCATTGGTGTGGCTAGCTTTATCACTGGTGTGGCTAACTTTATCACTGGTGTGTCTAACTTTATCACTGGTGTGTCTAGCTTTATCACTGGTGTGTCTAGCTTTATCACTGGTGTGTCTAGCTTTATCACTGGTGTGCCTAACTTTATCACTGGTGTGTCTAACTTTATCACTGGTGTGTCTAACTTTATCACTGGTGTGTCTAACTTTATCACTGGTGTGTCTAGCTTTATCACTGGTGTGGCTAACTTTATCACTGGTGTGGCTAACTTTATCACTGGTGTGGCTAACTTTATCACTGGTGTGGCTAACTTTATCACTGGTGTTGCTAACTTTATCACTGGTGTGTCTAACTTTATCACTGGTGTGGCTAACTTTATCACTGGTGTGTCTAACTTTATCACTGGTGTGGCTAACTTTATCACTGGTGTGTCTAACTTTATCACTGGTGTGTCTAGCTTTATCACTGGTGTGACTAACTTTATCACTGGTGTGACTAACTTTATCACTGGTGTGTCTAACTTTATCACTGGTGTGGCTAACTTTATCACTGGTGTGGCTAACTTTATCACTGGTGTGTCTAACTTTATCACTGGTGTGTCTAACTTTATCACTGGTGTGGCTAACTTTATCACTGGTGTGTCTAACTTTATCACTGGTGTGTCTAGCTTTATCACTGGTGTGGCTAACTTTATCACTGGTGTGTCTAACTTTATCACTGGTGTGACTAACTTTATCACTGGTGTGACTAACTTTATCACTGGTGTGTCTAGCTTTATCACTGGTGTGGCTAACTTTAACACTGGTGTGACTAACTTTATCACTGGTGTGTCTAGCTTTATCACTGGTGTGGCTAACTTTATCACTGGTGTGGCTAACTTTATCACTGGTGTGTCTAACTTTATCACTGGTGTGCCTAACTTTATCACTGGTGTGTCTAACTTTATCACTGGTGTGACTAACTTTCTCACTGGTGTGACTAACTTTCTCACTGGTGTGGCTAACTTTATCACTGGTGTGGCTAACTTTATCACTGGTGTGACTAACTTTATCACTTGTGTGGCTAACTTTATCACTGGTGTGACTAACTTTATCACTGGTGTGTCTAGCTTTATCACTGGTGTGGCTAACTTTATCACTGGTGTGTCTAGCTTTATCACTGGTGTGGCTATCTTTATCACTGGTGTGTCTAACTTTATCACTGGTGTGTCTAACTTTATCACTGGTGTGTCTAGCTTTATCACTGGTGTGTCTAACTTTATCACTGGTGTGTCTAACTTTATCACTGGTGTGTCTAGCTTTATCACTGGTGTGGCTAACTTTATCACTGGTGTGACTAACTTTATCACTGGTGTGTCTAGCTTTATCACTGGTGTGTCTAACTTTATCACTGGTGTGACTAACTTTATCACTGGTGTGGCTAACTTTATCACTGGTGTGGCTAACTTTATCACTGGTGTGGCTAACTTTATCACTGGTGTGGCTAACTTTATCACTGGTGTGGCTAGCTTTATCACTGGTGTGGCTAACTTTATCACTGGTGTGTCTAACTTTATCACTGGTGTGTCTAGCTTTATCACTGGTGTGACTAACTTTATCACTGGTGTGTCTAGCTTTATCACTGGTGTGTCTAGCTTTATCACTGGTGTGTCTAACTTTATCACTGGTGTGACTAACTTTATCACTGGTGTGGCTAACTTTATCACTGGTGTGGCTAACTTTATCACTGGTGTGGCTAACTTTATCACTGGTGTGGCTAGCTTTATCACTGGTGTGTCTAACTGTATCACTGGTGTGTCTAACTTTATCACTGGTGTGTCTAACTTTATCACTGGTGTGGCTAACTTTATCACTGGTGTGGCTAACTTTATCACTGGTGTGGCTAACTTTATCACTGGTGTGTCTAGCTTTATCACTGGTGTGTCTAACTTTATCACTGGTGTGTCTAACTTTATCACTGGTGTGTCTAGCTTTATCACTGGTGTGTCTAACTTTATCACTGGTGTGTCTAACTTTATCACTGGTGTCTAACTTTATCACTGGTGTGTCTAACTTTATCACTGGTGTGGCTAACTTTATCACTGGTGTGTCTAGCTTTATCACTGGTGTGGCTAACTTTATCACTGGTGTGTCTAGCTTTATCACTGGTGTGGCTAACTTTATCACTGGTGTGGCTAACTTTATCACTGGTGTGGCTCTTTATCACTGGTGTGTCTAACTTTATCACTGGTGTGGCTAACTTTATCACTGGTGTGGCTAACTTTATCACTGGTGTGTCTAACTTTATCACTGGTGTGTCTAGCTTTATCACTGGTGTGGCTAACTTTATCACTGGTGTGTCTAACTTTATCACTGGTGTGACTAACTTTATCACTGGTGTGACTAACTTTATCACTGGTGTGTCTAACTTTATCACTGGTGTGGCTAACTTTATCACTGGTGTGGCTAACTTTATCACTGGTGTGTCTAACTTTATCACTGGTGTGGCTAACTTTATCACTGGTGTGGCTAACTTTATCACTGGTGTGTCTAACTTTATCACTGGTGTGGCTAACTTTATCACTGGTGTGTCTAGCTTTATCACTGGTGTGGCTAACTTTATCACTGGTGTGTCTAACTTTATCACTGGTGTGACTAACTTTATCACTGGTGTGACTAACTTTATCACTGGTGTGTCTAGCTTTATCACTGGTGTGGCTAACTTTAACACTGGTGTGACTAACTTTATCACTGGTGTGTCTAGCTTTATCACTGGTGTGGCTAACCTAACTTTATCACTGGTGTGTCTAACTTTATCACTGGTGTGACTAACTTTATCACTGGTGTGTCTAACTTTCTCACTGGTGTGGCTAACTTTATCACTGGTGTGGCTAACTTTATCACTGGTGTGTCTAACTTTATCACTGGTGTGACTAACTTTATCACTGGTGTGGCTAACTTTATCACTGGTGTGACTAACTTTATCACTGGTGTGTCTAGCTTTATCACTGGTGTGGCTAACTTTATCACTGGTGTGTCTAGCTTTATCACTGGTGTGACTAACTTTATCACTGGTGTGTCTAGCTTTATCACTGGTGTGGCTAACTTTATCACTGGTGTGGCTAACTTTATCACTGGTGTGTCTAACTTTATCACTGGTGTGACTAACTTTATCACTGGTGTGTCTAACTTTATCACTGGTGTGACTAACTTTATCACTGGTGTGGCTAACTTTATCACTGGTGTGGCTAACTTTATCACTGGTGTGTCTAACTTTATCACTGGTGTGACTAACTTTATCACTGGTGTGTCTAGCTTTATCACTGGTGTGGCTAACTTTATCACTGGTGTGGCTAACTTTATCACTGGTGTGTCTAGCTTTATCACTGGTGTGGCTATCTTTATCACTGTTGTGTCTAACTTTATCACTGGTGTGTCTAACTTTATCACTGGTGTGACTAACTTTATCACTGGTGTGGCTAACTTTATCACTGGTGTGGCTAACTTTATCACTGGTGTGTCTAGCTTTATCACTGGTGTGTCTAACTTTATCACTGGTGTGGCTAACTTTATCACTGGTGTGGCTAACTTTATCACTGGTGTGTCTTACTTTATCACTGGTGTGTCTAGCTTTATCACTGGTGTGTCTAGCTTTATCACTGGTGTGTCTAACTTTATCACTGGTGTGTCTAACTTTATCACTGGTGTGGCTAACTTTATCACTGGTGTGGCTAACTTTATCACTGGTGTGTCTAACTTTATCACTGGTGTGGCTAACTTTATCACTGGTGTGTCTAACTTTATCACTGGTGTGGCTAACTTTATCACTGGTGTGGCTAACTTTATCACTGGTGTGTCTAACTTTATCACTGGTGTGTCTAACTTTATCACTGGTGTGTCTAGCTTTATCGATAAATGGAATGAACGTCTTATTCCCCATTTTATAATCAATATACAAAAAAGCTAATGGTGATTTATATGACTTTGACGCATTAGCCCCAAAGAAAGACAAAAAGTATAATTAATTATTATATTTTATTCATAAACGTTAAAGTCATATCTATTTATATATGCATGTTGTATAATATTGAAATAAAATATGTTTAAACCAAAGTCATATAACAATTAAAATTAAAAAAACCTACAATAGCAATGTATAACAAAATATAAGTGTCTTTACTGTTAACATGGAATATTAATCTTCTATCATCGTAACAAAATAATTATTCTCAGCTATATAAATATACTATGGGAGGATAATATGGTTTAAATAGTGTTCACAGTGTTTGCTGGAACTATGTTAGCACTTAATCTCTGCATCGTCAGAATATTTAGTTTAATTTCGAGTTGCATATAAAAAGAAGCACCATTTGTTATCATTGATTTTATCTCGTCCAAAACTAAATACAGTAATTACTGAAATTATAGGGGAATTATCTATCACAATTATAGTTCATTATTTCTCAGCGATATTATACCCAACCAATTACTCATTCAATCTAAAACCGCAGAGATTGGGACTCTGTTTGTTAGAGGTTGAATTACACCACATTTCTGCTTCTTTAATACTTTTCTCTTTACTCTTAATACTTTTGCTCGACGCCACACCCATAATTGGGTGGACCTGATACACCCGCGAATTCATTTTCACCACCCGATTGATTGCCACTAGCCATCCTTAATTCGTCCGACATTTCAAAATTAATAGAATTTTAAGATTTACTGACTTCGCGTTAGTTTCTAATTCTGAATCATTTATCGACCGATTTTCTGTTTTTAACTTATTATTGCGGGTTTTTATACGCCGCGCCGAATCCATTAAAGGGGCATCACTTTCTCCTGATGAGTCCGATCTGACTTTTCGATATTTCCGGGCCAACTTAGCTATGGGTTTACCCTCCGAATCGCTAGTTTTCATGTATACGTCACTACTTTCAGGTGAGGTTGCGTAAGCGGCCTGGCGTAGCAGTCTCACCCTTTCATGAAATGGGATGTCCCAATTTTTAAGATTTGTTAGACTTATGTGTCGGACATGCGTCTCTCTACTTTTACCATCGAGCTGGCTTGTTATGACGTAAATTAGAGGTGACATTTCTTCTAAAATTCGTTAAAAAGGTAACCATCTTGAGTCTAAGTTGTTCTTTCGTAGGTGTTGTTTAGGTAAGCTGCGTCCCCTACCTTGAACTCGATATTCTTACTCGACTTTTCTGCTATATTTAGAAGATTGCAAATAAGTTTATCTTATTCATATATGCGTTCCTTTCTCTGTTGTTTGGTAGTTAATGTCTATATATATAAAAATATGAATATACTACGGGAAAATAAGAACAGTTGGAAGTTCTAAAATGTCACTAACACCATCGAAAATCTAGCGCTTATAGCAAATATACCATCGACAAACTAGTGTATAACTTGAACAAACCAGCGCATATACATCTACAAACTTATTTAGATTTCAGTGAAATGAGCATTTAAGACAAATATAAAATACTACAGTATATCATTTAAACTAGTATGAAAGAAACAGCATTTAGACAAAGACATTTAGCAGAAACGTAATAAATGAAGTAAATAAAAAAGTTATCAGAGTTTAAAGGAGTGAAGAAAATGTAACTTAACGTTTCAAGCAAATAAACTATCGTAAAAATACTGCGTTTCAGCTTTGTTTACATTTCTAATGCCAATTCAATCCCGTGATGCATATGAACCCGTCTACACACTAGTGTGTTGATAACTATAAAATCAAATTCGACTCGCACTTTACCTACAGTGATGTGTAAAATATGTCAATATGATTGTTTAAGGAATCGTCCATTTGTTAACATATGATTTTCACTGTCATACAGTATCACCTTTAAACAAGTAGAAATTTTCTCTTAGAACTATAATGTCTGTATTATATCAGCACAAATGGTACATAGTTTCTTGATAACAATTTCAACCGTTACTGGTTATTGGTGTTTACACCTATCGCTTGCCTATAACCTTCATCTTTGACCTGGTGACCTAATATTCCCAGACTTGGTCAAGGTCACATAGTGGCACATATTTGAAAACATTGATGGCGCTGGCTGGTTCTGTTTTTTAAATATTTCTATTTTAGCTCTAATAATGGTTTCACGTATCTGTATGTACGTGCAATATAGGAACTGCTTTGCGCCTGACAATGAATATTTAGGTCTGAGTTATGAACCATGTTCGCGTGTATACATTCGTCTGCCCCGCGTTCCACCCAAACGCACATCATTTTGCGAAGTTTCATCATTATCAGACTGGAAATCTTTAGGAAGAGAAGCGTGAACCAGGTTTTTCTTAGATCTCCACTGGCAGCCATACTGAGTGACGTCACGACCCAAAAAATTGCAATCCACAACTACAACATAAGTACAATATTTTGACAAAGATTCATAAAGAAGGATCAGGCAAATTCTTGAGCAGAAGCGATTTTAATCTTCTGTCGTTTCAACATTACTGTGACGTCAATAATGACGTCAAATAAACATAAACTTTACGTTCGTATTTGCAATCATAAGTTCTACATACTTGCCAAATTTTACATGTCTACGTCAATTTTTCAAATTTTAGTTCATTGACGTCATCGTATTCTAGTTCCTATGGCAACCATTTACCCACGTAGCGTTTTGAATGGTCTTTATTTTTGAAAAGATAATTGAAAGGCCTTACAAATGGTACATATGTGTCTGTAACAATTTCAACCGTTACTGAGATACAGGTGGGTATTGGTGTTTACACATATCGCTTACCTATGACCTAGATCTTTGTCCTGGTGACCTGATTTCCCCTGACTTGGTCAAGGTCACAGATTGGCACATATATAAGAACATTGACGGCGCTAGCTGGTTCGTTTTTTCAAATATATCTAGAAGTTTCTTTTTTAGCCTGTTTAAAATTAAACTAATATGGCCGCCATATTTGATGACGTCATCAACACATTTTTCACATGATCGATAGGAGATTTGTATTTTTGACGATTTTTTCCAGTTTTAAAGATTCTGGCGTCTATGACGTCCTGTATAATAACCTTATACTATTTATCTCTATTTGTGGCTCTATTTCAAAGATGTATGACCTTTTCTTACTGTTAAAAAGCATACATTTACCGTTATATTGGGCAGTTTGTTTGATTTGTTTCATGACCTAAAGCAGTTTAATCGCAGTGGTAGAATGTTTTTAATAACGAAACAGCATGGCGCACGATTCCTGCCATACACATTTTGGTATCCAATGTCTTGTTTATTACAGTTGCAGGCGGTAGTATAAGTGTTTATTGTTAAGCAGCGTAAAATCAACACATCCATGTTGTTAATAAAAGTACTTACACATGTCGAACAGAAAAAGGAGCGTTTATAAAACGAGATCAGTCAAAAACACTCACAAAATACAATTACATTCGTTTTTATACCAAACATAAATGCACACTGCAGTAATAATTCTAAACGATTATTGCAACAGAGTTAAAACATTACCAGTGATATTTTAAATCTTTTCTGCAATTACATTCAAACCTGACTACATCCTCATAAAAACGTTTACGTAACAAGCACATAATTCTACCGGCGTGCTCTCCGAATTCAATCTCATTAAAATCAGACCCTTTATCGGTATTGAAAAGGGACACTGTCCCTAACTTTTAGTTTATTAAACACGAGTAATTGCGTTGAGGCAAACATAACACATCAACCGTTATTGAATATGTACTGACGGAAATCAATAACTGTACAAACAAATATAAGTACCACTTTGTGGGGTTGAATTCGTAACCAAAACTAAAATTACACTCGCGGGTAATAATAATAGAAAGTTGCAATAGTCGATCTCGCTACCGACTGAGCTAAACGATCCGGACGCATTAAGTAAGACATAGTTATAGAAAACGTAACTTCGCAATAATCTCAGTAGAATATATATTTTTGAAGACAAATAGAATGTTCAGAATGTTTGCAAAAATGAATTTCTTAGTATTCTTGATGTAAAACATGCAATTTAATGCAAATATTTGAGTTTATCGTGCAATCCACGGCAATAACACATGCGACTTTATCTGTGTTTCGGATATATGTGTTTTAATCGTTTGTTCAGTTCAATCGAACATCATCTGAAGAGCATATGAAACGCGCGATTTCATTGGTTGAATTTAGTTGATCTTCTCATGAATATTGATTAGAAGAACAGTCGAGCTGATGTGACCTCCAAAGCAGTCTTGCCAGATCCTAGAAGCGGAGAGTATCAAAGCGTAAGTAAGATTTGATTTTAATGATATTGCTCCGAATTTGTCGTTATTATTTGACGGCGTTTTATTCGAATACTTCCGAGTCCGGTTAATGACGTTGTGTTATAAAGTTTCTCGCCTCTCACCGATGTAGGGTTGGAATCCCACTGGGAGTTCGTCTTGTAAGTGAGGAAGTGTCGATTTTTACGGATTGCGGGAGGTGTACAGTACTTATTATATCCAGGAACAGTGGGTGGTCTGCCTCCAGCACAAACAAATCGACCGTCATAATTATATACTGAACACAATTCCTAATTACTCACTTTTGTATCTAATTTTCTTATTTTAAATTTATTTTAGAACAGTTGTGTGATAAGTATTTTGTTTTGACTCATGGTTTGTTAAAACGCTTATTTTTTGTTTAAAATTGTTATATCTTTTGAGAGTTATCCTCCCTTTATATGAAAACATGAAAATGCTGATGAAACACATTACATAAATCGAAGTCCGCTTAAAGATATAAACTTCTTGAAATTGGTATGAAATAAAATCAAAAACATACAAATATGATTCATTTATTGCAGATTCTCCGTCTGTAAAAAATACAACATGGATAATCATAAATTACCTGCCTATTAATTGAATATCGTTTGAAATTCAAGTAACTGTAATTCAGCGTTAACATAAAATATTTCTAAAATTTATTTTGCAAACGCATTTTAGCTGGCAGATTTTAAAATTAAGAACATCGAAGGCTATACTCATTCGAAGTACTTGACACAATCCTGTATACCCTGTTGTATAAGTGTTATAACTTATATCTGAGAAAACACATCGACTTGAAAGATTTAAAATTTAGCCGTACCTCTAATCAAGCGCAAAATACACAAAATAATGAGCATATTATTGACATATTTTTAGGGTGAGTACTTTGACTAGTGTATAACCGTACATGTGTTAAAAATGACGTAAAACACCAAACAAACCGAATACCGGAGTTGTCCACTGCCACCACACATTCTGATAAGAAAGTGTCACTCTATACCGGGATATTATTTTCTTTAAATGAAAGAAAGCTATGTATTTTTTGTTTGATGTTTAACGTCATTGTCCACACATGCCGGTCGATTGTTTATGGTGGAGGCAGGTCACCAGCTTATTCCTGGGTAGAACCAGTACTGTATACCTCCCGCTATCCGTAAAAATAGACAATTTCTTCCAGTGTATTTGAACCCGAAGCGATGAATACAACACAACGTCAATAATCTCTCGACCATGGAGGATCTTTAGCTATGTAAGTAGGAATACTAAGCTATCAGCGTTTTACGTAAGTCGTAATAAGTTATCCGTCTCTCATATACATTACTTCGTACCTATATTAGATATTAAATATTATAAGAACTTTCATGGTATCCGGTTCAGATATTGAATTCCAACCCGAGGTATGCTGTTTTTTATCGGAACCGAGTCTCTGCCGAGGTTCCGATTAAAACACTTATACCGAGGTTGGAAATAGAGGATCTTACATGAGTACTCATTCATTATTGAATTTATTAAACGAGTTGGAAAAATGATATAATGCTAGGCTCTAGCCGAGCATTATATCATTCTTGCTAACGAGTTTTTGCATGTCGCTTTAACACGCAAAACCGATATAAACCATGGGAATTGGATCATAGTCATTATCGTTTTTTTTTGTCAGCTCATACTAGGCTTATTTGCATACTTATATAACTAGTGGTATATCGAACATATAGAATGGTGTTATTCCACTCCCACACCGTAAGTTATGTGATAAAGCGATATATATATATTAGAAAAAAAACTGTACAATGAAAAGAACATTGGATTCAAGAGAAATGCTAAAACATGATTCAGTAATTTCTAAAACAAGCACAATGTGCTACACTATTATTTTACAGTGCTATAAAAACAGAAATAACTTATTAGAAATAGTAACTTTCCACTCTTACCCTTCCCCTCGGCCACACCCCATCATGCCCACTGTGACTTTTATTGCACTTTAAACTGTTTAGGAATTTTTATTTTTGTTCGTTTTACTTTTCAAAGTTACTGCCGGGAGTAAAGGAGTATGCCACGTTAGCTTCCTGCAACCCTCTTCACTCACACACGCATATATATCTTCTCTTAAACCTCATGAACGCCCGCATCTCTTAAACTTCCTGCTCCCCACTCCTACATACACAAATTTCTTCTCTTAAACCGCCTGTCCACCCGCATCCGTTAAGCTTCATGCACCCCGAGACTCCAACACACTCATTTCTATATTAAACGTCCAGCCCATTCCCATCCATTAATCCTCCTACCCATCCTCATCTCATCTTAATCCTCTTGCCAGTCCCCATCTTTTAATCCTCCTGTTCAAAGACCTATGCTGTGATTATTATTATTATAATCTACACCAATATGCCAAGTCTAACGGAGATAATCATTTATAAATTGTCTCGTGAGATTTAGAACTATAACCGACACATCTAAAATAATAAATATCTCCGAGAGAGCTAAAAATAAAATGTGTCGACGATTTTGTGTAATGATAATCGCTGACACAGAAGCATCCGGGGATTTTGCGGGTTATAATAATTACGAGTACAGTATAAAAAGGGAGGTTACACGTGTGGGTGTTAATAAATATAATAGTAGGGAGGTTGTTATTATTTTGGACATATTATGATAATAATGTGTGGGTTTTAATAAATAAAATCGTAGGGAGGTTGTTATCATTTCGATGGTATGGTAATAATGATAACGTGACTGCAGAGATTTTAATATAATTATAACTTACCGAAATCGTAGAAAAATGGTGATTATAATCATGATAATAATTCAGTTAAACATATAGTAAATAATAATCTTCCATCTCTATATTGATATTCGAGCGCTTTCGGCTTTACGCCTTCTTCAGAAGTACAAAGACATATAACATCTATAAGAATCTCATCTAAACAACGATTGTAATAAAAAGCAATTGTACATATATAATGAAATTGTACTGATATTGCTTTTTTATTGCACGAAAAGGTCCGCAAAAAACGTAGACTTACCAGAATATATAATAATAGTAGCGTTTTTATGTAAATATAGATATAAAAATCGAACATGAAAAGCAACATTCACGGACGACAGTCAACCAAAATCACACACAGAAACAAAGAACAAACTTAAAGATGAAAATACCAAATAAGACATCACAAACACAAAAGTGTTGACAATAGGGATACCACCTTGGACCGGTCAGTGGCAATAAGGCCGCTGGGGGTTTAAACCAGGTTCTAGGGTGCATCAAACATCACACTTGCCCTACTTCAACCCATTAAAACCGGACAGTGTAAATAAAGAAATCCCCGCCATGAACTATTCTCTAGCCAACAAGGCATGCATTAATATGCAATATAAGTAAAACACAAAGATGCTCGTGTATATATAAATACAAAAACAAAAATAGCATAGAAAGCAACCAAGAAGGTACTCAATGACTTGGTAGAAGCCAGAGCAACAAGAGAATAAACCATTGAGGGCACGACAAGACAAGACTGCAGACAAACATCAAACGTCATCGTCCTTTTGGGCTTTAGGTAGACGTCATCATAGTTTCCACAGCCTGTCCGGTCATCGCACAATCAAAGGGGAAAGCATAGTGGCGAACTGTAAATGGGTCCACCACCAGGCATGCGGTGCGTTTCAAAATAATGGGATCATAACCTCTTTTGATAAACCTTTTAACAAGTTTAACAAAGATAGTATGAAAGTGATCGTGACCAAGGATCTTACAAAGTTTGTAAATCACGTCACCGTTGTGATAGTCCTTGTCGCAGAAGAGTTACTAAATTACCATTTATATTTGGAAAGAAGATAATGGTTACGATAATAATATTTTGCAAAGGTTTGCGTTCATCAGTTATACACATGTTTAAGGTCGATGTACGTTCTGGCACAAGTGTATGTGTACTGCAGCTAAAGTATGTAAGATAATTTAATTTATTTGAAATACAAAGACCTGTAGGCCCATGAGTACACGGGTACATCGCTATGTATGCTGCCGGTCAATGGCAACGCACCAGAAGAATATAGGGTGTTACATTTTATTGCTAAAGAAAGTTATAATAATAATCGCATACGAGGGGCATTCAAAACGTTTTGAGACTGGATCTATTAAACAATAAATAATACATGGATAATCAAACAATTTATTTCATTCCTTCAAAATATTCCCCTTAACAAAAGCACACTTCTTTGGATGAGTTATCCACTTGTCTGGTCCATAAGTTATTATTTGTTTTTACGGAAATACACATTGTTTAAAATCAAAGAATTTATTTTTCTGTAAGACTTGTCACGACATGTAATTTAGTGCATTTTGTGTACGAAATGTCCTCACCTATACTGTTTTCATTAAAATCACTAAATTTTTATATTTTGATGGAAATGGGTATTATTCAAGATCTCATATTTTGTAAGCAGCATGCAGAATAAGATTATTTTGCCCAAATTTACAGATGTTACATTAATTAATGCTTGCAACAGCTGTAAGTAATTAAGAACTTTAAGGGATTTGACCCTTATGTATTTAAGGAGGTGTATGAATATTTATATAAAAATCGAACAGGAAAAGCAGCATTCAAGGACGAAAGTCAACCACACAAGACACAGAAACAAAGAACACATTTAAAGATGAATAGGACATCACAAACACAAAAGGGTTGACAATAAGATAAATCGAAGACATTTCGTCTCACCCACTACCGGTATTACACCTACAGCCGGTATTACTGAACCATCCTGTGTAAGATGAAGGTCTTTATTTGATTTTGAAAACTTAAACTAATGCATGATAACAAATATATTATCATATCGGAAAAAAGTGCTTCACAAACTTCTCGGCGCGTCTACATAGTGTAATAGTCCAAACTGCCATTAGTAAAAGATCACTATACAATTGTAACAGGCCATATATGATTTTTTTTCTCCAGAGAATGTTTTCTTAATGAGAGCAATAAGCTTGTTTTTTTTATATGGTTGTGAATTAATAAATATTCACCGTCATATACACGCCATATTCGTGATGCTCAAATTTCCGACATTTTAAATATTGAGTTCTGCTAAATCCGGGGCTATGAAAGGTAGAGATCACTTTTTCACTACCGTTCATAAACAGTCCAATTAAACCGAGACTGCAGTATTGTTTATATTTTATCGTGTTCGTCTGTTGCCAAATTTCCCTTTTTCATACTCTTTTACAAACAATTAATTTTGCTTGTTAACTTATTAGTGTGTGTTTGTTTGCTTTGTAATTCATGAACTTTCTATTTAGTTTATTTTGTTTAGAATTTTCTTCAAGCACATAAATATCACATATTTCTTAATGTAAAATATTGATATTTATGCAGTTCTGTATGTACGAATACCTTGACCACTTTGAGCATGTTTGTGAAATATCTCAGCGTGCTGTTTACTTTGCAAAGCTACACTTCAGATCAACATGTTTTTGTATCGTTTGATTAAGACATTGTTGAAATATTCAACTTTTTCTACACATGCATTACCTCATGAAAATAAGACGCCATTTTTTACATAATTAATACTAGCTGTGGATTTATTGGTTGGGATATTTTAATATATATATAATATATTTTGTTATATACACACATATTTCTTCAAACAGCTTGATTGTCAGAAAATGTTCAAATTGATTAATCCTGATTTAATTTCAGCAAATGAGAAAACCGTAATTTCCATCAGGCTAATGCGTAGATATAAAAAAGCTATTAATGGGTAATTTCGAAATTAGATTCTGTCTCAAGGAGAGTGATGATGCATGAGATTTCTTTTATTTTACCAAAGAAGATTGCTCCAATTATGAATTATTTCTATGTTTCAATTTTTTAATACTAAAATTGCTACGTAAATGACGTCACATCTGACCTGGAGGCTTTTTTTTTTGTCATGACAATCCTATACTTGGAAATTAGGAATTGATTAAGTTGTATCAAAAGATCTTCCAAATAGGCTCACGAAGTGTCTGAAAATAAATGAAACCGACGCTATTACGCGTCTGTTAAGGTAATATATGTATTATGCTATTGAGAATACCCATACAAATGCGTTTATTATACTTCAAGTATCAGACAGGCATTGGACAATACGTATTTTGCAATAAATTCTTACAAATGGATTTATCGGGAATGCGATTCATCCGAATTTTTCACAAGAATAAAAGATGATTCAAATCGGCAAAATATGCCTAATGAAATTAATGGTTAGTTTTGCTGAGTTGATAGATGAGGAAAAATATGTCAAATAGAAAACCACAGTAATCAAACGCAATGACACTGTAGGTCCGCCCTGCACCACAAACCGAAATAAATAATGTCAAAACACATTACATAAAGAGTGATGAAGACAGGTTACCGACGTTAACTATAAGTTCGTTTGTGTATATTACTACTACTACTACTACTACTACTACTACTACAACTACTACTACTACTACTACTACTACTACTACTACTACTAATATAACTACTACTACTACTACTACTTCTACTACTACTACTACTACTACTACTAACAACAATACTAATTATTATAATAATAATAATAGTTACTTTTTACAGAGAGTAACACATAAGGTCATAAGCTAATCTTCCATGAGGCCCTCTATTATAGACACATTTACACAAAAATAAAATAAAGCAGTAGCTGATCAATAAAGGCAATATTTTCAGATATTAAATGTTACATTCAGACTAAACCTTCATTATTTGCTTACATGTTTACACAAAAATGTACGTTTACCTTAATTGTGTACACACAACACTCTGTCATCTTTTAATTGGATGACAGTAGGGTGTGTGAGATTTGGTGCACCCTAGAACCGGTTTAACCCCCCGAGTGGCCTACTTTGCCACTGATCTATTGTCAGCACTTTTGTGTTTGTGATATCGTTTGTATTTAATATTACTTTTGCCTTCTTGTTTGTCTGTTTGCGTGTTTGTTTATGTGTTTTGTGGTTGACTGTCCTCTTTGAATACTACTTTCCCTGTTCGATCTTTTTATATTTCTCTAAGATATATTACTATAATAACGATAACGATAAAGGAAAATAAGCAATCATTAGTAACAACAACAAGACAATAAAACATAAAAGCATAGCATGGTAGGAAATAAAGCTTTGTCAAGGTTCAAACAATCATACAGACATCTTGAGATGTTATTAAACTCTTCGGGGTCATCTTCCTGCGTTCGTGGAGACAGATAAAACCTCTAAGCTTTAAGCTCTGTTGTACAAGTATAAAAGCTAATCGGTATACAAACGGTTGGCCTATTAATATTGGGATCGGCTTAATTTCAGTACATCATGCTCTTATAGTATTATTAAGACACAAGTTGTTTTCACTCAGCTAAAAGTGTTTTGTTATAAAAAAAAATATATCTGTCTTTATTACTGATTCGTGGCAAGTATATACATGCAGAACATTATGATCGAGAGGTGGATCAATACTCAGCTATAGAGGGAATTAGCACATTTAAAATACGGGATTGCGAGATGTCTCGGTGGTTACAAGTCCATTACATAATCTAGTGCGTTTTGCACAAACTTACAATTAGGAAGAATATCGCCTGAATGAATCATATCACGTAATTAAAGACCAAAGAGTATTAAATGATATTGTATGATCGTAGAACAGCTAGTGTTACTGTCGCTGTGTATGTATTCATAGTGTAAGACTTGACGAAAAAACGGATCGTTAACTTTGTAGCGTTCATTTTACTTGGAAATGTGGTAACGCCATCACATGAACATATTGTAATAATAACTAGTCCACTCAAACAATAGTTATAAATAATCAAATACTGGTAGGGGATATCCTTTGGAAGCGACAAACACAACCAATAAATAGAACTAAGTCGATTTGGAAGACAACAAGAAATTTAGCATTCATGGACAACAGTCAACCAAAACACGCACAGAAAAAAACAATGAATAAAAAGCAAGATATGACATCTCAAGCATAACAAGTTGACAATAGGGCTACCGCATTGGAACGGTCAGTGGTAAGAAAAGCCGATGAGGGTTTAAATCAGGTTCAATGTGCACCAAACCTCACTCTTACCCTATTTTCATCCCAATATCACTGGAAAGTGTAAATAAAATTATCACAGCAAGGTTGTATTCTCTAATATAAATGTTCATCTATGAATATAAAAACAAAAGCCTAGAAATCCACAAAGCAAGTACACAATTACTCAATGCGGAAGACAGGGCAAAATTTCTGTTCATGAAAGGTAATGCAAGAAGCAACATCTCTCATGCATATATACGATGAGTCGTGGTAACCGTGGAATATTATAGTAATGCGAACATAATATCATAAAAAATACTGATAGGGCAGCAATTTTGCCCTTTTTTTGGTTTATATCCAAAATGTTTTATGCAATTTTGCGCAAAGTCGTTTTGTGTTTATGTGAAATAAATCGGTCGTTAGAATAGTCCATATATCCAGCGAGAGTAGACGAGACATCATTTCTAAATAAAAGATATTTCCTGTTCGACCTTTCATACCTTTATTTGACATTTTTTTCTTCTGAATGCGCAGTTTATGATTATCTACTCTCTCAAATGGAGTTATTCTGCATCCAGCTAGCTTTTCGTATATATGGAAAAGTGTGCTAACCATTAATTATACCTAACTGGAAGTGGGGCAAGAAATAGGGAATAAGAGTTTTTAGTACAAACTCTCTATAATAGCGTTCTTTTACTTGGCAATCGTATACTTGGAGCTTATGGGAATTGATTAATATGTATCAAAGATCTTATCTGAAAGCTGAACACATAGTAACTAAATGGACCCCACGGTATTACGCATCTGTTAAGATATTATATTTAGTATTCGTTCGAGATCACCCATATAAATGGTTTGGTTTATAAAACATTCCTGATACGGAGCTATTTGAAGACACTTTATGGTGAAAAGCAAAAGGCCAAAATTTCCGTATAAAACCGTTAGTCCAAACTCTAGCCATGCGTTCAGGTAATACAATATAAGAATCGTTCATGGGTATCCGGTAAAGATAGTGAATTCCGACTCGAGGTATAATTGTTTCTATCGGAACCGATAACTCGGGTTTGTACCGAGGGTTGGAATTCCTGAATTCTGAACAGGATACCCATGATTGATACTGTTTTTGCATATTATTTACATTCTGCGCATTGACGTCGCCAAATATTAACGTTTTGCATGTTGATTACACAATGACGTCATGTTACTGTCATTGTCGGTATCAGCACGCGACAATTATCTTCCCTCATATGTAAGATCAGGCTTTCTATCACCCATGTTAAATACCAGAAACAGATATTCTATTTGGAAAAAATAAATTTGATATCATTTTGAGCAAAATACTCCTGCAGGCCAATTGTTTTCATTTATCGACATTTTTCAACAAAAACTGCAAAAACAAATCCAATTGTTAAATAATTTTATGAAATAAATTATATCTTTATACCTTTATATAAAGTGGAAAAGTGATTAGCATGTACAAATTTAAAAGATTTGCCATGAAGTGTTTGAAACTCTTATTATTATATTAGACAATATTTTCGTCAGTTATGGAACTACCTTTTACAGATAAATTGTTGGTATTACTATTGGTACGAACTGTGCACCCCTTGTATGAGATTTGTTTTTATATTGCTATGAAATAGATTTCATGTTGAGTCTTTCACCAGATAGACAGGCAGATGTTATTGAAGCCTTTAATGACACCTTTCGACATCTGGATGATATATTGAACATTGACAACCCTTTCCCTTCTACTATGGTTAATAATATATATCCTAAATAATTTCAACTTAATAAAGCTAATATTTCTGATATTAACACTTCTTTTCGCGATTAACATCTCTATATTGAAAATAATTAGCAAAATCTATGACAAGAGAGATTGTTTTAATTTGATATTGTTGATTATCCCCACTTAGATTGGGATGTTCCCCGAGCAACTTCTTATGGGGTCTATGTGTCTGAATCTTATTCCTGTTTCTAGAGCCTGTGCTCGAGTTGAGGACTTTAATATTCGCAATATTTGTATAAGTAAAAAGCTACTCCATCAGGGCTACCGTTACCATAGACTTCGTAAAACCTTAGCAAAATGTTATCATCGCAACCCTGACCTTCTTTCCAAATATAAAATTAATTTAAGAACTTTTCTACGACAAGGACTATCACAACCTGACTTCTATGATGACGTGTTTTACAAACTTCGTTAGATACTTGGTCGTGACCGCTTTCATACTATCTTTGTTAAACTTGTTAAAAGGTTTATCAAACGAGGTGACCCTCTCATTTTTCAACGCACTGCATGCTTGGTGGTGGACCTATTTACAGTTCGGCACTATGCTTTCCTCTGTAATTGTGCGATGACGCTGAAAACCCTATGATGTCTTCTACCTAAAGCCCAAAACAACGGTGACGTTTGATGTTTGTCTGCAATATTGTATTTTCGTGCCCTCATCGGTTTATTCTGTTGTTGCTCTGGCTTCTGCCAAGTCAATCAGTACCTTCTTTGTGACTTTCTAGGTGTTTTTTTTGTATTTATATATACTCGAGTAACTTTGCGTTTTATTTATGTTGCCTATTAACGCTGCCTTCTGGTTAGAGAATAGTTCATGTCGGGGATTTCTTTATTTACACTGTCCCGTTTCATTGGTAGGGTAAGTGTGACGTGTGGTGCACCATAAAAACCTGGTTTAACCCCCAACGGCCTTTCTTGCCACTGATTGTTTCAAGGCGGTAGCTCTATTGTCAACCCCTTTTGTGTTTGTGACGTCATACGCCAATATTCTTTATTATAATTCCCATTCATGTTTGTCTGTTTGCGTGTTTGTGGATTTACTTTGTTCAATGAAAGCTGCCTTTCCTGTTCGACTTTTATACTTATTTCTATAGATACGGACTTATTTGATATTACTGAATCTCAACGAATTACTCCAAAATGCAAGGACAGCACGACAATCGACATAGTAAAACACTCATGTTTACTTCTCAACCCTTTTCTGTACAATTGTCTTCTTTTTTGTTGTATATATTTGTTATATAAACTGTTTTCTATTAACCCTTTTTTCACATCATTTTTCTTTCCAAAACAAGTAATCCATACATATCCGTTCGGTTACGACAGCATCATCATGGACATACTAAGTGCCTACAACACCATAGAAAAATCCTATGCGCATATATGTGTAAATGATATGTGTATGTGTTTGTGTGGTAAACGTAGATAACCTTATCCGGTTTGCAAGAATAATACTTGTGTGCGGATTGAAAAAAGATAATGAAAGGAGGAGGAAATTTGGAAATCGCCGAGTACGATAAATATAAAATTATTGCAATCTCGGTTTGATTGAGTACATAAACGGCAGTGAAAAATGCTTGATACCGTTCAGGCTCTTAAGCCCTGGGCTGAGAACTTAATATTAAAAATGTCTGTAGTACGAACATTTTAGCCGTCCCGAAAATGGTGCGTATTTGATGGTGAACATGAACCCTTCAATCTGGTATTTAGATACCATTTCATGGGAAGAAATATAAAAATATATGACAGGGAAAGTAGCATTCAAAGAGGACAGTCAACCATAAAACACAGAAGCAAACACGCAAACAGGCAAACAAGAAGGCAAAAGTAATAATAAATGCAAACGACATCACAAACACAAAAGGGTTGACAATAGGGCAACCGCCTTGGAACGTTCAGTGGCAAAGTAGGCCACTTGGGGTTTAATCCGGTTCTAGGGTGCACCAAACCTCACACTTACCCTACTGTCATCTAATTAAAACAGGACAGTAGTATAAATAAAGAAATCCCCGCCATGATCTAATCTCTAACCAACAAAGCAGCATCAATAGGCAATACAAGAACATAAATATGCTCGTGTAAATATAATACAAAAAAACAATAGCCTCGAAAGCCACAATGAAGGTACTCATTGACTTGGCAGAAGCCAGAGCAACAAGAGAATAAACCATTACGGGCACAGCAAGAAAGATCATAGACAAATATGTAACGACACCGTCTGCGTATGGTCTCAGTTTCTAACACAATGCTTTGCCTAACCGAGAAAACAATAGCAGAAATAAAAACAAAATGTAGTTTAGGAGAAGAGGTTATGAATCATGTTTATCACACGTAACAGTATAACGATAACACTAAAAAGCAGACGACATATCCAAAGGGTGATTCAACACAATATCATTAAAATCGGACCCTTTATCACTCTACGATATTCTACACTACTACGGATCTGAAAACATTGCATTGGAGTTCACGTCAGATTGACCTTACGATTAGCCAATCAGATCTCAGCCTACAAAAGTGCCCGGTAAAGACTGCTTCATTGCACATGTCGCGTTTCAGTTGAACTCTGCGGAGCAGTCTAGGCTATATATTGAAAGAGACAATGTTCGTAACTGTAAGCTTATACAACACAACATAACTGCAACAAAAAGAACAAGATTGTTTGACGGAATTCAAGAGCGGTACAACAAATGTACCGCTTCGTGGGGTTGAACCCACACTAAAATTACACACGCGGGTAATAGTAATAGAACGGTTCAATAGTCGACTTCGCCATCAACTGAGCTAAGTGGACAAGACGTACTACGACATACAATTTAAAAAACTAATGTCGTAATAATCTCGGTAGAATTATATATTTTCAAAACACATGACCGCGCCCATGATTTTCTTCGTATTCTTGATGTAAAACATGCCATTTAGCATTTCTTTGAATTTATCGTGTAATCCACAGCATTAAAGCACGGCGACTTGATCTTTTTTCGTATATATGTGTTTTATGTGGATTTTGGTTTGTTCAGTTCACTTGAACTGAAGTGCATATGAAACGCGCGATTTCATTGGTTGAAGTTAGTTGATCTTCTCGTGAATTTTGATTAGATGAAAGGTATATCTGACGTGACCACAAAGGCGGCATTAACAGATCCTATAGCGGAGCGTATCAAAGCGTAATTAGGATATGATTTTAATGAGATTGGATTCAACACTACTCAGAGCCTTTAAAGGTTTGAGTAGTGTAACCACCTATACGAGAATAAAGTAAGAAAAACGAAGTATTTGCGAATGTAACACCGATATCTATATATAAATATCAAGCTCATCGTTCTCCGAAGATCGGAAAAAATAACAGCTCTGATTGCAAGCAGACTTTTTACTGCTTGATAATGTCTAGTTTTATTTACAATACCCGAAATTGCATATGCATACCATGAATTAACTGTTATGTTTGTGTTGTCATACCTTGCATTTTATTCATCGATGTAATTACCGTTTGTTTCAGTGCGGGTTTATGGTTTTAATATGTATTGTCATTAAGGAACTCATAATTGCATGTGTTGAATTTATGCTAACTTTAGCATTAGTAGTCTAACACACTTTAATTGTACTGGTTATAGATAAATAGGTTTTAGAGGGTAAGTAGACATCCAGGTGAAATCTAAATGGTCAATAGGTAGTTTTAGTTAGTCTTGGAAAGAAAGTTGAAGTGTCAAAAAGTCTCTTGAAATCATATTTTGCATCCATTTTGTATCAGTTATTTTAATCAGTTTAATATAGTTGAAATATTTTTCAATGTCTGTAATTTTGTATTTTTAAAGATTCTAAGATATATAGAACAGATGTGTTTTAATAAATAATGGTGAAATTGTGTACCATGATTTGGTCAATTGTATGGAAATGGATATAGGATTTGGAAGATATATATATACATGTTCTTGTTATATTTGGTGACTTATAGGCCCATTGGGGAGGGTGCTTATGTTGATTTATAAATATATGTATACCATGTATATATGATTACTTGTATGCATGTGTCACAATAATAATAAAAAACAACTTACTTACTTATAGAGCTGTGTGGCGAGCTGGAGGATAGAATGTGAGGAGATATGGATGTGATGGATATAGTCTTTGTACCATACACACAGATGATTTTATTCATTACCATCAGTATATGATTGTTACGTAAGCTGGCGTTGGTTTCATTAACAACCTCTGGAAAATGGCGTGTGGCAACACTATAGCTAGCCGGGTCATGCTATAACAAAAGCTCTTTGTTTACTAATACAAAAGAAAATCTGTGACAATGGATGGGAGGTTAGTACCCATAGTTTTACTATTACTTTAAAAGTTTTCCACATTTTCTAACCCTTTTATGTTTTTGATGTCCTTTTATTTATCTTTGTAGTTGTTGTTTGTTTTTGTAAGTGTTTGTGGTTGACTGTGGTCCTTGAATGTTTTATTTTTTGTGTTCGATTTTAAAAAACATTCGCTAGAGAAAATACTACATTTTTGGCCTGTAATAATATATTAAAGCGTTTTTTACTAACGGCAGTTTAGACAATTATACTATGTGGACTTGCTATGAAGTTTGTGAAGCACTCAACTTCCTATTAGATAATATTTTCGTCAGATATAGAACCAACGTTTATAGACAAATTGTTGGTATCCCTGTGGGTACGAACTGTACACCACTTGCCGCAGATTTGTTTTTATTTTGCTATGAAAGAGATTTCATGTTAAGTATTTCACCAGATACCCAGGCAGATGTTATTGAAGCCTTTAATGACACCTCTCGGTATCTGGATAACATAGTGAACATTGACAACCCTTTCTTTCCAACTATGGTTAATAAAATATATCCTAAAGAACTTCAGCTTAACAAAGCTAATATATCTGATAATAACGCATCTTTTCTTGATTTAGATCTCTCGATTGAAAATGGTGAAATAATTAGCAAAATCTATGACAAGAGAGATGACTTATTCGTTTTTCAAGAGCTTGAAAAAGCTACTCAATCAGGGTTACCGTTACCATAAACTTCGTAAAACCTTTGCAAAATTTATGATCGTAACCCTGATCTTCTTTCCAAATATAAAAGTAATTTAAGAACTCTTCTGCGACAAGGACTATCACAACCTGGTTTCTATGGTGATATGATTTATAAAATTCGTAAGATTCTTGGTCATGATCAATTTCATACTATATTTGTTAAACTTGTTTAAAAGTTTATCAAAAGAGGTTATGACCCTATCATTTTGCAACGTACTGCATGCTTGGTGGTGGACCGTTTTTCAGTTCGCCACTATGCTTTCCTCTTTAACTGTACGATGACTGGACAGGCTGTGGACCCTATGATGACGCCTACCTAAAGCCCAGTGGGACGATGGCCTTTGATGTTTGTCTATGATCGTTCTTGTCGTGCCCTTAATGGTTTATTATCTTGTTGCTCTGGCTTCTGCCAATTCATTGAGTACCTTCAATGTGGCTTTCTAGGATATTGTTTTTTTGTATTATATTTAATATGGGATAACAGTAGGGTAAGTGTGAGGTTTGGTGCACCCTAGAACTGGTTTAAACCCCCAGTGAACTTTGTTGCCACTGACCGTAGCCCTATTGTCAACCCTTTTGTGTTTGTGATGTCGTTTGCATTTTTTTATTAATTTTGCCTTCTCGTTTGTCTGTTTGCGTGTTTGTTTTTGTGTTTTGTGGTTGACTGTCGTCCTTGAATGCTGCTATCCCTGTCCGATATTTTTATCTTTCTTTGTATATCTAGTTTAAGTAGAAAATGAAGTTATACAGTTATTGGCCATACAACTTGTTTTCTCTAAGGCAACAGTATGTTGAGTAAAATGAATTAGCTGTCTTTATTGGGGATGTGTGTCAAGATTGTAAATACATAATGTTCTAGTCAAGACGTTGGTCAATACACAGCTATAGAGCGAGTTACCATGTTTCAAATATGGGATCGGGAGATATTCCTCTCGGGGGTTCCAAGCACCTTAATTAAACCAGTGCGCTTAACACGAAATTACCATTTAGGACGTGTAGGTCTCACTAAACAGTTATTTCTCTTGCCAGTCAGGGTAGGAACTTTCTGGAGCTTAAAAAAAAGATCTGTGATATTCGGTTCTTGTTTATTTCTTAAAATGTGCGAATATTTTCTCTTTTTTTGTTGCAGGTTACAAGAATGGGACAAGTTCATGATTTCATACACGTTAGGATATGCCTGAATGTTTCTGAGCCCAGATCTGAGAATCTAATACTGGGTAGTGATACATTTAAAATGTCAGTAAAATGGACAAATTCGAGAGGGTCTCTTCAAACTATTGATATTAAAAAAAAGCAAATTGGTCAACGCCGTGTTTTTTTGCTGTATATTTCGCGCAACAGACATCAAGTTTCACAAAGAAAATATTTTTAAGAAAATTCATTAAGTTCTACAGTGGTCCAGAGAAGTCCTGCTACATATGCAGAGCTATGTAAAATTAACTGTGGTGTGAGACGTGTATCGCCGAAGGAAATTATATCTCGTAATTAAAGACCAACGTTGTTAATTTTACATCTGTCCTCAAAAAGTACTAGTATCATAGGACAGTTGGTTATTCTCGCTGTGGACTAGAACCTGGTTTAAACCCCCAGGGGCCTTTTTTGCCACTGACCGTTCAAAGACGGTGGCCCTATTGTCAACCCTTTTAGTGCATATTACGTCATATGCCTTTATTTCTTATTAATATTTCTATTCATGTTTGTCGTTTTGCGTGTTTTAAAGTAGAATATAGCTTAAGCAGGTGCTAGGAGCTGTTAGAGGTGTTGCACACTACATTACCTCTCGTGAACAGACTCAATAAAACCGAATCTGCTACTCCTGTTTGTGTTTGTTGCTTCCAAGGATCCCCTTTTCAGTATTTATGGACATTTACACTAGCGTTTGTTTAGTGCTGTGTGGCGGCCGTAAATTGTGGCCGGTGCTAGGAGGCGTGAGAGGTGTTGCAAACTACATTACCTCTCATGAACTTTTAACGAAAAAACTTTAAATAAATATTTCTCCTCTTCGGTTACACTCTGCGTCATCTATACAAATTCCACATAGTAACTCTACAGTTCTTAGATCCAAGCCATTTGCAGGTATTATACATTTAAATCTTCATTCGAAAAACTCATTCCATGTTCCTTAAAATAATTTTACCAGGATTTTTAATAACGGCTCAAACGTTTCATTAACACCTCTTGGATCACCTGTTTGAGAAAATATCAAGTAACGTCTCCATTCAGACATCGTTTAATTCAATCTAGACGCAGAGTGTTTCCCTCTATAAGTAAGTGCAATGCTAATAGGTGCATGTATCTTGCAAGTCCACCATTAAATCCACTGTAAATGCCGTGTTAACTATACAGCTAACCCTCCCTACTTCCTCCTAGACCTAGGTTTGTATTTCGTAAAGCTGATAAAGCGGATAAGAGTATAATTATTGTTTGACACCTCCATTACGTGAATGTTTTATTTCAGGAACTCGGAAGTACTAACTCGTATACTCCAGTGCAATCTATTGAAGATAATGTTATTTCGACGCATATCCATCAGTGCAATATTTCCAATAAATACTGATAAAGGTGGTCCTTTGGGAGCAACAAACACAATTAAGAGAATAAAGCAGCAGACTCGGTTTTATTGAGTCTGTTCATGAGAAGTAATGAAAGAAGCAACACCTCTCACGCCCCCTAGCACCGGCTTAATCGGTATTCTACTTCAAAGCCACCTATATTGCGCTCATCAAGGCTGGAATAGACGAATGAATGGTGTTTTACGTCGACACAAAATAGGTCATACTGTTCGCAAAAACTGATGAAAGATAAAGAAATGAAGTAGTAATTACAACTAAATGTATATGTATAATGATAAAAAAAATTCAAATAAGGGATGATATGTTAATACAACGGTAAACCTAATGCTGCTTTAGCAGCACTGTCAGCTCTATCATAACTACATGTCTTGGAAGTCAGCAAAAAATAATAACATTATCAACTATAAGAGAATTGTACTTTTCTAAAAGCTGAAGCACAACTGGGTTATCATGTTTCATATTACCATATTACCCAGGGCTTGCAGAGATGAAAGGGAATCAGAAAGGATTACACAATGGTCATCATCAGATTCCTGAATAGTGTTTAAGGCAAGTTCAAGTGCTTTAAGTTCAGCTAAAAAGACAGAGGCCTTGTCAGGCAGGCGGCTCTTTATGCTGTGTTTGTGAACAACAGCTGCTGCAGCTACCATATCTCCATCTTTAGAACCATCTGTGTATATAATAATGTTGAAAATAACTCTATTTCGATTTAATTTCGTTAAATTTGCTTTGAAAGACATTAGGATAGGTACTTGATTTGCTACTATTAAAAAGATCAAAAATAATTGTTCCAGTGTCTCTTAATTTTGGTTTGATACGAAGACCAAATGGTCGAATGGCCTTCGGTTTTCGATCGAAAGAGGTCCATAACTTGGATTAAAAACATTATCATGATTATCGAAAGTTGGGTTTGAAGGGCTAGACTGTAATTTAATTGTATGCAAAAGGGCTAAATGGTCCCGTCTATGAGACAGCGATGGTTCATTAGCTCAGCATATATACTTTCATATACGAAAGGCACCTAAGGCAAGTCGTCATCCTTGATTATGTATAGGATCAAGCATCTGCAAGATGAGGGTCTTCATGATGTTTACGTACTTGATAAAAGTGCATACAATTAGTTTTAGATTTAGCAAATTTAAAACCATATTCATCAGACCACGTCGAAAGTTTATTGAGGCATTGTTGACATTGTTTCGCAATAGTGTTCGTGTGTTTTGCACGATAACATATAACAAAGTCGTCAACATATAGAGAACAATCAACACCAGGATTGATACTTTTATCTATACTGTTAATATTTATATTAAAATGAGTTACGGAGAGTCTGAGGCCCTGTAGCACAACCGTCTCCTGCTCATGACTGTCAGAGAGGGTTGAACCCGTTCCGACACAAAACTGTCTATCATCTAAGAAATTCGCTATAAAAATTGGTAATCGGCCTCTAAGACCAAGGTCATAAAGATCATTCATAATACCGTACTTCCTTGCAATATCATAATCTTTCTCCAAGTCCAAAAATACATCGACTAGATGTTCTTTCTTTATGACAGCTTCCCTAATAAATGATTTAAATCGAATGCGATTGTCTGTTGTGCCTCTTCAGAGCCGGAATCCACTTTGAAAATGTATTATCAGATGTGTTGGATTGCAGGTACCAAACGAGTATTCATGAATCATTCGTTCCATGGTTTACTGGATCACAAATTACTAAAGCAACGATATACAGCCCGTTTTATTTCCAATTCTAGTTATTGCACCACTACAGATATCTCCAAACTTTTAACATCTTGTCTTACTGCCGTTAAAGATAACGTTAAACAATTGTGTGCTAAGGCATTTGAAAACACTGGGATTAATTTATGTTCGTCTTTTAAAATTCAGGCGACGTTCTTGTTAAAATGTGCAATAAACGTCAAGCTTCATATATAAGTACGTATGTTTTTTCTAAATTGTATTTAACTTTACCACACAACCTTATCAAAGACAAGATTATTGCTCTCATTGAAAAACTTGCCATGTAACTTGTGAAAAATCACTTTTTTTTTATTAGATAATATTTTCGTCATGTATGGAACTACCGCTGATAGACACAATGTTGGTATCCCTATGAGTACGAACTGTGCACCTCTTGTCGCAGATTTGTTTTTATATTGCTATTTAAGAGATGTCATGTTGAGTCTTTCACCAGGCCTTTTATGATACCCCTCGGTATCTGGATGACATATTAAACATTGACAACCCTTTATTTTCTACTATGGTTAATAATATATAACCTAAAGAACTTCATCATAATAAACCTAATATTTCTGATACTAACGCTGCTTTTCTCGATTTACATATCTCTATTGAAAATGGTGAAAATATAAGCAAAATATATGGCAAGAGAGAAGATTTTTATTTCGATATTGTTAATACCCATTAAGAAGGGGATGTTCCCCGAGCAACTTTTTATGTGTTTTATGTGTCTCAATTGATTCGTTTTTCTAGAGCTTGTACTCGAGTTGAGGAATTTAATTTTTGTAATCTTTTTATAGCTTAAAAAGCTACTCCACCAGGGCTACCGTTACCATAAACTTCGTAAAATCTTTCCAAAATTAAAAGTAGTTTAAGAACTATTCTGCGACAAGGACTATCACAACTTGACTTCTATGGTGACGTGATTTCACAAACTTTGTAAGATCCTTGATCATGATAACTTTCATACTATCTTTGTAAAACTAATTAAAAGGTTTATCAAAAGAGGTTATGACCATATCATTTTGCAACGCATTGCATGCTTGGTGGTTTACAGTTCGGCACTATGCTTTCCTTTTTATTTCCGCAATGACCAGACAGGCTGTGGACCCTTTGATGACGTCTACCGAAATCCTTTTTTGGACGGTAGCGTTTGATGTTTGTCTTTAATTTTGTCTTGTTGTTCCCTTAACGGTTTGTACGGTTTGTACGGTTTTTACTCTAAGTTCTGGCTTTTGCCAAGTTATTGAGTACCTACTTTGTGGCTTTCTACGATGTTGTGTTTTATGTTTTATACATGATCATTTATGTGTTTTACTTATATTGCCTATTAAAACTCACTGTTTGTTAGAGATTATAACCTGGCGGGGATTTCTTTATTTAAACTATCCCGTTTATTTTAAACAGAGCTATACATTTAAATTAAAGATAAGCTTTAAATGATAAAAAGCCATCAGACCTATCACAACAATGCAAACTTTATATGAGCCAAGCCAGGAAAAGGAGGCTTTCCAACTTTATTGGGATGACAATAGTGCAAGAGTGAGGTTTGGTGCACCCTAGAGAGTCTGGTATAAAACCCCAACTGCCTTTTTGGCCACCGACCGTTCCAAGTCGGTAGCCGTATTTTCAACCCTTTTGTGTTTGTGGTGTCGTATCTTGCTATTTATTCATCTTTAAAGTTGTTATGTATTTCTGTTTGTGTTTGTGGTTGACTGACGTCCTTTAATGCTACTTTTCCAGCTCGATTTTTATATCTACTTTTACACTATCAGTCTAAAATATAGTGTTCCCAAAACAGCTCATCTTTGCTGGCTATGAACTTCATGAGCATAGCATGGGATAAATGGTAGCACAATCTTGTTCATTATTACAAGGATTAGTTCATATTTATAACATATTCTAGAGATTCTGGCTGAGCATCTCTTACAACTGAAATGTGCTTTTACATCCCGTAAACATACCATTTCAGGTTAAAATTGGTATAGCAACCTCAAAGTGTGAGGAGATGAAGGATGCAGTTTCCCGTCAGAAATGCTTCCGCCAGGGAGAGAACTTACTCTAGGCAGAGGTTTGCAGATCTAAAGCCAAGGCGTTATCCACTGAGCTATAAAATCAAAGCTCAAATAGGATGTTCTATTTCATCATTAAGAAACAAATTGTACCAATCATTACAGTATGGCAAATGTATATATATATATATATGGCGTGACCCAGTGGACCAAGGTAGTCCTTTGATCGAAAACTAGGCTATTTATTGGATTCCTCTGTGAAATAATTAGCAACATCTTTTACAATAGGGTTATTTTCGACTGTTATTGTTAATTATCCCAACTTAGACGGTGACTAAACATATAGAGTTTTCTAGAACTTTTTGTCGAGTTTTCTAAGTTTTGTTATCGTAACAATGATCTCCTCGACATATATAATAGCAATCTTAAAACACTTCTGCGATAATGGTTTATCACAACCAGTCTTGTATGGCGATGTGATTTGCAACTCAGGATGATTATCGGTCCTGATAATTGTCATGATTTATTTATTAAAATTATTAGAAAACATTATAAACAGAGGTAAGACCGAACTATTCTGGGGTGCACTACATGTTTCGTTGTAGACCCTCTACAGCTTGCAATTATGCTTTCCTCTTTGATTGTGATATGACCGGACGGGCGGTGGATTCTATGACAACGTGTTCCTAAATACTTTAAGGCGGGAACCTTTTGATGTATGTCCTTCATTCCGTTTTGTCGTGCCCTTAACGGTTTTCCCTTTGATGCTCTGACTTCACACAAGTCATCGAGTACATATGAGATTAGCTTCTTAGGTTTAACTTATGTTTGATATATTATATACATGAACATTTCTGTGTTTTTCCTTATTACATCTATCAACGCTTTCTCAAATGTAAGGGGTTAACTCGGCGGGGATTATTTTTCTTTACACTGTTCAGTTGTTTAGGGATGATGAGAGGGTAAGAGTGAGGTTTGGTGCACAATTGAACCGGTTTAAACTCCCCGGTGGTAGCTATTTTCACTGACCGTTCCAAGGCGGTATTCCTGTTGTCAACCATTAAATATGTTTGTGATGTGCTTTTTTGCTGAATGTGTTTGTGATGTACTTTTTGTATCACATTTGCATTGTAATACCTGTTGGAGTGACTGTATTCTGCGAATGATACTCTTACTGTTGGATTTATTAATCTTTTTCTTGAGCACTTTTGTATAATTAAAAGCTGTTCCTCTAAGATTGCCGTTAAAAACTTTTGCAAAATCGTATTATCCTTACCATGATCTACTTTTAAAATATAAAATAATTTAAGAACTCTTCACTGACAAGGACTATCACAACCTAACTTCTATGGTGAAGATGGTGAAGTGATTTATCATCTTCGCAAGATCCTTGGTGTTGATCACTTTCATACAAACTTCAAGAAACTTGTCAAAACGTTATCAAAAGGGGTTAATTTACATGCAATTCACAGTTCGTCATTATACTTTCTTTCCTCTTTGATGATAGGGTCATCAACTCTTTTGAAGTTGTACGAAAGTGATTATTATCTTACGAATTTTGTAAATCACATAACCATATGCGTCGCAAAATAGTTCCTAACTGATATCTTGTAAAAGTAGATCAGTGTTACGATAATAAAATGTATAAAACGATTTTTCGAAGTAACGCAGTTTACTAACATTAAAGGCCTAGACTAGAAGACTACAATCTCCAGAAAAACGAATCAGCTTGGAAACATAGACCCCATGAGAAGTTATTCGAAGAACACTCCAATTCAAGGGGTGATAATTTACAATATCGACATTAAAATCATTTCTCCTGTCATAGATTTTGATAACAGAATCTCCATGATAATCGGGGACAGAAACGACAGTATCAACATTTTTAGCGTTGTTGACGTTTTTTAGGATAGATAGTATTAACCATAGTAGAAAGGAATGGATTGTCAATGTCTAGTATGTCATCCAGATACATCTGCCTGAGTATATGGTAAAAGACCCAACACGGTGTTATTTTCATAGCAATACAAAACAATCAGCGACAACAGAAACGTAGTTCTTACCCACAGGGTTGACAACAATGTGTCTATAAATGGTAGCTTCACACCCGATGAAAATAATATTGTTGTCACACAACACGAATTAGTATAGTCTAAAAGCATCATAGCCATTACTATTACCAATATATACACTTAAAACAGGATAAAGAATACATGTTAAACCCCACACAAGGTAACATGTGAGTGTAGAGAAGGGTCAAAGTTGATGGTTGGCTGTTGTCCTTAAATGCTACTTTTCCTGTTCGATTTCTATAGTGTTAATAAAGCAAAACATAGTTTTTCCCATTCAATTAAGGGCCACAAATCTGCTGTTTCCTCTCAGATCCGACTAGTTATCTGTCATTGATATAAAAAATAAGACGAAGTTTTGTAAAAGGTTTACAAAAAATAAGGAGCTCAAGTGTGAGAATAGCAAAGTATAGCAATGTAAAACATTTCAAGTGCAAGAACTCTGCAGTTTCGAGTCCGACATGCTTTGGTTTTAATTTGTAAGTTTGTAAACGCTCTTTTCTATCACTGAGGAAGCTTCATAAAATATGAAATTAGTGACAATGTTAGCACGAATGATGTAATTACTCGCATTCAAAGGATTAAAAATAACATGTGTTAGAATCTAATGTTAAGAATCACTAAATGATTGTAATTCTGCCTTACCAAATATTATGCTGATAAATCCGTCTGCAATTTTCCTATACCTGTTGAAAATGTTCTTTCGATTAAGATTTAATTCATCCTTTCACATAATTATAACCCCTTGCACACTTCTAACTTTTTAATCTTATTAATATATTTTCCTCAAAATTAGTCAGAATAAATCATTAATTAAAATAATAACCAGTATCAGATTCTTGTATTTATTTTAGCCTGTATGTCCAAAAATGATTTTCCAGATCAGAACTTCGAAGAAATGGATCCCCCATTGCTTGATAGCGTTCTCCATCAGTTTTCTGATTCCCTGCAGAGCATGAAAGGTAGCGACTACTCCAAATCAGCACTGGTTGGAATCCGGGCTGGAATAATTCGTCATCTCACAACACCCCCTTTTTCCAGGTTATAGAATCTCATGAAAGATCGCGACTTAATGCCATCAAATTAGGATCTGAGAGTAGGGTAAGTGTAAGGTTTGGTGCACCCTAGAACCGGTTTAAACCCCCAGTGGCCTACTTTGCCACTGGCCGTTCCAAGGCGGTAGCCCTATTGTCAACCCTTTTGTGTTTGTGATGTCGTTTGCTTTTCTTTTTACTT
This sequence comes from Cyrtodaria siliqua, assembly GCA_037043455.1. Classification (NCBI taxonomy): domain Eukaryota; kingdom Metazoa; phylum Mollusca; class Bivalvia; order Adapedonta; family Hiatellidae; genus Cyrtodaria; species Cyrtodaria siliqua. The sequence continues at coordinate 409,923 of JAWPHD010000406.1, read as the reverse complement.
TTGCCTTCTTGTTTGTCTGTTTGCGTGTTTGTTTCTGTGTTTTGTGGTTGAGTGTCCTACATGAATGCTACTTTCCCTGTCCGATCTTTTTATATTTCTTTATTAAGGGCCTGAACAGAGAGGGCAAAGATGTGTCAAAACACAAAGAGCCAATCACAGAAAAAGATCACATTCGATCATATGAAAGTGGTCTTTTTTCAGTGGATAGTCCCAAAACCTTGCAGAATAAGGTGACATATGAATTAATTGCACAATTTGGACATATGAATTAATTGCACAATTTGGACGTCATGCAAAGGAAGATTGCACACTAAGAAAAAAGATTCATTTATTATAAAAAACTGATGCAAAAGGTAGAAGATATCTCACCATGAAGTATAATGAGGCACACAAAACGCATCATGGGTTAGGTTGTCTCGAAAAGGTCAAGGAGCCTGAATGTATGAAACTGGGGACGAGTTTTTCCACTTCGTTTAATTGAAAAATACTTGTCCAAGCTAAATCCAAAGTGTGACAGTATTTTTCAACGTCCAGTGCGCAACATTATGGGGCCAGAGAGTGAATATTGGTATGAGAATGCTCAGCTTGGCGTGTACAAAGTGAATGGCTTCATGGCAAGATTGTCCGAAGCGGCAAACTTTACTCAACGAAAATACAAATCACTGTATCCGGGCTTTTGTTACAATTCACTTGCACCAAAAAGGCTTCTCCAATGAAGCCATATGGCAGTTACAGGCCACATAAATGTGCAACGTTTGACATCAAACCCTAAACCCCAGGTTGATGAAAAGCATAAGCTTAGTATGGCACTCACCTACAAATGTAGATCCTCTACAGATATGTTGCCAGCTACACCAAGTGGTTCCGGGATCAGTTAAATGCCAATAGCTGTGAGTTCTGAGGTCCAGTCCAGCCTAATTGCAAAAACAATGACAGTGGCCATGTCAAATCTCCATCAATTCTCGGATTCTTGTGAACTGCAAAGAACTTTTTGTTCACAAGTTGATGTTTTTCCGCCATGATGTTCGCATGTTCTCGTATTCTATTTTTAGAATTTTAGAAAATCCACAAACAGTCCGATGAAACTGTTATTATAATAAATATGAACGATTACATTGTTTACAGTTTAAACACTATATGTTTGTCTAAATAAATTGTGTATAGTTGTGTTGATGTTTTATTTTAATCAAAACATACTGTATCGCACAGAACTTTACATACGGGGTCGCACAATGAAATATTGACCTCCGAGATAATATTGTAACACCACAATATCGTAAACAATGGGGTTATTGTCATGTTAGAATCGAAATAATCCAGACGTACCTGAATTTAATCGGGCTGTTAACGCACTCGTGATTTAATTACTACGCATCCAAACTCCTAATTGTATTTTATTTACCGATAAAATACAGGTACGTATTAATTATTTCTTAAATAATTCAAGGATCATAACTCATTCTATCTGGTTTTCCGAACCGAAACAGCTGTTATTGATAGCGACAGAGTTGATACAGATCCAATGTATAGTGAACCATGTCTTTTAGATATAAAGGAATATAAATCTATTACAAACGTCAAACATTCCTCAATTTCAGACTTCTGCAAGTATTCGTCGTATGTCAGGTAATCACTGCTTCAAGACCAGATTTTGGCACGCATTGTATTATAGAAATAGCTGGAAAATCAAAGATATAATTAATAACAGACCCAAGTTTGTATCAGTTTTTACTACCATTACGAGGGCAGTATTTTAATTGAGTAAAACATCCTAACCATTTGATAACATATATTTAACGGGACGCAATATGTAGCTTGTGTAAACAATTATAGGCAAGGCGTTTTAGAGCGTCATCACGCCTATTTGTGCCTTGTGTATAGTAGTAACGCGCTTGGCAGTCCAATCCTCAAGCAGTTAATACAATACGTCTTTGCTCTAGACGTTTTGATGATACTTCAAATCCAAAGTCTCGGTCTCAGTATATCTTGTTTGTGGTATAAACTCGTTCAAAAGTGAATACCGAAATCAAACAGTTCACATAACGTGTTATTTTGAGCCTCTCCGTGGCCGAATGGTTAACGAAGTTACGTTGTAAACCTTCGATTGCCACCGCTGCGGATTCGAATCCCACTCGGAGATCGACTTGTAAGCGAGGAAGTGTCGATTCTTACGGTTCTTCCCAGGAAGAGTGGGTGGTCTGCCTCCACCACAAAACATCTACCGTCATATATAACCTTACTTTCGTTGACAATGATGTAAAACACCATACAAACAAACAAACAAACAAACAAACATAACGTGTTCACTAATCATTCTATCAGTACACTTTGGTTAGCTTGAAACTAAATATCGATTATACCAATATAAGTTGCTCTAGAAAAATAATAACATCCCATAAAAATAGATAGCAATACTGCTTTGTTACACTAATACAATTTACATAATAGAAAAAAAGCTTCTTATATTTAATGACTACACAGTCTGCTTCGATCAGATATTTGATAGGTTGGTATTATTAGCTCTACTGGCCAACGGCCAGCAGAGCTTATGGGATGGTGTGTTGTCTGTCGTCCGTCGTCCGTCTGTCGTCTGTCTGTCGTCTGTCTGTCTGTCGTCCGTTAACTTTTCTTCAAACGACTTCTCCTCACAAACCGCTTGGCTAATTTTGACCAAACTTTACATGGATGATCCTTAGATAAATGCTTTTTAGATTTGTTAAAATTAGGTCAGCGCTACATCCAAGATGGCTGCCATTACCATATATGGTCGAAACCTTAAAAAATCTTCTTCTCCAGAACCGCTGGACAGATTTCAACAGTTTTTCTTTTAAAATGATCGCCAATGCCTAGACTATCAAGTGTGTCCTCGGGGTCAAAAATGGCCGTGCCCCGGGGGTCCAAAGTTTGTATATTGAGATTTTGCATGTTTTTCATATAGACATATAGGAAAAAACTTTAAAAAATCTTCTTCTCTGAAACCACAAGGCACAGAGCTCTCATTTATTACATGTAGCATCAGCTTATGGTCCTTTGTTCAAATGGTGACCCTTTTTAAAAATCTTCTTCTCGGAAACTACAACAGCCAGAGGTTTGATATTTTGCATTTACTATAAGCTTATGATCCTTTACCAGGTTTGTTCAAATGGTGACCCTCGGGTCACATTTGGCCCCGCCCCAAGGGTCACATGTTTTACATAGACATGTATAGGGAAAAACTTAAAAAATCTTCTTCTCTGAAACTGCAAGAGCCAGAGGTTTTATATTTTTCATTTGCTATAAGCTTGTGGTCCTCTACCAAGTTTGTTCAAATGGTGACCCAGGGGTCACATTTGGCCCCACCCCGGGGTCACAGTTTTACATAGGCTTGTATAGGGAAAAACTGAAAACAATCTTCTTCTCTGGAACCACATGACACAGAGCTCTCATGTATTATATGTAGCATCAGCTTATGGTCCTCTACTAAGTTTGTTCAAATGGTGACCCTGGGGTCAAATTTGTCCTCGCCCCGAGGGTCACAGTTTTACATAGACTTATATAGGATTTATTTTTTAAAAATCTTCTTTTCGGAATCTACAAGAGCCAGAGGTTTGATATTTTACATTTATTATAAGCTTATGGTCCTTTACCAAGTTTGTTCAAATGGTGACCCTGGGGTCACATTTGGCCCCGCCCCAAGTGTCACATGTTTTACATAGACATGTATAGGGAAAAACTTAAAAAATCTTCTTCTCCGAAACTGCAAGAGCCAGAGATTTAATATTTTGCGTTTGGTATAAGCTTCTGGTCCTTTACCAATTTTGCTCAAATGGTGACCCTGGGGTCACATTTGGCCCTACCCCGGGGGTCACAGTTTTACATAAATGCTTGTATAGGGAAAAACTGAAAAAAATCTTCTACTCTGGAACTGCAAGAGCCAGAGATTTAATATTTTGCATTTGCTATAAGATTATGGTCCTTTACCAAGTTTGTTCAAATGATGACCCTCGGGTCACATTTGACCCCGCCCCAAGGATCAAATGTTTTACATAATGTTAGACATGTATATGGAAAAACTTAAAAAATCTTCTTCTCTGAAACTGCAAGAGCCAGAGGTTTAATATTTTGCATTTGCTATAAGCTTATGGTCTTCTACCAAGTTTGATCAAATGGTAACCCATTTGTCACATTTGGCCCCACCCTGGGGGTCACAGTTTTACTTAGGCTTGTATAGGCAAAAACTGAAAAAAATCGTTTTCTCTGGAACCACATTGCACAGAGCTCTCATGTATTATTTTGCATCTGAACTTAGTCAAACTTTAGCAGATTTTTTTAATTTTTTTTTTTCTTAATTTTTTTTTTTTTTTTTTTTTTTTAATTTTTAATTTTTTTTTTTTTTTTTATTTATTTATTATTATTATTTTTTTTTTTTTTTAGCTATGTTGGACCAGTCGGACCAGTAACAGAGGAGTCATGGCTGTTGATTTAGTTAAAAATGCTATATTTTGCCTCGTTAATACGGTAGGGCCTTTATTTTTCATCTGATCTTTACCAAGCTTTACCAGATTCTTTTGTTATGGCCCTTGATTTAGTCAAAAAGCTGTTTTTTGCCCGAAACTTACAATAAAACATAAATGGCAGTCACTCGCTTCATTGATGTTATAGGAGCCATGTTAGCCAGTAGAGCGTCCACATGCCCTCTTGGGCCTCTTGTTTTATTAGTCTTAAGGAGTCTTCATACGCTATATTGTGCATGTTATTGGGGAGATTACATGTTGTGTTATTACATGTAGGTAAAACTACCAAAATCATTATTTGAGCTTTTTATGTAATTATATAAATGAAAATGAGAGTGTAAAAGGGGAGAGCACGTGTAGGTAAGCTTTATTCAAACACAGTGAATACATGTATATTATAGGTAAGCTTTATTCAACGTCAGTATGCCAACAAACTTATGACGTTTAAATAGGCGTTAAAGTGCAAATGTCAAACCGGAGTAAAAGTAAAGTGTGATATATTATAAAAAGAAAATAGACATTCCGACAGATACAGACAGACGGATTGACAGGATGGACCTGTTTTCATTCAATATAATTCATGTTGCGACTAACTACTTTTTAAAACTTTATAGCATATGCTAGATTCATTATTTATTCCATAGTTTTTCTCATCTTTACAAATTTCAGTTTTTTCAACTAACTGCCTTTTCGGTAAAGCATTATGCAAATACGGATCGTTAACATATTTGTCTAAAACTTTAAAACGCTGTCAAGAATGCTATATAATAGGAGGTTTTGTGAAAACGTGAAGTTACCGCTAATAACTGGGTTCAAAAATTGACGAGGCAATTTCAATTGCACACCAACATGGACAGAAAAGACTACGAGGCAATTTCGATTGCATACCTAAGTGGACATAAAAGACTGAGAGATGTTTTGGCCTTCATTTGCATATTTTTACACTTGTGAATTATGATTCGTATGTCAACGTTTTAGTGCCCACTCTCCTAAAGATCAACTTTTATGATTTAATATAACCAAATTGTATAACGTTATAAAGCAGAAGTATTGGAAGACAAAACATCAGCAAACATTGACTAACTGTTAATTGTAAGTATACAAAGCTATGGAATAGATGGTAGAATAAAATCATGCACCATGCACAGAACTGCTTTTGCAAGCAAATATGCATTAATCAGTATGTCTATATGGAATAACTAATCTTATCCAAGCTAACCTGTCTTCTGTCAAACCAGTGTCATTTCCCAACAGATTGGCACTGGAGCTATATTAAATTACAGCCTTAAAGTATGATTTAATAACGTCGTATATTTGATAACATGTTTACTTTTAGATAAATGCGCTAGAGACCTTTACGGTATTATCAAATTAACTTTTTTTTATCAAAAGGTATATAAAATTATATGTAAAATTGGGGTTCTGGCTCAAAGCTCTCGTTTTTTACTCGAGTTTGAGCCAGAAACGCCCAGAATCACAATATATAAAAACTCTTACCACAAGGTGCTAAAATAAGCTGGGTAAGAGTTATATTTTGACATTTTTTAATAGTTATCAAAATTACACCCAAATCAGACTAAAAATAGTCTGATTCTGCGTTTTTTGTAATCTTTATAATTATAAAATGTTTCTTTAATACAAAACAAATTTGTTGATTTGTTGCTAAATTTACACACAAATCAACGAATAAACACGAAATCAACAAAATATGTTTTAAACCTCAATACGTCTAAATCGGAGACACTCAGCGTTGTATGACTTTAATTTCCATTATTCAATACTCACTCTAAGCAAATTAGCTCCGCAATTAACACATAACCGTTAGTTTGCATAAGTTCCTTTATGACAATTTAGACAAGGTAAAACACGACTTGTTTTTAATCTATATTTATGCAAACAACAATAATTAGAATCTTTATTTGGCTTGATTTTACATGGCTCACTTAATCTAACTTTTAGGAATTGGCAAACTTTTACATTACTTTCCATTTTTATATATAATTATTTTATATTTAAGAAAAATTTATGTCTAATACATAACAAAGAAAAAAATGAATAACGTAAACAACGAAGAGACTATAATAAATTTGATACGTCTGTTTGATACAGGAATAATAAGCAAAGAGGCACTAGAACATAGTCTTAAGGCGGTGGCTATCCAACCAGACAAGGCATTGGGAAGTCTAAAAAACAAGGAGAAAATAAAAAAGAAAAGCAAACCAATCCCAGCACCACGTACTACAATCAAACCCCGTGAAATTCCAACGGAAACTCTAGAAGAGGTTACAGCACCACGGACCAAACCAATCCCAGCACCACGAGCTGTAAAACCAATCCCAAACCCTCGTACTACAATCAAACCCCGTGAAATTTCAAAGGAAACTTCAAAAGAAGTCATAGTGCAGGAAACTCTAAAAGAGGTTAATTCTCAAACATTAGAAAATTTACGCAAGAGACGACGTGCTAAAAAACAACGTAAACGAGAAAAGCAGAAATATGATAAATTACAAGAAAATGTTATAAATGAACAAAAGCAGAAATATGCTAAATTAAAAGAAAATTGTATAAATGAACTAAAACAAGGTGTTAAAGTCAGAAAATTAAAACTGGTTGACAATCCAATATGTGGTTATTTCAAAGCATACGGAATATCTGTTAAGGAATACAAAGACCCTCAAAAACTATTCCGTGATAAAAAATCCATTATCACAAAACAAATCAGCAAAGAGCTAGCAAAAATAATAAATGGATTAAAGTTTCAATTAGGTCTCCCTTCTATTTAAAGACGATGGTGATACCAAAAAATACACCACAGCAGTATTACACAGCGAACAATATGCAATCTTAAACTCTGAAAAAATAAATGAGTTTTACGATGAAGCATCTGCATATATACAAGAGAGCCTTGAAAGATTTACAAACACAGCATCAGGATTGGAGATTGATCACTGTGTTAAGTTTTACTTGAATATCGCAAAATATGAACCATTAAAAGGTTCTTCATATATTCCTCTGCCCAAAGCGTTAGCCAACAAAAAGGCAATAATCAATGTGAAGAATAATGATAATAAATGTTTGAAATATGCTATAAAGTCTGTTGAATAGAATTCTGACAGACTTTCAAGTTATAATAAGTGTGATGGTCCGAAAATGGATGGTATTGACTTTCCAACTCCACTTTCACAAATACACAAAGTAGAAAAACAAAATAACATCGCTATCAATGTTTATGGATACAGTATGACTAAAACAGGGAAAATAAACATGTTTCCTTATCGGCATATATCTGAACAACCAAAGAAAATGAAAAGAATTAATTTGCTTTTAATATCTGAAGACGTTGAGGTTAAAAAAGATGATTTAGAGAATGAAGAAGGATTTATAGATGACAACTATAACCCTGATGATTATCCTGATGAACCAAAAAAATTAACAACAAAATATCACTATTGCTGGATTAAAAATCTAAACAGGTTACTCTATGACCAAAACAAACATAAAGGTCAAACTTACTTCTTACTTCACGGCTTTTCTGGGAAAGGACTACTTACCAAACACAAAGAAGACTGTGATGGTACTAACAAAATTCTTACAGAATAAAAATGCCGTAAGAAGGTAAAAAGCACATAAAATTCAAAAACCATCAAAATCAGATGACTGTGCCTTATGCAATATATGCTGATTTTTAGAGTATAATCAAACAACATCCAATCAAATTTGGAAAGAAATCCGAAATTCAAAATATACACGAAGCTTGTGGATTTGGATACCAAGTTGTTAGATATGATAGTAAAACTGTTATTTACAGAGGTGAAGATGCTGTTGAAGTGTTTTTAAATCGCCTAGAATGTGAGAAGAGCAACATCAACAACACTTTTGCTCACCCCAAACCATTAATCATAACGCAGCAAAATAAGGAAGATCATGAAAAGGCAACACACTGTTGGATATGCGAGAATAAAATATGGAAAGGTAAAAACTGTAAAGTAAGAGACCACTGTCATTTTACAGGTGAATACAGAGGTGCAGCACATAAAAACTGTAACCTGAAACTGAAAATAAAACCAAATAAAACAATCATCCCTGTTATATTTCATAACCTCAAAGGATATGATAGTCATCTCATTATGCAAAAAATACCAAGTAATATTACATGCATCGCAAACAACGCTGAAAAATATATATCATTTAGCGTCGGACAACTCAGATTTTTGGATAGCTTTCAATTTATGGCTTCGTCCCTTGAAAAATTGGTTGATGCTACGGATAAATCTGATTTCAAAATTACCAAAAATCAGTTTGGAGAACAAACAAATTTACTTTTGCGGAAAGGTGTTTACCCGTATGAATATACGGACAGTGTAAAAAGATTTGAGGAAACACAATTGCCACCTATAGACAAGTGTTACAGTAGTCTCAGAGATGAAAGTATAAGTCTCAAAGATTACGAACATGCTCAAAAAATATGGAAAGAGTTTAACTGTAAAACTCTTGGAGACTATCATGATTTATATCTAAAAACTGATGTAACTCTGTTAGCAGATGTGTTTCAAACTTTTAGAAAAACATGTATGAATGCATACAAGCTTGATGCTTTACATTACTATACAGCACCTGGATTATCTTGGGATGCTTTACTTAAACATTCAAAACTAGATTTAGAACATTTTACAGACATTGACATGCACTTATTTACAGAAAAAGGTATGCGTGGTGGAATTAGTATGGTATCAAAATGATATGCCAAAGCAAACAATCCACATGTAGCTGATTATAACCCTAACGAGGAAAACAATTTTTTAATGTATTTTGATGCAAATAATCTTTATGGGTGGGCAATGAGTCAGCCACTTCCATATTCTGGTTTTGAGTGGAAAAGCAAGAACAAGAGTGGGGGATTTTCTAAACCAAAACCTGGCAAAGGACAAATACTCGAAGTTGATTTAGAATATCCTAAAGAACTCCATGAAGCTCACAATGACTATCTACTTGCACCGGAAATATTAGCAGTGAAAAAAGAATGGTTGTCTGAATACCAGACAGATCTGTTGGAAAATAATAGTATGATAAATACAGAACAACTAGTCCCCAATCTTATGGACAAAGAAAAATATATGATACATCACAAAAACCTGCAACTGTATTTAAAATTGGGCATGAAACTGAAAAAAACTTAAACAAAACAAAATTAACCTTAAACAAAAAATCTATGTTGGAATTTCAGTATTGGACTTATCAAAGTACATGATGTATGACTGGTACTATAATACTCTAAAGAAAAGGTATGGAGATGACTGTACTTTATTATACACAGACACTGACAGCTTGCTGGTAGATATCAAAATAAAAGATGCGTACAAAGACATGGCTGAAATTAAAGATGAGTATGACTTGAGTGATTATCCACAAACACATCCACTGCACGATGATACAAACAAAAAAGTATGAGGTAAAATGAAAGATGAATGTGCTGGTGTTGCTATAGCTAGGTATGCTTGAATAAGACCTAAACTATATTCTATTTTGAAAGCGGATAAGCAGGTTATTAAGAAGGCAAAAGGTGTAAAAGGGTATGTAGTTAAAAATCATATAAACTTTGAAAACTACGAGGATGTCTTGTTTAACAGGAAAGAATATACTCATGGAATGAATATGATACGCTCAATTAAGCATCAAATATATGGTATAACAGTAAACAAAACAATAATGTCACCATTTTATTCCAAAAGATACATAGCACCAGACGGTATTAAAACTGATGCACATGGTTTTTATGTAATCTTATCAACGCGTTTGGGTATCAGCAGGAACAATAAGTATTTCTTCTATGACGAATCCTCTCTGAGGCGCTGGTGCTTTCAAATAATATACTCTTATACCTTGCGTTATCATATAACTATTAATCTTGTGAATATCTACACTCCACATTGGATCAGTTGCTCTGCGTCTTCCACCTTCTTGTTCCCCGGGTTGATATAAACAGCTTACACTGGCATTCATACAGATAGGATCATCTTTTAATGTTTTTGTTTCAACAGGAGGGGGCTTTTTTGTCTCCACATTTATTGCTTTAACAACTTCTGGTAATCTCTTTACCCACTCTCTGTTGCGTTTTTGGGAATCTATTTCCTTAGCATACTGATAACCTAACAATCTAATGTTCTGTTAAATCTTTTCACTATAGCTTGATCTCTGTGTATCTCTGTTATGCCTCGTCTGATATTTACTTTGTGTTTTGCCATCAACTGCGATACTGCACCCATGAATTCTCTGTCTGGGTCAACTTGTAATAACTCTGGATATTTCAGATGCCGACTGTATATATTTTCAAATGCTTTGGCAACTTCATTGCTATCCTTGAAAGTCAGCGGCTCTGCTTCTGTGTATCTACTCGCAATATCAACCACGGTCAACGCATATGTATATGTCTTGCGTCCACGACCAACCCCAAACAAAATAACAAATCAGCTCGATGCACTCCATTCTTAGTAGAAACATCAAACCTGGGTCTAATTATTTTTTTTGGTGCGGGTACACACAGCTTGTTTCTTTAAAAATTATAATGCCTGTTTTTCACTGACACCAGCCTCTTTTGCCAATGTTTTAACCTCTCCAAAATCCTTTTGGGACGTAATAAATCTTTTCATTCACAACTGCACGATTTGATGAACTACTCGAAGAGCAAAATCAATACAGCACAAAGAAATGGACAGATTTGGAAAAGAATAAAATATACACTATTGCAGATACAACAATAATGGATACTCAATTTGGTTCATCCATGGTATTGACATTATTAGATAACGGTGAAGTATGGGCGCCTGATCATCTAAAAATAAAATAGAGAAGACAAGTGCTGAACCACCATATTATTTCGACCACTTGGATTGAAACCATGTATATACAGCAAAATAACTAGGTATCATGCATATGACTTTGTCATTCCAAAGTAATTTCTTAATTTTTTTTATGAAATCAATTTATACGCCACAAATCCAGTTGCAGCCATGTCTACTACAATAAACATAACCTCTCTATTCTGTTGATCCGGAGATGGTGTATAGAAGTCACTCAACTAAGGCTCTGGTTCCAAAAGCAACTGTTTACCAGTCATATAATAATACTGCTTCATAGCCTGGTCCACATCATTAAAAGTCTGCTCAGCATGATGTTCTTTCTGCAGTTGCTTGTTAATAAAATCTAATCCCTCTGTTCTTTTTTTATTCCACGCCGCTTGTGCTGCTTCCAATTGTTCTACGGCTTTGTCATGCCTATGTCTTTCCTCATCTGAATGACTTCCCATTTTTGAAAAGAAATAATTTGAACCGCTAAACTCCAATGCGTTTGCTAATGCGCCACCTATCATCATTGCTACTGCGCTCGCCATTTTTTTATATATTTTTTAAAATTATTTCATAATATCCGCAGGAATAATACCTTGCTTAATCAACATATCCTTTGTAGCCATTGCTAACATTATATCCACAGACAGCATCCCAAAATCTGTCATATTAAAATCCACTTTCGGAGCTGGTCTTTTTAGTAGTTTTCTGCCAATCTCAGAATATCCAATAGTTAGAAGTGTTTCCATCCCAACGTGATACATCATATTTACAATTTGTTTTCTGTCAATACTTGTTGCCATTTTTTTTATATGAGTATTTTTTTAAATAAATTATTAAAAATCAAACGGGTATTTTGGTGCAACAGCAACAGGTTGTATAGCAACAGGCTGTGTAGCAACATATTGTGTAACAGATTTCTTGTTATAGATATACAAACCCAACCCAGCAATGCCTAATAAAACCACACACGGTGGAATATAATTTTTGGATACGTTTATTTGGATTTTTTCTGGTTCCTCTTCACCTATTTTTATTTTTGTTATTTGCGTTGCATCTTGCTTTGCATCTCTTGCATCATGTGCATCTTGTGCATCTTGTGCATCTACCTAAAGCAAACGCTTTGCCTTCCTTGCCGCTGCTCCTTTTTTCCCAGCCTCTATTCGTTTTGGATTTTTTACTTTTTGTTTAGCAGGTTGTGTATCAACCTCAGCAGGTATATCAACTTCACTTTCTTGGTTCTCCACTATTTATATTATCTGTATTTTTATTTTTATTAACATCAATATGTCTAACAGTTGTCAGTATTGCTGTAAATGGTGCTAAGCACATCCCATACCAGTAATACAACTCACAACAAGCACTTGTTAAAGCATGATTAATAAATGGGTCTTCCTCCAAATCTTCTATCAGTTTTGGTGGATTGGTTACATTAAAATATTTTGATACTCCCATCACATACAATTTAATAAAATAATTGCCTAAAGTCTTGGTCATACTTGCCCCAAGCCGTGCTTCATATCTGCAGTAAAGTTTGTTAATTTCATCCGGGGGCATGCTATCTATATTCGTGAGTTGTATGTCTTTACCCAAATATTGACGACTACCACCGCCAGCCACCATGGCTGATAATCTTTCCTTTTTTGTTTCTTGTTGCTTTGATTCATCTGTGAAACTTTGTTCCGTGAAACCTTCCGATATATCTTTTAATAGTTTTTCCGCGTTCATTTTTATATTAGTAATTTGATTTTTTATCTTTGAATAAATATAAAATACAAAACAACCAGTTGCGATATTCACCACGCAACTAATAATTGTTAGTATTGTTAATAGCATTGTTATTAACATTGCTATTTTTTCTATTAACATTATTAATTTGCTGCAAGCATTGCTATTAACATTCCTACTTTGCTATGAGCATTGCTATTAACATTACTAATTTGCTATGAGCAATGCTATAAGCATTACTATATTTCCCGAAATTTTCATTATATTTACTTGTTAGTATTGCTATTAAAATTGCTACTTTGCTGTCAGTATTACTATTAGCAACAAAGCAAAGCTGTTAGAAAAAAAGCAATGCGTAAGAAATTATTCAACCCAATAACCAGTTGGTTGGTTAGTCCTCAAAATTAACTTGGAATATTTAGTTTTTGCTAAAGCTTTTCTTATTCTGGTTCTCTCCTCCAGCGTCGGAATAACATCATTCTCTCTCAAACAATTTTCATAACTATCTCTGTCCTTGGTGTAAAACATACACAACCATTTTGCTTGCTCCCTCAAATCTTTTAATACAGAATTATATCTCTGTGAAATGTCCCACACTGATTGTTTGGCGTGACGACCAGAGAATGCCAACTCTGATAACATATCTCTTTTCTTTGTTAATTCTTTTGTGGCAGAGCAATCATCAATTATGTATAGTGTGGGCTTGCCAGCATATTGTTTGAAAAATAAACGCAACAGTTCTTGTAACATTTCTTTACCGTTGCTAACAGGATTGACAATTGTTATTTTTTTTATCTCTCGGGTGTCTTACATCTCCTATCCAGGGTCTATTTTTATAAGCCTCGTTCCACTCTATGGTTGGACCCAAACTAATTATATGTTTAAAAACTCCAACATACTCTTGTTCAAGTATGTCAAGAACAAACTCTGTTTTACCGCAGCCTGTCTGACCACAGATAATGGCACTGTGTGGATATTTAGGATATTTTTGTTTGAACAAACTAGTATTGTACTTTTTTGAATCGCCCATCTTCGAAACTGATTTTTGCATCTTGTATTATATATATATAAATATTTAAAGGTTGATCTGCTTCTGCTTTTTTATTTATTAGTATCGTTATGCCGTCACTGCCATTTTCTATTTTTCTTCCACTGCCGTGTAATAAATGTTCATCGCATGTTCTAAGGTCAAGCCACAAAGTATAGGCTTTTGTTAGATAGGTCTCAAGAGAAACATTGGTAAAGTATAAGTCCTTCGCCACTATGCCTGTCTCTTTGTTTCCTTTTGATGTTAAGGCAAAATATTTGTTGATTTCATCCCAATGTTGATAGGTCCTCATGCCCTGAATATACAACTGATTTGGTACGCCTTCTATTGTCATTTGAACATGTTCAATCTTTGGGTTGTAATAGGATTCCGTGTCTGTTCTGTCTGGGTCTTCAAACAGCATTAGAATAACTCTCATGCTGCGTGTTGGTACATTAATGTTGATATCCCAAAGGGTATTAGATTTATTTTTTATGATTTTTTTTATATCGCAACACACGGTCATACATAAATACTACCTTACCATTGATTTGCTGTCTTATTTGTCTGGCTAATTCAACATCACTAACCTTATCAAATTCCAAACAGATATTGTTATTATATAATATGCATCAGCATCACTGCTTTTGATAACTTTGTTATAATCGTTAAACGTTATTTCATATTCTAACCTATCCCCAAACCCCGCTTGATAAAATGGCATATGACTTTCTAACATTTCAAAGTCTATTGGAATGCAAAATCTATCTCCATAAGCTGCTGCTACAGCTTCATCCCCAGCGTCTGAGGAAGCAGCTCCCGCACTGTCATATATTATCATGACTTCATTGCCACTTATTTTTATTGTCGTTTTTTTCAAAATTGCTCTATCCAGATTCTGGTATGTAGCGTTGGTGTCTGTTCTGCTTTTAAGTTCTATTTCAAAGGCAAGACGAGCAGTACGTGGAACTATCACATCATTAGTACTTAGATTGGGAAATCCCACATGCAGTTGATGGTTTTTGTCTATTGTTGACGGAGTATTAGTTATTACTACACGTGTGCGGATGCCATTGACAACATAATACTCTCTTAGTTTTCTATAAGGGTTGAGTTTGTTTCCGTAAGTTAACATTGTTTTTATTTTTTAAATATATTTTTTAAAATTAAATAAAATAAACAATGGCTGAGTTTGACAATCTTACGTATGATGTTGATGCCTTTGTGAGTGATATGCTGCGTGATAAAGAATCAACATTTATACAACCTGACTCAGATTTCCAGAGACAAATTGTAAATGAAAATAACTATATTGATCAGCTTCAAGGGTAAGATAAAACAGAAGAACAGCTTACACAAAAAAAGTTCTTGTAGATCAATTGTTTACTGAAGTTAACGCTGAGATCAGCGGAATTGATTATAAAGATTTCAAAGTGGCTAATGACAAACACGGTAGAACAATGTTATATGCAGTTTGGTTGGGGACGGATGATGTTTCACTTACCTATTATAAGGGAAATAATCCAAACGAAACAATCAAGTTTTATGCGCTGTACACTCTACTTAGAAAACATGGCGTTGACTTCGTGAAAACAATTTAAAAATGTATGATTATTTAATGCCACGTGAAAGACTGGCTCGGGGTAGGGAAGAATTTGCAACCTTAGTAAAAACAAGAGATACCCTCACAAAAGAAGGAGAAAATATACCAATGCAAACTTGTTCAACAAATGAAGATGTACAAAATACAGTAGATGCTGTTAATACAATTGAGAGTGATTTGAGTAATACAATAGATGAAACTCATCCTAAAACTGCTGTTCAACCAGAAGGTCTAACACTGCGAGAGATACGAGGTTTAGACAATAGATTGCAAAGCTTCCGTGGAGAACTTACTAATAATCTCTCAAAGCTAACTGAGCTTGACAAAGACCTAACGAGACAAAAACAAAAATTAGAACAAGCTTAGACTGATGATGATGAATTTCAGATAAAAATAATAAGCGATCGCATCAAAGACCTTGAAGATAAAAAAAAGTGCGCGACTTGAAGCGGCGAGTGAAAACAAAGAAGCATTACGCAGTCAAATAAACAGGATAAAAGAAACTATAAATAAGGTGTTAAAAAAAGACACAACATTGGGTGAGAGAATAAAAACATTATTCAGAGAGCAAGGTATTACTATTGTTAGTATTTTGACTGCGTTTGGTATGATTATTGGGGTTTTAGTTGAGACCATTATTCCTACATCAAGTGCTGTGCCAACTCCAAAGCCAACTCCAAAACCTGATCCATCAAGTGTCAAGGACTGGATAAAAAACAACTAAGTAATATTGGTAAACTCCTTGCCAACCTAGCTGGTAAAGCTGCTGCAGCACTTCCAGGAGTTATTGGTGCGATAGTGTCATGGCTTTTATCTGCAACAGGCAAAGTTATTAATTGGCTTGGTAACACTATATGGGCTTTGCTTGTGTTTGTTTCCGGGTTGTTGTATGTGGCAGCCAAAGAGTGGTTCAGTAAATCTCGTAAGTGAGTAATGCAGCAAGACTATTACTCTAGTACCAACAATTATAGATGTTTTGTTATCTTCGTGTTCAATCGCTTTTTTTTTCATCTCTTGTTTCACAGGTGGATGTCCCACATTTTTATGTATCAATGATTTATCAAAGTCAGGATGTTTCGGCAGAAATTTCTTTGTTGTGGTGCCTTAAAAAGGTTGAATAACTTTCGGTGGTACTGGTTTTACATTCACATCATTATTCAATCCTAATGCTTGCGCATCGGTTGCTATTACAATTTCATTATTGTAGTCTTGTATTATTCCGATTCCTAACTCCATATCACTCGGAGACATGTACAACCCATTTCCATAGACGAAATTTACTTTACTTCTTGCATATTTTAGGGTGTTTTCATATCTTGAAATTTGACTGGGTAAGTCAATGGGGCTGTTTATTGCGTCCTCTACATTTGCCAGAAATTGTTGCTGTGCATCAAATGCCGTTCCAGTTCCAAGTATATCTGTTCTTGTTTGTGATTGTGAGCAAAGAATTGCCCAGCAGTATGTTCTTATGCTGTCATTTATTCTTTCTACTCCCGCTCTTGTGAAACCAGATGAACTATCTAGTATAAAAGTAGACCAACTATTGTCAGCCTCAGATCCTTGTGCTATGTAGTCAATGTGGTATGTTGTATCACTCTCATAGACTGTGAAACTCATCGTTTTGCTGTCGTATGCAGAATTTATCAAAGGATGATAACCAATATTTGTCCAGTAATTATAAATTGTTCCTAGACCATCATTATAGCTTTGTTTCTGTCTCCAGTACGAAATTAAGTCAACGTTAAACTCCTTGCATATTCTCTCGTATGCGTTTCGGTTATATGTATTACCAGACGCATTCCAATTTGAGTCTTGCGGCATTGCTACACCCATCTCAAATAATATTCTTCTAACTTGGTAATAGACATGAAATCGAAATAACGAACCAACCAGAGCCTCAGCTTTTAGATGATTGTTGAAATCAATACCACATCCAGTTGTCGCACACCAAATAGCAAAATTCAACTGGTTCTGCCAAAATGACATCCAGTCTGTTTCCCAGCGTTGGACCATAGCATCTGATTTGACATATGGGAGTTTGTGTTTTTCAAAGACATTGGGAAATGATGCTTTAAAGTCTTTACCGGTTGATGTAATGACTATGTTTTGATTTATTATATCTATCACTTTTTTGCTGAAAATACTTGAATTGTGCTATGGTCCGAAAAATTGTGGATAATGTGATGGCGCCTTAAATCCTATCAGGGATGGTAATGTTTATCTTTTAACACAAATGGTGTCTTGTCATGTCTTTCAAGGTTTATTCTGTTATTGCCCAATCTTCTGCCAAATCAATGAGTACTTGCATTGTGGCTTTCTCTGGGATATTATATTGATATATTCATTATCATCGTCTCTGTTTTAGATATATTGTCAATTACTGCTGTCTTATTTGTTAGAGGATATAGCCTGGAGTCTTTTAACATTGGGAAGACAATAGGGTACAAATGGTTTTGGTGCATCTTAGAACAGGATTTAAACTCCCATATGGCATTTGCGCCACTGACCATTCCAAAGTCGCTTTCAACCCTTTTCTGTTCGTCGCATACTTTGCTAGAATTTGTCCTTGCAATAATTGTTTGTTTTGAGTGTGTATTTGGTTGACTGTGAACTGTGAATGCTATATTTCCTGGTCGACATTTATACCTATATTGTTTTATACATGCCTAATATAAGTATTATTTTTAACATACTTTGTAAAATATATTGCTCACTTGTAAGGCCTACAGGTTAGCTTGAATCGTCGCTATTATCCTGCCTTTAGCACTCAAATAGACAAGACAGTGTATACAAAACTACATCCCATCAGAAGGAGGTATACATACAACGTTAAGATATTTTAACAAATATTATATGAAACTAATACGGAATAAATACTCTGAAAAGGAAAACGTCATAAACATATAAGTTTGACGTCTGTTAACGGTGTCATCTGGCAATGTGGAGCAGTCATTTATCTGTTTTTGCCTTAAACCGCCAGATTATACATACTTTTATAATACGTCAGTGTATCAGGTTGCCTTAATACCAATATATGAATCACTGAAAATACACGCTCATTAGGGTGTATAATGTCATTTTTATGACAAATGAAAAGAGAATAAAAATAAAACGTGAATACGTATCACAAAAAGAAGTTCATCAAACTCAGTAATCTCGAACAAAATTTCCATTATATAAAATTATTCGTGCGCCAAGGCAATATAAAAACTAATATATTAAATTGCCAAGACTTACAATTTTAGCAGAAGATATTATTTCTTCAGTACAACCAATTCGAAATGACGTGGTTTGTTTTTTGTTGCTTTTAAGGCAACCTGTACCAAAGAATGCAATAAATGACAGGATTTTGTAAACTGTTCGATTTGCAAATTTCCAAGTTATATTTCTAGACATTGCACATTAATGATAACTAGGTTTGTGACACTGAAGTATTATTTTGATTAGATGTATTCGAGGGGTGAGTGCAAATCTATTGTAACTATACTGAAAGGAAAAAGAAACGCAGGGTGCGTATTTCCGCTCTATATTGCATATACTGCACACTTAATTCCATATATATTCCAAGTAAATCCCAAGATGTTTTGTAAAAATAAAAGTGCAGTTAGTTAGAGAAAGGACACAACTGTGATGTTGTAGACGTTTTAATCACAGTACACGTTGTAACAAGAAATTCATAAATGCTGAAGTTCCTCTTTAAAAAATTGAGCCAGTTCAGTACTGTATTTAATGTTAAGTGATTGCAACATTTAAAGCCTAAGTTTGCTCACCGGCTTGAGCCAAATGCGCATTCTGACGATAATGTAACTTTAAAGGGGTAACCATTGGTATGTTCAGTGCTGTTTAAACCTTCTTTCTAAAAGGACAGGCCTAATGTCGCCCTGTACCATTCGATTAGCAGTAGCATATTAAACATACAATATATAGCGGAAATACGCACCCTGCGTTTCTTTTTCCTTTCAGTATATATATAAATAATAAACACGATTCAGTTTCACAATAGGCCCTATAAATGAGGACCTTATAACTAGATTAAGTTAACGTAGCTAGAATTTGAGTCATAATCTTTGTTGTGCCAGATAAAATATCGAGTATTTTACATGAGTGCCTGTTTATTATTGAAGTTATTCGAATATTTACTGCTAATCAAAAGCCTTACCAGTCAGAAATGGTTTCGAAAATTGACGAATCATTTACGAGCTGAACATAATAGACCGAGCTATGATTCCAATGCTTATAAGCGGTGATTATAACAAAATAAAGTAGAATTATTTGAAGATTAGACATAAGCAAATAATTACTTATATTGTTTTTGTATTTATATATACACGAGCATCTTTGTGTTTTACTTATATTACCTATTAATGCTGCCTTGTTGGTTAGAGGGGATTTCTTTATTTACACTATCACGGTTTATTGGGATGACAGTAGGATAAGTGTGAGGTTTGGTGCAACCCTTTTTGTGTTTGTGACATCATATGCCTTTATTCCATTTAAGCATTACTAGTGTCTTTGTGTTTTACTTATATTACCTATTAATGCTGCCTTGTTGGTTAGAGGGGATTTCTTTATTTACACTATCACGGTTTATTGGGATGACAGTAGGATAAGTGTGAGGTTTGGTGCAACCCTTTTTGTGTTTGTGACATCATATGCCTTTATTCCATTTAAGCATTACTAGTGTCATTCATGTTTGTCGTTTTGCGTGTTTTTGTGGTTTACTGTTTTCTGTGCAAGCTTCATTTCCTGTTCTACTGTTATGCTTATTTGTATAGTATAATTCAATTATAATATGCTATGTAATAATTGATACAATAAAAGCATTTATCATGAAAAAATCTCAGGCGCGTATATTAAGTATTAACCAACTAATCTAGGTTAAGTGTCTTCAATCATACACATGTAATTTGCCACCAGAGCGACGTAGGAACAAGTTTAACAATATATATCACCAAATTACTCTACCATGTAGGCATTTACAGCTTGATTTGATAACGGCGTACATGTGATAATACTTCCATACTCAGAGAAACGTACGGTATAACCCATGTAAAATCGACACTCTCGTTTTATTCAAAGTGTACATACATGTATTTCCAAGCAATGCTATTTGTCTCTTTCCAAATATAAAAGTAATTCAAAAACTCTTCTACGACAAGGACTATCACAACCAGACTTCTATGGTGATGGGATTTACCAGCTTCGTAAGATCCTTAGTCATGATCACTTTCATACTATCGTTGTTAAACTTGTTAAAAGGTTTATCAAAAGAGGTTATGGTTCTATCATTTTGCAACGCACTGCATGCTTTGTGGTGAACCCATTTACAGTTGACCACTATGCTTTCCTTTTTAATTGTGCGAAGTTCGGACAGGCTGTGGACCCAATGATTACGTCTACCTAAAGCGCAAAAGAACGGTGATGTTTGATATTTGTCTGCAATCGCGTCTTGTCGTGCCCTCAACGGTTTATTCTGTTATTCTGTTGTTGCTTTGGCTTCTGCCAAGTCATTGAGTACCTTCTTTGTGGCTTTCTATGCTATTGTTTAATTTGTATTTATATATACACGAGCATCTTTGTGTTTTACTTATATCGCCTATTAACTGCCTTGTTGGTTAGAGAATAGTTCATGGTGGGGATTTCTTTATTTACAATGTCCCGTTTTATTGGGATGACAGTAGGGTAAGGTTGCCACTGACCATTCCACGGCGGTAGCCATTTCTGTTTTTTGTGACGTCATATGACTTTATTCTTTATTACTATTGCCATTCATGTTTGTCTTTTTGTGTGTTTTTGGGTTTACTGTGTTCTGTGACAGCTGCATTTCCTGTTCGAATTTTATACTTATTCTTTTTCTAGGGCTGGTAGTCGAGTGGAGTACGTCAGAATGTATAACCTTTGTATATAAGCTACTTGGTCAAGGCTTTGGTTATCTCTGCATATTAGAACAACAACATTACAAGCTGTTAAAGTATTATTTGATTACCATATATAGGATTATCATTTAGTTTTTCAGTAGTGTTAATTTTACTGGTATTTTGTGATCAACGAGTTAAATATAGAATATATTACTATTCTTTTGGATGTGTTTGCTTTCAAAGCATTTCCCTTATCAATTTTTGTTCCTTGTTGGCATATTGTTAAGATGTTTTATTTCACTATCGTTCTCAATAAATGCTGAAAAGAGGATCCCTTTGAAGCAACACATACTACAGAAAATTACCATACTCTGTTATATCAATGAGTCTATTCATGACAGATAATATCAAGTCCAATATCTTACACGCCCACTAGCATCGGATAATTTAAACCCAAACATATTAGTTAGGCTTGGTGATCCCAAAAGACCAGTAAGTAATAACCCTACTGATTCGTAGTCGGTGCCACTTTTTACGGCCGCCACACAGACGAAACAAAAGCTAGTGTGAATGTCAATAAATACAGGTATCAACAAGCAAAAACAAGAGAAAAAAGTAGGAAACTCGGTTTTATTACTCGGAAATCCCAGCCATGAAATGTTCTCTAACCAAAACACCTAGATGCTCGTGTATATTTAAATGCAAAAAAAAAAAGGTGTTGACAATAGGGCTACCGCCTTGGAACGGTCAGTGGCAAAGTAGGCCGGGGGTGGGGGGGGGGGGGGGGGGGGGGGGTGGTTAAACCGGTTTCATAGATTTTGCTAATAATTTCACCATTTTCAATAGAGAGATCTAAATCAAGAAAAGAAGCGTTATTATCAGAAATATTAGCCTTGTTAATCTGAAGTTCTTTAGAATAAATATTGTTATCCATAATTTGAAAGAGGGGGTTGTCAATGTTAAATATGTCATCCAGATACCGAGAGGTGTCATTAAAGGCACCAATAACATCTGCCTGGGTATCTGGTGAAAGACCCAACATGAACTCTCTTTCATAGCAATATAAAAACAAATCTGCGACAAGTGGTGCACAGTTCGTACCCATAGGGATACCAACAATTTGTCTATAAAAGGTGGTTCCATGCCGGACGAAAATATTATCTAATAGAAAAATGAGTGCAAACTTCATGGCAAGTCCACATAGTGTAATTATCTAAACTGCCGTTAGTAAAAAACGCTTTAATATTATTACAGGCCAAAAATGTAGTAGTTTCCCTGGCGAATGTTTTTTGAATGAGCGCAATAAGCTTGTCTTTAATAAGGTGATGTGGTAAGGTAGTATATAGTGTAGAGAAGTCATAAGTGCTTATTGATGAAACTTGACGTTTATTGAAAATAAAATCAAGGACATCCTGATTTTTTTATAGAGCAAAATAAATTACAAACTTAACTGTATTCATTCAAAATTGTATTTTCTGTTTTTAATTTTTTTTTGTTAAATAACAATATACAATTATTAAATTATTGTTATGGAAATCATTCTGGTGGCGTCAAACACAGGAATCAATATTGAAGTGGCTCGGACGACGACAGTACAATATCAAAGGAAAGCTTGTTTTAATAACAACAAATGCTGAGACATCATACGAGCGCCTTTCGCCATAAGTCATGCTGTAAGTGTAGTCAAGAAGCAGTCGGCAGTTGATATTCTCTCACTTATCACTATTAAACATTGCACCCATTTCTCCCTATTTTCTTAAAAGAAGAAAACAGAAATCGTTACTGCTACATTTTAGCTAGATCCTATTCACACTATGTAACTTTTGTTATAAATATTAAAATTTATAAAATTGAAATGGAAATACTGCTGTTGTCATCAAATACAATCATTAATGTTGCAGTAGCTCGGACGACAGTACAATATCAAACGATTGCTTATTGTTATAACAACAAACGCTGAGACATCGTACTAACCCAGTTCGCCATAAACTGTTCGCGTAGGCAAGCAGTTGTATCGACAGTCACTCGTCTCTTATTTATCGCTATTAACATTTCAAGATGTCTGTAATTCTGACATGAATAGATAGATGGAATATAAAATTGCCACGACATTGAAAAATTGTGTGTATATTTTAGAATTCACCTAAACATGACTATTGTTTTTTGAAAAGGACAGCAATGATTTTATGAATTACTGTTCGTTGTATATTAATTGTTTTTTGTTTTCTTTTTAACAAATGTTAATATTGCCTGCCTTTTTCTTCAATCATTATTGTTCCTGATAAATTCATTATAGATGTTAAATAACTGAAGTTAAATGGACGTCATATGTTGAAAAGACAGAATAATAAATAAATGTTACGTCCTGCATTAATTTACATATTTATTTTACTAGCGTAGTACGATACATATATCACTACTAGGCCCTACCACAGGATAGTTATAAATGTGATGAAATGTTGATTATCATTATTGTGGTAGCATGGAACATCTATTGTCATTAATAATTTTACAATTTATATATTATGCAATGCAAAGCCATGTTAAACACACCAAAAACCTTACATGTTCTTATGTTAAAGATGCATGGGCCATAGCAATCTCTACACAAAGTTTCCGTTACTTTCATATACATACAATACATGTATATATAATGATTCTGAGAGAGATTGGGGCCATGGCCATGATGTTCTTGTACACTTTAAACAAGTGAAATACATAACCATGACAGTTCTAGTCTACCCTGCACATAATTATTCCGTGATTTGTGTTGAAACACAGTAGAGTAGTCTGAGTAGATCTACTTAATTGATGCTAAACACATCCGGATGAATAACTGAATTACACTAATTTGGCGATAAATCCCAAATGTTACGATCTTTATTCATTTTCAATAGCCAAGATGTTAATCACTACTGTAAATACATAGCGATTCGAGTAAAGTTATCCATCATTTTTCCGAAATTTTACTCGATATTGTCGTCGATGTTTGAAAAAAATGGAGGCTATTTAAACTGGAGCGATAGTAACTGACCAAGTTCTTCTTTTGTATTAATCCGCCATTTATAGTTGGCGCGTAAGAACATACATACACAAACCGTATTTATTCTAGTAAAAAAATAATAAAATATATCATGAAAATATATAAGACGTATTTTGTAACGTTTGGTATTGCATTTATAACGGTTAAATGCATTTTTATCTGCGTTCATTGGAAAATAATTGCTTAATTATTACAAAATATATCTTGTTTTATGCCTATTGTATACCTGAAGTCGAAAACAAGCATTTGCGGGCTTGCCAGGACACGCGGATATAAACTGAATCTTCGTAAAACCCTAGCTTGTGAATCTTCTTATCAGTGATTGATTAACGTTTTATTGTATTATTAAATGGGTATAAGTGATGACTAGTGTATGAACGTTTAGATACTTTAATATCTATAAAACATTCCAATAACTCTCATAAATTCAAATGCAACAATATTCAATTATTCAACACTATATATCACAATATCAATGGAAACATGGCTGCCGTAAGAAACATGTATAAACGTTTGAAGAGTAAAACATCAACTACTGTATTGGATAACACCTAAGTTCCTAGGAACGCAACGTTTTTATTAAAAAGTGATAATAATGGATTGTCCATTTCAGGAAAACACTATGACAACAGTTATTATCACAGTAAACAGTGTCAAGTCGCAAAAACGGATAACACATCATCAAGTATACCCGTTTACATTTTCCAGACATCACGAGTCAACATCAGGCACATCAAAACTCACAACATATTGATAATTATATAAACTATACCTGCTTTTGTTAAAATCATGATTTTGAAACACAAGGTCATCGCAATATATGAGTGTTCTCTGTGAATATTTGCCGAACGCATAATAAATATAACATCTTAACAAACTCATAATACCTTGGGTTTCATGTCACGTTGAGAGCTGATAGGGTTACTCTTTGATACATATTTTTTAATTCCCATAGTCTCCAATTATAGGATTGTCATGACAAAAAATAATCAATTTTCATATCAATTTAGTACGAAAAATCTTACTTTCCATTTCTTTCACGCTTCTAGTTAGGAATAATTTATAATAGGGACAATCTTCCCTGTACAATAATTAACTTGATGCAGCCTAACATCCGTAGAGACATTGGTTAATCATAACATGCAGATTCAATTAATACAAGTTATACAAAATAGTATGATAGTGGACCTTTGATACAAGTCGAACATAAAATTAATGTAGCATCCAAGGATAACAGTCAACCAAAATACATATAAAAGCAAACAACAATTACAAAGAAAAATAAAATACTGTGTGTATGCCATCCCAAAATAAAGGGAGTTGACAATAGGTCTACCGTTTTTGAACGGTCAGTTGCATAAAAGCCGCGTGGGTTTTAATTCAGTTCTAAATGGAACTGTGTAGATTAAGATATCCGGGTCCTCTAACAGTCAAGAGGCAACATATGTATAAGGAGAAATATAAAAAGATCGGACAGGGAAAGTAGCATTCAAGGAGGACAGTCAAGCACTAAAACACAGAAACAAACACGCAAACAGACAAACAAGAAGGCAAAAGCAATAATAAATGCAAACGACATCACAAACACAAAAGGGTTGACAATAGGGCTACCGCCTTGGAACGGACAGTGGCAAAGTAGATCTAATCTCTAACCAACAAGGCAGCATCAATAGGCAATATAAGTAAAACACAAATATGCTCGTGTAAATATAATACAAAAACACAATAGCCTAGAAAGCCACAATGAAGGTACTCATTAACTTGGCAGAAGACAGAGCAGTAAGAGAATAAACCATTAAGGGCACGACAAGAAAGATCAAAGACAAACATCAAACGCCACCGTCCCAATGGGCTTTAGGTAGGCTTTAGGTTGTACAAAGATGCTCGTGTATATATAAATATGAAACCATGCCAGGAAAGTCACAAAGCTAGTACTCATTGACTTAGCAAAAAAACAGCTAAACCAACAACACAAAAGATTATACCATTAATGGTATGAGAAAAGATTCAAGACAAACCCAAAACTTAGCGCCTTTTCAGGATTAAGGTAGACGTTATCAAGGGATCCACACTCTGTCCGGTCATCGTAAAATCAAAAAGGGAAAGCGTAATGGCGAAATGTAAATGGTTTAACCACTAACTATGCAGTGCATTGCAAAATGATAACATATTTTCACAATTTTTTGACAAGTTTAATATTGTATGAAAGTGATTATGTCAAAGGATCTGACGAAGTTTGTAAATCACGTCACCATACAAGTCAGGTTTTGATATTCCTTGTTAGTGAACAGTTCTTAAATTGATTTCATTTTTTAAAGGTAGATCATGGTAATGATATTTGGGCTTTGCAAAGGGTTTTCGAAGCTCTCAGTAGACATCATGGAGTAGAGATTTATTTATACAATGATTATGGATATCATTAGTCCTTCAAGGTCTAGAAAAACGAATAAGTTGAGAAACATAAACCCAATTAGAAGTTGCTGCAGCGAACATCCCCGTCTCGGTGGGAATAATTAACAATGTCAAGGAAAAGGTTGTAAATCCAACAGGAAGAGTAGCATTCCCGCAATACAGTCACACCAACAAGTATTAAAATGCAAAGGTGATTCAAAAGGTACATCACAAACACTTTCAGTTAAAAAGCACATCACAAACATATAAGGGTTGACAACAGGGGTATCGCCTTGGAACGGTCAGTGGCGAAAGGGACCACCGGGGGGTTTAAACCAGTTCAAGGGTGCACCAAACCTCACTATTGCCCTGTCATCATCCCTAAACAACAAGACCGTGTAAATAAAAATAATCCCCACCGAGTTAACTCCTTACACTTGAGAAAGCGTAGATAGTTGTAATAAGACAAAACACAGAAATGTTCATTTATATAATATATCAAAAAAGTTAAACCTAAGAAGTTAATCTCATATGTACTCGATCACTTGTCTGAAGTTATAGCATCGATGGGAAGACCGTTAAGGGCACAGCAAAACGGAGTGAACGACATACATCAAAAGGTTCCCGTCTTAAAGGATTCTGAAACACGTTGCCATAGAGGCGACCGCCCGTCCGGTCGTTGCACAGTCGAAGTGGAAAGTGTAACTGTCAGGATCAAAAAAATGCTCTAGTGTTGTCATTGGCTGAAAACGTAGTTTGTTCCTTGGCGAAAGTGTTTTTATATATTAAGAGCAGTCAGTTTTTCTTTTAAAAGGTTATGCTGTAAAGTAGTGTAAAGTGTAGAAAAGTCATCAGTAGATAACGATGACAATTGAGGCAGATGAGTACGTAGTTCGTTAAGAACCTCGCCAGAATGTTTAATTGTTTAATTGAGCAGAATAAACTGATACCAGAGTTGTCACTTTCTCACAATAGTGTTTCATGCTCTTTTTAACTTGTGAGGAAAGATTTTAAACGTTTGGAGACATGGCTAGAGTGTGCAGTGAAGCGGGCTTTATAAGTCTGTTTGTGTATATTAGAGATCCAGTAAATTGTAGGGAGTTTATTATGTTTCTCGTCCAGTTTGATTATGATTACAATTATAAAAGAACATTATTTAAGCAAAATACAATTAATAGTTTAAACTGGAAAAACACAATGAAACAAAGGAAATGTGTCAATTTCGTCGCTGCCTTTTTTGGGCGTTTTTGCACGAATTCTGTGTTGTTCCACTGCATGAGGTCTGTGTTTTACGTCACAATTAATGATCGATTTGTTATGATTATTTAACCTCAATTCTTACCTTATCATTTCTTAAATAAATTAGTAATAAATCGAGTTTTGTGTTTGAACGGGAACGGTAGATAAACTATATATTAATAAAGTCCAGGTTTGAATTACATGTTTTATTACAAAAGTGACCCTCAATATTTCGCTGATTAAAATATCAACAGGGATATCTCAAATTTGTTCTCCGTGATATTACCGAGTTGCAAGAGTGTTCGCCTACATTCAAATTCGTCTACTTGATGTTATGAAAAAGGATAAATGAATTAGGTTTGTTTAAATCAGAGACGTAATACGACATCTGGTCAAATTAAATTAATTGATTCTTATCACACTACCTGTTCAAATTAAATAGATTGATTCTGTTTGTAGTTTTTCTTTCATAATAGATTTAGGATTTAAAACACTAAAATGGCAGAAAGGTCAGAAAGGTCAGTTGCATGCTCATCTCCATCTATGTACTTCTGTTTAACAAAAGTATTGGAACAGGTCAAAAGCACCGATACGCACCAATAATGTATATGGTTAATGCCGTTCAGTCATTGTAATGACGGTGTCTACTTGTAACAGTGAGGTTATAGGCAGGGACCCAACTTCTCGTATCGTCCAAAAAAACACTTTTGGTTTACCCGGAAAGATATACTCGTGATGTTTTGCATATCAATAGCAGAAACTGTGCTATATACGAAACCACTGTATGGATTAATGGTATTCTTTGCATTTCGTAAAACCAACGCATTTTCTACGGAAGCCCGTCTGTGATAAGCAAATATTGATATGCAAAGAAAAAATGTGTACAAGTTTATATTTTAGCGAATTGATTTCGTTTTATACATAAAGAAGGCAGAAGCACGCCTGATTATATTCTGTTTATGCAGACTGCAATTTTCAACACATTTTTTTTATTTAAACGCTGTTTATGGATTGAAGATGGCGGGCAGATGGGTGGAAGTGGTGGGTGGTGGTGGACGGGCATCCACATTTTGGCTTAGGCTTACATGCAGGTTGTTAATAGCTTCTGTAAATTGTTTTCAGTTAAAACCAACTTCACTGTGAAAAGTTATATCATTAAAATGCCACTTTCTGACGATCAAGGCCGATTTTCTCCTTTTCAGAATAATGTTATGACGCCAGAGTTACTTAACACAAATGCCGTTTCGGGTAAAGCTTAGGTGCAAGGTTTTGCTAACTTCTTTAACTTATTTCGGATTTTAGCTAAAATTGCTGTGAAGCTTTATATCAAACAGACATCACTTCCTTACGATCAATGTGGACTTTTTCCTTTTCTAAATAGAGTTATGGCCCCTAATTATCTACGAAATACATTTTTGTGTTGAGTTTATGTTGATTAATCAAGTTTTGTTAAAAATTAAACAACATTTTGGGTGGAAATTTTAATAATGTTTATGATACATCAAATTGATTTGCCATTTTGGAACAGAGGTATGGACCTTAATTTACTTAGAAAATATGATTATTGCAACAACTTTCTTTAATTGTATAGGGTTTAAACCATATCTTTTAGTGTGAAGTCTTAATAACATTTACATATAGGTTGCTTTTGGATACTGGCGGATATTTAGAATCCGTTCGATAATGGTAGCTTTTGGATTTCTTAATACAGTTATGGACATTTAATTTACCTTGAAAATAGAATAGTAGTTACTGCAATTACTGTCTTGTCAAATTGTAAATTTTCAAATTGGTTCATTATATTTGTCACAGTTAGATGATTTTATATTATCAGAAAAATGACGGGTTTTTTAATGACGAGTTTCGTTGGAAGGCGAGCGAGCGACGGCAATGTTTGGGTATGACGTTGAAAGAGTTTCTCGAAAACATCTTGAATACTATCTAAATGATTGATTTGAAATTTGCACTTTTGTTACCTATGATCAGTAACTGTCTAACGAACATTGGTGTTTCTGTGACCTTGAGCTTCAATTCTATGTCATACGTTTGAATACGGTCCTACGGATTGTGTCGCCTTGATCCATGAGACCCAATATATTAAATAGTTAATAGAGTCATGTTTACAGTTTAAAACTAGCATTATCAATAAATGTGAACCATATCCTATTTCGAGTAATTTCGAGAAATTATGGTATACAAGTCGAGAAGGAAATGTAACATTCACAGAACACAGAAAGTCAACCAAACACACTTATTTGAAACAAACACCAATCACAGGAATAGAAAAGAGCAAAGTATGCGAAATGAAATAGCAAACTTAAAAGGGATGAATATATGGGTACCTCCTTGGAATGGTCAGTGACAATATGGGTACCTCCCTGGAATGGTCAGTGACATAAAGGCCGCTGGGGTTAAACCAGGTTCTGGAGTGCACCATACCTCACTCTTACCCTAATTTCATTCCAATAAAATGGGACCAGCCATTAACGGCGGAGTGATATTCCAATTTTTTTTTTTTTATTCTACAGCAGTATAATGCTGAGCATACATTACTGTTTATTCTCTAAAATAAATACTGAATAAGAGCAATAAGCTTGTTTTGAAAAGGTTTTTGTGACGCTTATTGCATTTTCTTTGCAAGAAATTAATAACGACCAAACTATATTAATCCAAGAGTTGTCATAAGCTTTAGAAATAGGAATGAAGTGCGTTTTATTAGGCTTTTTTTCTAAATTAGGAATCCAGTACATAGTTGGAAGTTTGTTTTGCTTTTCCCATACTCCAGCTTTAATAGTGCTTCATTGAGTTTTAAGATTATTTGTCATTCATACAATCTGTGTTAAACTTGTTAACAAACATAAGAAAAGAGGTTATGACCCTATCATTTTTCAACGCACTGCATGTTTACTTGTTAACCCATTTACAGTTCGCCACAATGCTTTACAATTAATGTTACGATGACCCGACATATTGTGAACCCTATGATGACTTTTACTCACAGGCATCGATTACGATAAATAGTATAGAAGGATAGAGAGAATATAGTTATAATATATGTATATAGTAAAGGGCCTTCTTCTACTTCTCTCTATCTCTATCCTTCTATACTATATATCGCAATGAATGCATGTGCTTCTACCTAAATCAGACAAGGGACGGTAACGCCTAATGTTTGACTTTAATATTGTTGTTTGAACAGCTCATCAACACATCATACAATATGATTTAGAGCTGCTACGTGGGCAGGGGGACGGTTAAATATAAAAACATATCCGGAAACTATCGCATTGTCACTATTCTCAATGTCCTCCTAAAAAAACATATAAAAAAAAGAAAGAATGTCACTAATTTTGCTCCTACTACTGGAGTACTGGTTGCCAACAGAACTTCTGTTGGAATTTGAAAGTTAACTCACGTCTTGTATAGCTGAATCTGCATCCACGTAAAATGGTGTAGCTGAATCTGCATCGAGGTAAAACAATTATCTATTCATAGTAAGGTATGCTTCTCAGATCACCCTGTATAACATGATACTGACATCACATCATCAGGCCTTCCAGTTTTATCGCTCCGCTTTATAATTATGTTGACGTAAGACAAGAGGGTAATGATAATTTTTATCCAATGACCGGGATAGGTGTGTAGCATGCTAATATTAATTCCACTGAATACATGTAAAAATGTGAAGTTTGAAGGAATATAACTCTTTTTTTCCCCCTCAGAATTTCAAAGGAGAGAAGCTGCAGCTGGACTACTTCATATCAGCCAGGCCATACAGAAAGAGAAATCAGACAGCAACGGTAAAAAATAATTGTCTTCATATTATTCTTAACATTCTAATCATAAATATAATGCATTTAGTAACATAAAAAGCTCATGCTTCCACACAGAGGTAGGATTTTTCTAAATTGTCTTGTTTTCATTTTGACAAGTCCATCTAAGGAAATGTCAAATAATGCAACTTCACATTCCGTGTGTCAGTTAATTTTTCTCTTCTTATAAAACTTGTTCGCAGAAGCACGTCAAACTGGGTGTCCATCAGACAGGAAGCGTGCATTTGATTATGAAAATTCTGCAAAATTGTTATATTTCCTGAAGATTATTATTTAATATTAATGAATAACGTCACACTGGCTGTGACCTTTATTTTAGACTTGTTCATAAATAACCCCTTTATTTACAGATGAACATATTCATGATGAGAAACCTGCAGATGGAAATGCAGTTGCGGAAATACTTATAACAGCGGAAACAATTTTAGATAATACAGTATCTGCTAATACCACAACAGAACAAACAGCAACAGAACAAACAGCGACGGAACAAACAACAATAGAACAGACAGCAACAGAACAAACAGCGACGGAACGAACAACAATAGAACAGATAGCGACAGAACAAACGACAACTGAACAAACAACATCAGTGTCACCTCAAACATCAAGACTAGAACAAGCCTCAACACCACGTCCGACAAGCAGAAAATGAAAACTATTTGATTCATCATCACAAGTAACACCAAAACAAAGTAACATAAATTTCAAGACAAAAGCAATTCAGCAGACTCCCCCAATTCAGAAATTCACTCAAAAGACACCAAAGCAAAAAAAGTCAGCAAAGTCAAATACTGAAATTCAGCTGGGAGCATCTTCACAAACAGATTTACCATCTAGTAATGTTGTGCAAACATCTAGCAAAGACACCCAAACAATAAAGATAGATACCTGTGAAAAATCGGTTCAAGTTTCAATTTCAAAAATAATTTTGATCAAAAATTCTGACAAGGAATTAAAGAAATACACTGGTATTGAAGATTATAACTTGTTTCAAATTTTGCACAAATATTTAACAAGTAGTTGTTCGGATAATAACTGTGAAATCAATGATCATGATAGTAATCCAGACAAAGTTTTTTCTCATATAAGTTCTGAAGATCAGTTGCTACTTGTACTGTATAAATTGAATAGATTATATTCTTGCATCCGACTTCGAGATTTCGACTGGTCGAATATCGGACATTTTCAAATACTGGATTCTCAGAATGTACCGCAAATTTAAAATTATAAAAATATGGCCATCCAAATTAAAAATAGAGCAGCATAAGCCACTTTCAACCAAGAAGCATTTTCCTGATCTGGTAGCTATTGCCGACTGTGTAGAATTTAGTAAACAGGTTCCAAGAGGTCCGGTGTTGGGCAAACAAATGTTTTCCCATTACAAAAATTGCCATACTGTCAAAGTAATGTATACTACAGCACCAAATGGTACATTAATTCATTGCTCAGATGTTTATGGGGGCAATTCATCCGATAAGGAAATATTTGGGCAAAGTGATATTGTAGAGAGACTTCAGTCTGGCGATGGTTTAATGGTAGATAAGGGATTTCTGATTCGAGATTTGATACAGGGCAAAGGAATTAAACTGTATAGGACTCCGTTTCTGTGTGAAAAAAGTGGACAGTTTCAATCCCAAGATCGTGATTTTGGACGATTATTTGCTAGGCCTAGACTAACCGTTGAAAAGGTCAACGCACGTTTAAGTACATTTGCATTTTTAAAGCAGAAAAAAATACCCGTTTTGAGCTTGCCAATTATGAATGAAATTGGGTTTGTTTGTGGATTTTTAGCCAACTTAGGGCCACTCATACGAACAAACAAAGGTGCAGAGGACATCGCGGAAAATGAAACCCAAGACTGAAAACAGTTGTTCAATGAGATGTTCACACTGGGGTGTGAATTATAGTCAAAGTCAAAATAAAATCGGTTCAGATATTTTAATATATTTGTAATAGTCATACTCTGTGCAATCATCAACAGTTAAGAACTAATAAATACGTACCTGTGTTTATCGGTGGATAAAATACAGTCAGGAGTTCGGATGCGTAGTAATTAATTACTCTCATCCGAACGACTAACTGTATTTTATTCATTGATAAAATACAGGTACGTATTTATTATTTTGATTCTAACACAACAATAACCCCACTGTTTACGCTATTGTGTGGGCATTATATATTATCTCGGACTTCAAGGTAATCAGGCTGCTATGTTTACAGGCTGTTCCATTGGGCGCCCCGTATGCAAAGTTCTGATTTTCAATACACTAGTAGTCAAGTGACAAACAATTAAGTCATTGCTCAAACGTTCTCACCTTGTTCAAGATGCTTATTAATATTATATCGGGGGTGTGCACGGTTTGGGAGCATGGCAAGTTTGTTGTAATT
This sequence comes from Cyrtodaria siliqua, assembly GCA_037043455.1. Taxonomy (NCBI): domain Eukaryota; kingdom Metazoa; phylum Mollusca; class Bivalvia; order Adapedonta; family Hiatellidae; genus Cyrtodaria; species Cyrtodaria siliqua. The sequence continues at coordinate 375,475 of JAWPHD010000406.1, read as the reverse complement.
AACATTTCATTAAAATTACTGTTGAGATTGTCTTCGAGACGTATATTTACCAAGTGACGTCATGTAACATGGCGTTTCCAACAAATGAAATATACGCGGGGATTTAATGGAACAGCTGTATTTTATAGTAGAATAACATACAGCTGTCTCTCTTGTTTGTGTATATGAAAGACTGCGGAGGTTGTGTAAGAATAACAAATAACATACTTCTGACTTTATTAAAAACTGATAAAACACAAGTTCTAAAATTGTCAATTTTTCCGTTTGAATAGTATTTATACTAGTGCCTTGCAGTATATATCACCAATGTATTGCACTCTGCACTCTTGGAAGCCATGTTATTTAATTAAAACATGCATAGAGATTTCATTTTATTTAATAAAGGGCACACCACAATTTTATGTAAAACCTGTTAAGTTCATAAACCTGTTAAGTTCATGTATTTTTGCAAATCAGTTGTAATTAATTTTTAGCTTGATCACATTAAACAGGATATTACATTCTTGCCTGTTCATTATTGAATGCATGTATGGGGTGTGTCCCTATAGAATAACATCTTTCTCTTATAAAATGTTGAGGTAACAAAATAAAAATAGTAATTAAAATACTACTCTAAAATAGAATGTCTTGATTCTTTATTCTTCTTCATTATTGACCACTTGTAGTATGGTCACTGACAATTCTCTTTGTAATAGCACAGGTTTAACTTGTTTAACTGAAAATAAGACCTGTGAGAATAACAGTGAGAATAACAGTGAGAATAACATGATCTCTGCATGTATGTTACAATGAAGTGACAACCTAAACCAAATAATAAGTATCTTTGGATTTACTTGTACTTCAAAACAATTTTCGGGGCCATGTAACGGTTGAAAAAGTCCTCAAATATGGGCAAAAACTTAGTTACCCATTCCAGAATTAACTCGAACCTTTGGCAATGAAAACTACTAGACTCTGGGTGTAATAAGACCAGATCACAGTATCTTGAAAAAGACCTACACACAAACAACTGCAGCTGAATTTAGTGGTACCAAGCATGATTTAGTTTGAGCTTTATCTGAGCGCTTACATTTTCATTTTGGTTTATAGAGACAGATTTTAATGGGTATGTTGTTTCTTTAACACATTCAGACACAGTTTTCTTGCTCCATTTCACAGCAGTTTTACATTCCACAATACCGACAAGTGACACATTCTCTTTCCCACCACAGTCTGGAGATGCAGCAAGAAAACCATGCTCGGTGTCGATCATTAGTCCCAATTTTTGTAAAGTAATGGCATTACCTTCCTTTGCCTTTTCCAATTCTTAGCGTTCCAAAATTACAGGCTCAATTTCTAACCTCTATTTCATTGCTGCAGATGAAAATTGGGATGGTTCAAAAATGGAATTTGTGATTTTTTCAGGATTGGATTTTTTGAATGTGTAAAAGTTGCACACACGGCTAACTAAAAACCCCGTTATTCTAAATTTTCTTAAAGAAAACCAATCGGAAGTTCTACCTTGTAATAAAGTATGCGTTTGAATAAGAGCCTGCTCTGTTTCGTTAACTTTGATAGCTGATTTTAGATCTACTATTTGTGTATCACTAGCCGATTTACAAATCTCCTCTATCTTGTTATGGAACTGAGCCATATATTCATATAATGGATTGACTGAACAGTGCGTTTCCACTGGATCTGTTCCACTAACTACAGTGGTCATGAGAAGTCCTTTTTGAGAAGTGGTGCTCCACTGTTGCAGCTCAGAAATAAAAGTCTGAGCTGCAGTTTTGTCCGACTCGCAAACAAGGTTTAACTGGTAATAATCTGGCGGATTTCCCTTCAGTGTTCGTTTTTCCTTTCTTATTTTCCCTAACAGATTTCTTTCAAAGTCAATGTCATATACAGGAGCAGCCGGCAGCTTTGTTCCCTCGGTTTGTTCCAAGCTTCTAGTTTGTCTACAAAAAATAAAAAATAAACATATTTTACTTAAACTAGATTTAAAACAAAAAGAGTTTAAAACAAAAAAAATGATGGTGCTTGCCATTTCATTAAAAGATATAGCAATCTGTTAAATTAAGTTTAAAGTAGCTATCACGCCTACAACATCCACATTTTACAACATATGTACACCGTTTCTCAACCTACTGACCACAAGGTATATATATAACTTAAATATTTTGAGAATCCAAACTTGATAAAAAAAGAGTATGATAGTGGACCTTTGGAAACGGCCGAGCACGACACATACGAAATATTGCAGTCTCGGTTTGATTGAGACTGTTCATGAGTGGTAGTGAAATATGTTGATAAGACTCAACATAACCGGCTTTAACCAGTCATGCTAAACCCCAAAAATGGAGCGTCGAATTAAGAGTTACTTATAATTCATTTTACGCATTTTCAGTTATGGGTATTTTAATAAACCACTGAAAAAAAAACAATACCCTTAATCGGTACATATACATTTGGCGGGTTAGTTTCTTTAAATCAAGTTCAACAAAAGGGTAAAACATATATGAAATTTTAAAATGTGGCAGACAACGTAACCGTTATTTAATTTAATATACCTGTGCAAGATGGAATGTCCTCTGGTAGCACAAAGGTCTTATTGAAATCTTCAAGTGCATAGCATAGGGCAGCAACATGCTTGCATGTACAGTTTGGACCCGAACCAGCAGGACACCAACAGCTGGCATGAATGATGTCCCTTGATCATTCAGCATCAACACCAATTTGTATGTCTGCTGTCTCATTTGTGCCAGGCACTGGGCAACTATGATAACCTTCTTGGCCACTTCATCTTGTCTCAACGAGATGCTCTGCAATGACAGAATATATGTTTTTTAATTTAAACATGTAAACACAATATTTTGTTTTCTAATTTTAATAACTTTCAAAAAAAAAGGAAGTAATAAAGTAAAACAAATGTGGACTGGTCATCACCAAAATTGGGACCAGTTCTTCCACGCCAGAAGTATTGATATCTATGAAATTAAAACACAGACACTATGGTAGTGTACAACCGTATCAATCGTATATTTAAAAAAAGTGAAAACACCCCACCCACCCTGTTTATGCCTACGCTATGGTTTTTGGCCACGGAGTAAGAAACATCAAGTACATAATTATCATTTGACCGCACGTCAAATATATGTTATTAACTTGCATTGTACCGTACAAAAACATAAATTAAAGAGCGTTTATTCGATAACATTTAAGAACGGAAGAAAGGCATTTTCTATAGCTACACCGGTTCCAACTTACGTTCACATGTCCCGAAGTAAACAGTTCAAAACTATTCGCTCTTATTGCCTTGAAATCCGCTCTGGTTTCCAAGAAATACGTCAATATGGTTCCTACGTTGAATAATACCAAAGGTTTTGGTATTTTAGCGCTCGAATACGCATTCTTCAACTCAATATATGAGGATGAAACAGGTTGACAATTGGAAGCTGGTGCCACAGAGTCCGCCATTGTTGATAAATTTTGCCTGCCAGCAGCTGATTAGTTCTTGAAGTCATGTGACTTTGCGCCACATGACTGAAATTCCGAACACTGTACGGAGTTCGCCTAAGTACTGGTGAAATGGGCTATAGCCTTAGTGGTTTCAGGTCGCGGAGTTTATTTCTAATCATCATTTTGATGTTTTAGCTATGGTCATGTGTCAAATTACGGCGTAATCGCAAACTATTCTCTAAGAAGTTGACAGAGTCACATCGTGACCCTGGTAAAGATTAGATAATTATCTCTTTCATACAATCTTTACTTCGTTTGTTAAAAGGCTTATCAAAGGAGGTTGTCACCTTACTATTTTGAAACGCACTGCATGTTTAGTGGTTGACCCATTTGCCGCTTTGCTTTCCATTTGATTGTGCGATCCCCGGAAAGATTGCGGACCTATGATGACGTCTACCTAAATCCCGAAAGGCCGGTAACGTTTGATGTTTGTCTTCAATATTGTCTTGTGCCCTTAGTGGTTTATTCCCTTGCTGTCCTGGCTACGAATATTGAAGTCCTCATCTCGATTACAAACTCTAGAAAAAAATAAGTTGAGAAGCAAGGACTCCATTAGACACTGATCGGAGAACAGTCCCGTCTAGGTCGGAATAAGTAACAATGTCAAAATTGATATGATCTCTCTTGTCATAGAGTTTGCTTATTATTTCTCAGTTTAAATTGCGAGATGTAAATCGAGTAAAGAAAATATAGCAACTATGAGAAATATTAGCTTTGTGGAGATGAAGTTCTTTAGGAAAGAACGTACAATCTTGTAGTAACCATAGTAAAATGAAAGGATTGTAATTGCCCAATATATCATCCATATACAAAGAGGTATAATAAAAGGCTTCGCTTACCTCTGCCTAGGCGTATTGGGTAAAATACTAAATATGAAACCTCTATCATAACAAAACAAAAACAAATCAGCAACAAGAGGTGCACATTTCATTCTCATTTGGGATTCCAACAATTTGTCTATAAACAGTAGTGCCATACCTAACTAGTTTCATATGTGTAAAAATATTATCAAATATAAAATTAAATGCTTCGAAAATAACTACGTGACAGGTCCACTTGGTGTAAATGTCAAAAAAAAATTCAACTAAATATTGGTGAGTATCAAAACTCATTCACTGAAGTAGCTGTGTACTCAGTCTGACATTTAAATATTTTCAAACATCAAGGGCGATAACCTTGTAAACCACTCCTCAATTGTTCTCATCGTCAAACAAAACCGAGATCTTAATACTATTACACTAAAAAAGCATGGAAAATAAAATCCTATTTATTACAATCATCGTGAAAACAATCACGCTCCTTAGTCAGAGGACGATATCCTCTTTGTTTAAATTAGAATGTTACACAGTAATTGATGACATTTCAAAGGAAAGTAGGAAACAATCTGACGATCGTATTTTTTGACAATTTAGAGCAATAACTTGATAATTAACTAACCTGTCTGAAATTCGTTTGATATAAAGTTACCAACTTACTTAATGTAGTGTGTACGAAAGCTGAAATTTACATTTTCTGAATTATCAAGGGCAATAACATAGTAAGGCAAGCGTCAATTCTGCTCATTGTCATCTTGTCAAAGTTCATATTCATATAAAGTCTCATACTAAATAATGTGAAAATCGGAGTCCGTTTACTAAAGTAATGTGTGTACTCAAGCTAAAATAGGCCTATTCTTTAAATACTCAAGGGTAATAACTCGTTAAGGCTCAGTAATGAACTTGTCAAAGGCCTTGTAGGTATAAGGCTTAACACCATACAACATTTAGTGGAAATCGGAAACCGTTTACTGAAGTTATTGTGAACACAAGAAATTCGCATTATCGCTGGATCAGAACAGAACAAAATTCATACAATGTCCATAACTCTTGTTAACGTGTAACGTAACGTAATCAAGTCTTGATTCTGTAGTTTGATATTTAGTATACACATGTAGGTTTCAAACACTGGATCTGTATTTGCCTAAAAGGACGTGTGCAAATTTATTTATTTTCCTTTGACTGTTTGTTCAGCGATTTTCATATTGTGGTTTGGTACGAATGCGTTACCGTAGAAATCGCGCTGCTGTTACGAAATGCAAAGTATGCCAGAAGTCCATACAGGGGTTTCATATGTACAAGACCGCCATCTGTTAATATTTAAAAAAACAGGAGTATATCTTTCCGGGTAAACGTTTTCGTTTTTTTCAGGCTTGGGTCCCTGCCTATTACATGTTATGCTAATCTTTACAGTGCCGTCACTGGAATACCATGCCTGTATCAGACTATAAAGACACCTAACACTATCCTTTACATAGGCACATATAAAATATAACACTTAAATATTTTTCACCGTTTATAATACTCAAGAGTCAGTATTTTATATATTTTATTTAATCAAATATTTAACATTATATGTTATTCAGAGCTGCATCGGAGAGGGGATATGGTCACCAATAATATAAATCAGATGCATCAATATTATTGCTCATCGATAAATTAAACCGATGCACCAGTACCATTTTTAAATTAATGCATCTCAAAAAACACAGGTGTATCGACAATATACCGGTGTAGCGGTATTATGTATTTGGTGCCGCAATATATATTTTTGTACAATCATGTGCCCTGTAAAAAATAGCTGTATACTGTTATTGTTTTACCGGTGCACTGTTGTTACAGCAGTCAAATTCATTACTCCCAGACATAAATATATGGCAACATAACATTTTTAATTTTGATAAGAATGTAAAAATATAAAAAAGCAAATTATGAGCCCCTTAAATAATTTGTACTACGGTTAAAATCATTTGTATTGCGGTTTAAATCAACTGTACCGCGGTTCAAATTTACCAAATTGAACTGCGGTCTAAATCATTCGAACATTGGTACAAACTATTTGAACCGTGGTCTAAATCAGCGATCTGCCTTATAACAAGCATTCCATCATGCGTCTACATGGCCGAATGGTTTTTGACGTTGCGTTGTAAACCTTCGCCTCTCACCGCTGCGGGTTCGAATCCCACTGGGAGCTCGACTTGTAAGTGAGGAAGTGTCGATTCTTACGGATGGAAGGAGGTGTACAGTACTGGGTTTACCCAGGAAAAGTGGGTGGTCGGCCTCAACCACAAAAAATCTAATGGTCATATATAACCTTACATGTGTTGAAAATGACGTAGAACAACATACAAAGCATTATCAATTGGTTGGTTGGCCTCAACCACATTTGTGTTTTTCATTTTGTTACTGGCAAATATATAATATGACAGTGATGTTAATTACGCATATGCAGAAAGGTTTAAAAGTAAATCTCTTCTTAAACAGCTTTTAAGGATATTATTGAAACTTTAGCACAATATTCCTTGGTTTTTATTCAAGACAGTCGCCATGACCAAAAGTTGGTCAAATTAAAATAAATTTCAAAAGGCATCTCCAAACTCACTTTAACAGGGAGAGAGCACCAAGTATTTTATTTTTATTATTTCCTCGCATATCTTGATTTGAACCGCAGGTCAATTCATTTATAGATATGTTCCATAATTCAACATTTGTACCTCAGTTCCAATTATTTGCACCGCTGTTCAAATGATTTGTACCGATGTTTAAAGCATTGGTATCGCGGTCTCAATTATTATAACCACTGTCTAATTATTTGTACAATGTTACAAATGAATTGAACCGCATTCTAAGTTTTTTCTGTTAATTTTGCCGCTTTTGTTAATTTGGCGTTCCATCTCAAAATGGTGAACTTTGTGTACAATATTATTGGAATATTACGATAAATTAAGTTATTGGTCAGACGGAATGATGGACATCGAGCAAAATTAACCTATAGTCCCCGGTGGAAACCAGTAGTGGTCCCGTATATAAATAATATTTTATTGATGCATTACAAAATCAAAAGGGGTCATCCTCTCACCAAGGATCAATCAAGTTATATACATGTAGTTTATAGACAGTGGGTGCAATCCTTCACAAGTTATTGAGCAGAAATGATTGTTCATTATCTGATAAAGTGACGTTGACAGTTGACCTACTGACCCAACAACAATAGTGGTTATCCACTCACCGAAGACATTCAAGTTATGTTTGAAGACTTTGTATGATACCTTTCACAAATATAACGTAAACAATTGTTCACAAGCTGACCCGAAAAGTGTTACGACGACAATGACAGTGATATCTAAGTGATATAAAAAGGGTATAACTTTGTTAAAATATGCTTCCGTGATTTAACTTACACGGATGCTATTTATCATATCGAATACATCTGTGAAATTTCCTTCCAATCTAAGCGTCTCCGTGGCCAAATGGTTAACGACTTTGCAAACGTTTGCCTCTCACCGCTGTGGGTTCGAACCCCACTGGGAGCTTGACTTGTGAGGAAGTGTCGATTCTTACGGATATCGGAAGGTGTACAGTACTGGTTCTACCAAGGAAAAGTGGGTGGTCTGCCTCCACCACAAAAAATCGACCGTGATATTTAACCTTACATGTATTGAAAATGACGTAAAACACCATACAAACAAACAAAACAAACAAATTCTTCCAAGCTGTCAAGCGGTTTGACAAATATCAGCTTATACGGTATTCACATTTTTTACACAGTTTGCCAAAATACAAAAAGCTAAATGTCAACAGGTGTTTATTTATAACTATATGTCTACTGTACCTTTAAAGATAGCGCCTACACTCCATTTAATTATAGTAACCACTGAACCTTAGCATTTGTATTTACCTGGACAGTTTAGACTGGACACTGAATTACTTTCAGTGTACATGTATGTTGTATGTATACTTATAGTATGTGTATGAATGTGGTGTAATGTGAAGAGGTTACCTAACCAGTTTGGTAGAGGCATGCACTTTGAACTACCTTGTTCTTTTATAAGTTTCCTGCCTAAAAGCCCCCTCTAATATCACTTTTGTCACAGCTGTCAGCGGAGTAGGTTCTGCCTCTCCAAGAGTATAATTATGCATTGTTGATAGTTTATACTAGCCATAAGTTGAGTTACTTGCCTGTCCATATGGGCAAACATATTGAGGTCATTGCCTGGTATGTATTGCTTTATTTAATTTGTATGTAATTGTGAAATGATGTATTTCGCTGGACATGCTGGAATGATGGAATAATTACTTTGTACATTTTTGCGTATTAAGTTATAATGTTATTTTTTTGTAATTCCAGGCTGTTAGTTCCGTAATAAAATATAGAAAAACCTGCAAAGGACGTAATATTATCAATTACTAAACACGTACAACAATGGCGATCCCGGCAGGACCTACTCTGCTGACAGCTGTGACAAAAGTGATATAAGAGAGGGTTTTTAGGCGGGAAACTAATATAAGAACATGGCAATATGATAGTGTTGCTGGGTTGTGCTACTTGCATGTGGCATTATTTCATATAAAATGTTCTGTAATTCTGAAGTGTTATTTTAGATAAGAGCTTTTTGTTACAAGAATATCAGTAAATCTGATGGATGCTCCCGAATTTAGTGCTTAATATTACAAAGGGCACTAGAATTTAAATGAAACTAGAGCTATGTTTATTATGCTCTGCACACCCTTGCATTGCCCTTTATCATTGCAGTCCCATTAGTAGTTTTCGAGTCATACTCCAGACACGAATTATAAGTATAAAATTACCACGGGAATAACTCTAATTTAAATGATGATAGAGTTATGGTTCTTGTGTTCTGCACTTCCTCTTATCGCCCTCTATTATTGTTTGAAGTTTCATTGCAGTCCCATTATTATGTTTCCAGTTAAGCTCCAGACAAGAATTATAACTATAAAATTACCAAGGGCAATAACTATAATTTAAATTAAGATAGAGTCATGATTCTCACGTGTTGCACTTACTCTCATTGCCCTTTACTTTAACTTTACGTTTCATTTCAGTCTCTTTCATGGTTTTCAAATTATGCTCCGGACAAGTATTATAAGTATAAAACTAGAAAGTGAAATAACTCTACTAACTGAAGACAGACTTAATGTTCTTGCACTCTGCAATTAAAGCTCATTACCCTCTATCATTTGTATGAAGTTTCACTGCATAAAATTACAAAGGGCAATAACTATAATTTGAATGAAGATAGTGTTATTGTTCTTGAACTCTGTACTTCCCATTAGTGGCGGCTTTTTTTATCCCGGGTTTAGAAAGGTGCTATGGAGAGGAAGTAATGAACAGTTTCTTTAGACACCTTAGTGGAAAAAATAGAGTTGTGACGTCATTAGCCTCTAATTATATTCTAATGTATTTCGTTTAAAGAAATATAAAATAACCAATTTACTTAAATATACTAGAATATACATCTGTCTTGTCATATATCCTATTTGCAAACTCAACATGTTACTATAGTCTAATGGTTGAGCATATAATGACTGAATCCACAGCCGCGAGTTCGAATGTCAATGCTGAATAGCTTGTTTTTTTATTTACAATTTAGAATTAGACAAGTCTAAATGTTTCTGCTTCGAGCGACAATGGTTAAGTGAGGACACACTAAAAACAAAACCCCCGTTTCTATTCGTTATTCTCGGTTGTTCACGCACGTAACGTTGGATAAATCACCATTAATGCCACGACAAGGTCAAAGGATCTATGTACTGGCCGAAAATAAAAAAAGACATTAATAAAACAATCTCGATATGCCAAACGTGCAATAAGTTTGGAAGAGGAAATAAAAAAGAACCTCTAAACCAATATGAAAAATACCAGAAAGACCATTTCAGAGAGTTGCTGTGGACATATTTAGTTACAGAAATAGAGACTATGTCTTGTACATGGATTACTTTAGCAAATTTGTTGAAATTAGAAAGTTAAATGGAAAGGTTCAAAGCAAGTACAAAGCATGTTGTAAGCAATGTTTGCTGTTCACGGAATACCGGAAGTCGTGATTGCAGATAATTTGCCTTTAAATAGCCGTGAATTCAGACAGTTTGCCAAGAACAATAACTTTAAAATAACCACAACAAGTCCGACACATAGTCAAAGTAAAGGAATGGCTGAACAGACCATTCAAACTGTCAAAAAACTGTTGAAAAAGGCCCATACAAATGGACAGAATGAGAAAATTTATCTTCCCCAGTATAGAAACAATCCAATAACTATTCACCAGCTCAACTGATATTTAACAAACGTTTACGAGACAAACTTCCATCAAAATTGCTTGAACCAAAAGTGTCAAAACATGCTCGTGAACAATTACTGAAATGTCAAGAAAAACAAAAGTGTTTTATGATAAAGGTGCCAAACCACTGCAACCCTCAATCAAGGTGACTCGATCCGCTACTGAAAAGACAAAACATGGGAACCTCCAGTTGTAGCCGATAAACATTCCTCACCAAGGTCGTATAACATCGTGACCTCAAACGGCCTTAATCTCAGACGTAACCGGATTCATCTACAGAAAACAGATGAGCCACAGCCCGAGATAATTACCGAGGATGATTGTGTGAAGTGAATTTTCTGTGGATTTATGTTCTAAGTGAAAAGTGAATGATCATAAATAAAAAAGAAACAGAACTATTGTACTAGTAACCGCTTCCAGTGTATGGTTACAGAATAACCTCAATAGAGCATTTAATTGTCTGTGTTCAGAAATAATACAAAAATATTGTATTGTAATATGATTTTAACATCCTAGCATTATTTCTCAAAAGTTGGCTGAATTCTATGCTCCTGCTTATCAGCTAGATCAATTAATGTTAACTGCAGTGTGGCCATAAATCATGACCCCCTGCTGCTCTGACCAACCACTTCAAGAAACGGATATCCCTAATTAAAATACCAAAAATAGCAAACAAACTGTACACAGTTGGTCAGTTTTAACCAGAGACTGATTATTTATAGGTAACTTTTTTGATAATGGAATTTTTGATATATACAAAATATTTTCTGCCTTTTAGTTGTTTTTCTTGCAAACTACTCCTGCGATTAAAATGGCATCATATTGTTTTGCATACTGTTCGATGATGTCATCTAAATGTTTGAAATCACTCTGACATTCAATTTTAGTTTTATAACTAGAATTGTGGATATTGCCCTATTTGAATAGTTAATTGATATCAACAAATTATAAAAGTTTAGTCGGAGATATCACCAAGAAAAAATATTGATATCATCCACTTAAGAGGTAACATCATCAATTTTGGAATGAGATATCACTTATTTTAACATGAATTGGTGATATATATCAAGCGAGATTTTGGTGTTAAGGGTGCCCTCTGGTGAATATCAGTATAACAAGAATTTTTATTTTCACTGTTTTTTATGAAGACTAACAAAATAGTTAGTTTCTGGAAAAATAAAGATGTGTTGGTGATTTAACTTTTTAGCAATATTAATTTTTAGTAATATACCCCCACAGCTCAAAGTGGGGTTTTAAATTCAGAATCAGCTGAAAATCGGGTATGGCTTTAGAAATCACCCAATACTTTAGATAAAAAAAAGTAGCAAATAATTTTTTTTTATGATATAAAAGTAAGAAAACCCTTAACATGATAAAAAAAAGAGAAAACTTTGAAATTTTCTATTTTAGCACACCTTCTAATGAAACAAAAATCAAAGAAAATTGCATTTTTAGTGCAAATTTTGGGCAAGGCAAACTTATAGAAATAATAAAAGAAATTTGTAATAAACTGGTATATGATAGAGAATTATAAGGTTATCAAATACATTTGATAAAAAGTATAGGTCGGTGTTCATCTAAAAATGTTAAAGACCCATCATTTTATTACAGAAAAATATAGATATATGTGCTTTGGTTTTATTTATTATATCAATATGACGGCATACATACACTTGATATACAAACATCTCATCTTATTGAATTACAAACTGTGTATCAGTATATAATATACACAATATGACCAAAATACGTTAAAAGAGTTGTTGATTTACCCCACCCATTTCATAGTTTATGTATATTGTACCCGACTGTTGTATTTGCTTGTGTATACTGAAAATAGCATCTGCCATGTTAGAATTAAAATTAACGTTAACACAATGTTATATCAAATCCACATAATCTACCTGTAAGTGTGATATATCACACAATATACAATAGTTTGTCAATCAGAAACATGGCGTGTTTTCAGCCCTCATGATAGAATTCCTTCCCATATGATCTCAAAACTGTGGAAAAGTGTGCAATATACCATTATTATGAATAAATCAAACCCTAACCATGCAGGTATGTCACACAATATACCAAAGTTTAGAGATTAGATGTGTAGGAATTATATCACGAGGCTAAAGCCTTCGGGCACATATAGGGTCCCAGGGATGATACAGTTGCTGATATGAAAACTGATATATAATAATCTATAATTATCGAACCTACATCAATGTGTGGGTTCATGATTGTGAACATGTATACTAAGTATCAAGGATGTATGACTAATGGTTTTGGAACATCTTCCCACTTTTTACAACATCCACATGCGCGGATCATGCTAATTCGTCACCAGAGGGCACCCTTAAATCGTTTATTTCTTATATCACTTAATATTCGAGTAATATCACTGATTCGATTTCATTTATTCGAATAAGTATTCAGAATGAGTTTGTGAGTTCACCTATTTAAATGTGAGCGATATCATCTATTTAAATAAGAGATATCATCAATTCAAGTGAATTAGTGACATCAATGATTAGAATCAGTGATATTATGAATTTGAAGAGGTGATATTACTCATTAATTTTGAATGCACGATAATACTCATTTGCGTGTGTGATATCCTAGATTGCAAATCGAGGTGTCAGTGTGAAACTACTGTATTTTGTTCTTTATTTAAATCTAGTTAAATTAGTTTCGTGTTCACAGAACAAATGAGTGATATCACCTGTTCGAATGATTGATATTCAAAACAAATAAAGCATACCACTAGTCTAATGAATAAGTAGTGATATCACTTATTCATTTTGGAAGAGTTGTATAATGTATTTGAACATGTGATATAACTGTTTTAAAAACTCATTGAGTGATATTACCCATTCAAATGCGCGATATAACCTAATCGAATGAGTGGTATCACCTTTTCGAATGAGTGATATTAAACACTTGTATTAAAAACAATAATGGCGTCCCATAGATTTCATCTATTTGGAATCAGTGAACTCATTCCTGTGGGAATCAGTGAACTCATTCCTGTGTATAAAGCAACTTAAATCAAATAGGGGATATCAACCGTTTGTTCTGAATGCTTTCAGTTTCGTGATATCTCTCATTCAAGTTATAGGATAATATAACTGATTCGAATAGATGATATCTGATATTTCTGAGTGCATTCAGTTTCGTGATATCTCTCATTATGCTATAGGATAATATCACTGATTCGAATAGGTGATATCACCCATTTGTTCTGAGTGCTTTCAGTTTCGTGATATCTCACATTATGTTATAGGATAATATCACTGATTCGAATAGGTGATATTACCCATTTGTTCCGAGTGCTTTCAGTTTAGTGATATCTCTCATTATGTTATAGGATAATATCACTGATTCGAATAGGTGATATCACCCATTTGTTCTGAGTGCTTTCAGTTTCGTGATATCTCTCATTATGTTATAGGATAACATCACTGATTCGAATAGGGGATATCATCCATTTGTATCAAAGACACTACTTAATATTAAAAGACAAGACAACACCTTTTCGAATGAGTGATATTAAACACTTGTATTAAAAACAATAACGGCGTCCCATAGATTTCATCTATTTTGAATCAGTGAACTCATTCCTGTGGGAATCAGTGAACTCATTCCTGTGTATAAAGCAACTTAAATCAAATAGGTGATATCAACAGTTTGTTCTGAATGCTTTCAGTTTCGTGATATCTCTCATTCAAGTTATAGGATAATATAACTGATTCGAATAGATGATATCTGATATTTCTGAGTGCATTCAGTTTCGTGATATCTCTCATTATGCTATAGGATAATATCACTGATTCGAATAGGTGATATCACCCATTTGTTCTGAGTGCATTCAGTTTCGTGATATCTCTCATTATGTTATAGGATAATATCACTGATTCGAATAGGTGATATCACCCATTTGTTCTGAGTGCTTTCAGTTTCGTGATATCTCTCATTATGTTATAGGATAATATCACTGATTCGAATAGGTGATATCACCCATTTGTTCTGAGTGCTTTCAGTTTCGTGATATCTCTCATTATGTTATAGGATAATATCACTGATTCGAATAGGGATATCACCCATTTGTTCTGATTGCTTTTAGTTTCGTGATATCTGTCATTATGTTATAGGATAACATCACTGATTCGAATAGGGGATATCATCCATTTGTATCAAAGACACTACTTAATATTAAAAGACAAGACAACACCTTTTCGAATGAGTGATATTAAACACTTGTATTAAAAACAATAACGGCGTCCCATAGATTTCATCTATTTGGAATCAGTGAACTCATTCCTGTGGGAATCAGAGAACTCATTCCTGTGTATAAAGCAACTTAAATCAAATAGGTGATATCAACAGTTTGTTCTGAATGCTTTCAGTTTCGTGATATCTCTCATTCAAGTTATAGGATAATATAACTGATTCGAATAGATGATATCTGATATTTCTGAGTGCATTCAGTTTCGTGATATCTCTCATTATGCTATAGGATAATATCACTGATTCGAATAGGTGATATCACCCATTTGTTCTGAGTGCATTCAGTTTCGTGATATCTCTCATTATGTTATAGGATAATATCACTGATTCGAATAGGTGATATCACCCATTTGTTCTGAGTGCTTTCAGTTTCGTGATATCTCTCATTATGTTATAGGATAATATCACTGATTCGAATAGGTGATATCACCCATTTGTTCTGAGTGCTTTCAGTTTCGTGATATCTCTCATTATGTTATAGGATAATATCACTGATTCGAATAGGGGATATCACCCATTTGTATCAAAGACAATACTTAATATTAAAAGACAAGACAACACCCCATAGTTTATTTACTATTTATCAGAAAAAAATATATAAATAATATTTCTATCCTAATCATCATATGTTTTATTTTATAGTAAAATGAAATTTAGATATTTTAATTAGACAATGAAAATATTTGCCTTCAATCAGTAACGTTAACATGATTTTTAGAATGTATTTACTATTCAACAGAGTAACATTGCAGAACATAACTTTCCTTTTATCTTTTATAAGTATTCTATATTACATAATTAGTGTTCTGCTTTTATCTAGAGCAAGCATGTATTATTTAATCAAGGTTTCAACACATTATGTCTGTATAATAATACCTTATGCCAAACAACATGATGCTCTCATGTATTGACATTTTCACATTTCCATTATATTTTGTAAATAATATATTGATAGTACTAAATCGCACATGCATGCTATTTTCTCTTTTCTAGAAATAAAATAGTGAAACAACCTAGATTCTCCTAAAACTGAACCATTAGTGTAATATCTGTTTGTGTAATATAATACTCCTGCTGGTCAGGGCTATCCCATCATTTATTACGATTGTTAATAGAAATCTCCATATTTGCAAGTGTTGAGGGTTTCCTGTAATCAAGTTTATTATGTTAACTACATTTTTTCATTTTTTTCTTATGAAAATATTTTATTGCTTTTCTGCTAAATATTTATCAATATTCACAATGTGCTTGACTGTACTATTACCAAGCAATTATCATACCAGCTGAAGAGAAACGTTACATTTAATTCTTGGTGACGTAAACTTCGTACCGCAAGCTTACTTAAACATATAAACATGATATGCATAGATTAAACTGTCTGAGTGTGAAACAATACACGTTTTTATTTGACAAGTTGATAATGATTCCACCTGCGTGTGAAGATGATACTTGGACAACATTATTCAGAGAGGAAATTATTTACAGACTAAACACATTTAGAATGATGGACTTGATAAAGCTTTACAAATGAACAGTTAGAAAATTACTGAAATTAATTTTCTTTTAAAGAAGGGAGATGTCATATAATGTATTTTAGAACCAGACTCTCCTAATGTGTATAAGCTCCACCCAATGTCTTTGGTTTAAACATATTTTATTTCACAAGATTTTTACAACATATTATTTGTACACAATATAAGAAAAAGGATTAACACGAAAGTAAGATACTTATGATGTTCTTCTCACATGTCTTTCATACAATACTGCATAGCGTTGTGTCTCTCTGATTCCTACTTTAGTTCACTGTCAATACACACGCATTGTTTATGCGTGTGTATTAAACATGTACTCATCAGCACACTCTGTCTTTTCAATTTAATATAAACGCCCAGGAACATATATAATTATGACATATAGTACAAACAACAAAATTACTTAATGTATTGAGTATCACTTATTCAAGTAAAAAGTGTAAACATGTCTCCAAACACGTTTGTTTATGGTTTGTGATTTATTTTGTTTCATAATAATAACATATTCCGTTTAATTCTATGCCATCGGATTTATAGTCAAATTGATATAAAAATCAGCGATTGCTTTTTCTCAAGAACTTTATTTAAAAGGTTGAGCACTCATCCCGAACCTTAGCAAAACATGAAGTCAGTATTATCGACGTTTAAGACGTCCGGGATAATTAATGGGCCGTCAAATGATAGGTTAAGACTTTATTGAACAATTTTGGAGCTATATTTCTAACAAACTGGTCAAATGTGAACCTGTGATAATGCGATCAAGTATACCGCTAGAGCTAAACTGCTATCCTTAAAGGGCTAACTTGGTCGTTAATTGAGAGGCAGTCTCCAATCAACATCAAGCCATTAACCTGTCGCTTTAGCACATTTCAATGATTATTATGGGAGCTGTTATCACCCACAGGACCAGCTGGTCAAGTGTATGGTCAGTCGAAAAGGAATTCACCATTATATCTGGATACATGAATTTAACTTGAGAAACACTTGGTTTCAACAGTGAAAAACATTATAAAAAAAACGTATATTAATCAGACAAATATAAACCTGGAGTGAAATATTTTGTAATAAACAAATATTAATGAAATTGGTAAATAAACATGAAACAAAATCATATTCCGTTTCAATGACTTTTAATAAATTAATAAAACAATACTATGCAAATCCTTAATTTGCTAGATATATATTAGTATGATTAAAAATACTGTTGTTATGTAATTAAGAAATATGTTAAACTTAATTTAACTTAATTAATTGTCCCATAAAGACATATTTAAATACACCTATAATCATTCATACAAACTGACTCATACAGTATGCAGAACCCATTTATAATAAAGATACATATAAATATGATGCAGTAACCATTGCACAAAAGTTACATATAAATATAATGCATTGAACAAGAGTAACATATACATAGATACAGTAACCATTGTACAATAGGTACATACTCATATAGGCAGTAACCATTGTACAAGCGGTACATACACATATATGAAGTAACCATTGTAAAAGTATAATGCAGTAACCATTGTACAAAAGTTACATACGCCTAGATGCAGTAACCATTGTACAAGAGGTACATATACATATATGCAGTAACCATTGTACAAGAGGTACCTACACATATATGAAGTAATCATTGTACAAGTATATGCAGTAACCATTGTACAAAGGTTACATATACCTAGATGCAGTAACCATTGTACAAGAGGTACGTATACATATATGCAGTAACCATTGTACAAGAGGTACATACACATATCTAAAGTAACCATTGTACAAGTATATGCAGTAACCATTGTACAAAAGTTACATATACCTAGATGCAGTAACCACTGTACAAGAGGTACATATACATATATGCAGTAACCATTGTACAAGAGGTACCTACACATATATAAAGTAACCATTGTACAAGTATTTGCAGTAACCGTTGTAAAAAAGTTACATATACCTAGATGCTGTAACCATTGTACAAAATTCACATAGACATAGATGCAGTAACAATTGATAAGAGGCGGTTTTGTATCTGAGCAACCCTGTTCAACTGCGAGATGTCGTGTTACACTTCTAGCATGCACTGTTTTTTGTCAACGCAACATGTCAAGCAACTGCCAAAATAGATGGACAAACGATGATGCGGATTCTAGCGATCAAGATCTAGGCGACGATATTCAGGTCACTAGTCAACCAGATGACGTGTGATTGATCTCGTTAACTGATACGTCCGTTAGAAGTCGATATAACCCGCTAATATGTTTTTTGTAAGCATATCGGTAGCATTTTCCCCCAAAGGTGCAAAGTATCTTGTAAACATTATTTTAGTTCAGGTTAACTCATGGTGGCCCATTTTGCATTGATGGTAGAAATCTTGGCAGCCATACATTAATATTTTAAGATTAAGATTTTAATGTCACGGCAGCCATCTTGGATATTTGTATTTAACTTCTAAGTAAGGTGAAGCTAGAAATAGATTCCTAGACCCAAATACCTAGTCATAGACACCAAAATGTCCTAGCTAATGCAGATTCCAAGATATTGTAATGTTAATGCCATCTTGGCATCCATCCTGGATATTTGTCTTTAACTTTTAAGAAAGGTGGAGTCAGAAATGGATTTCTTGAACCCAAATACCTAGTTATAGACACCAAAATGATTGTCCTAACTAATGAACAAGCCAAGATATTGTCACGGCAGCGATCTTGGCGGCCATCTTGGATATTTGTATTTAACATATAAGTAAAGTGAAGTTAGAAATGGCTTCCTTGACCAAAGAAACATATCCATAGACACCAAAATGAATGTCCTAGCTAATACAGAAGCCAAGATATTGTCATTTTAATGTCACGGCAGCCATCTTGGTGGCCATCTTGGATATTTCAATTTCCTCAAGGATGCGAATGTGTTATGGAAAAAAACGGGGTTTGGCAACTGAGAGAGTTAATGTTGAATCTTTCACCAGATACCCAGCAGATGTCATCGAAGTCTTTAAAGACGATCACCGATTGAATTATGTTTAACGGCCCAACACATTGTAAGTTAGTTAGAGCCGCTCCAGAGAGAGGATTCATTGGAGAACCTGCCCTACTCTTAATAATGAATATATTATTATGTTTCTTTAACGTGCTCGAAGGGATAAACTCCGATACACGGGACCGCCTGGTTTATGTCTGGCCACATCTGAGAGACAAAGCTAAGGAAAAGTGTTTCGCCGTAGAGCACACCAACAAAACTTAGTGGCGCCGGTGATGCTTGAACCCAGGTCATCAGTGCTATCCACTGGGCCATGCCAACCCCAACAATACATATATGTTATGTACACAGTTGAAGTAGGCGAAAATCCCTTCACTGTATGTGTGAATATATGATGCCTGCAAAATAAGCACGCTGATAAAAAGCTTCAACCTTTTATGGTTTCATTCTTGAAAGACTGATTAAGGCTGACCGTGGAAAACACTTTACAAGCTGTTTTGTCTTTACTTCGAATCAATACCGGCGGGGTGTTCGTTTGTAATGCGGTAGTATAGAGCTATGTATTTGACGTATGTGGATTAATAAAAAAGGTAAAAACAGCGTTATATGCAGTGAATTGAAAATACTTTTTTTTGCTAATGATTATTTGCTAACATTACAATAGTATCAAACAACGTCTCTTGTCAATATTATGGCATACACGACAAGGATTATTTGAACATTTTGAGACTATTTAATCACCTTTAACAACATGCTAGTGAATATCGCGCATAGACCTATTATTTGACATTGATGTTTGTTTTGAACGATGTGTTACCACATTATTAGCTCTTTTTAGGCTATATAATTATGACGGTCGATTTTTTCCTGATAAAGGTAGACCACCCACTTTCCTGGGTAGAACCAGTACCTGCCATCCGTAAGAATTGATACTTTCTCACAATTCGAGCTTCCATGGGGATACAAATCCACAGCGGTGAGAGGCGGGATATTTTCAAACGCAAAGTCTTTACTATCCCAACCACGAAGACGTAAAGTACACAAACTTAATTTGACAAACAAAAGTGAGACGGGTGAAACAAAGAAAGCGCAAAAGGATATACGCTATTGCCTCTGAAAATCGACACTTTCGGGCCGTCTATTGTAAACAAAACTTGACGAGAAATTGGTTAATAGTTAACAGAGTTCACATTGCAAAATGTAGAACTACTCTCTCTTAGCAAAATAGTTTAGCATTGCAATTTCAATCCGTCATTCATGGAAATAGTTCAGATCTTCCGCAGCTAGACTGCATCATTGGAAAGGCTGCTGTCCATTATCTGGATGCAACGTAGACTGGAGAAAATATATTTATCTTGTCGCTTGGTCATAAATTGTCATTGACTCCAAGAGATCTGGATGAGGGCATAACTAACCATTCTCTATACTCTTAACATTACAGAGCATGACCAGATATGCATGCACTGCTTGAGTCTAACAAGACCCGAGTAATTTGATACATTGTACATGGATGTTATTGTTTAAAATGAGAAGCCCAACCATGTGAATGCAAAAATAAATGGTGTGTCATATTGTCTTAAATGAAAATAACTGAAGAACATCACTAAAATAAACATCTATTCTTCAAACAAGGTCCTATGATGTCACAGTCAATGTACATGTAGCAATACTGTCCTAATTTAATAATGATGTGGAAATTGGTAGTTGTTAGTATCCATTCACAACTTTAAATTTTTTACATGTTTTTGATATTTTTTTAACTTTTAAATGACATTCTTATAATTGTCAGTCTTTAAAACTGTTTAAGGCATAATTTCGTATTTTTTTTACAATAAATGTTCTAGATTATCAGTGTCATATACTTTGAAAAAAGGCAGCTACAAAATGTACTCATTGAAACTGCTTTCAATACCATGAACAATGGGTATAAATGAGGTTATTAGTGTTTGGCGGCCATCTTGGACGCTATCTTGAATTTCTCACTTCACACCATGTTTCAAAATGTCTACCGTCGATTTTTTTCTTATTGAAGGGTCCCCTACAGGATTCCACAGAGAAATTTAGGGGGCATATAAACACAGAACTCCTATCAGATGCAGGGCAGAAAAGTTTTCCTTCTTCTGGTCACGTGATTATCTGCGTCGATACATTAGTATAACATTGGCTGTCTGTTTTTTCATACATATTCCAAAGATATAGCGTTAATCCTCAACTTATTGTTAGTAAACATAATCATTGCTCGCGTGCAATATGACACAGTGTTAGTGTGTTTTAATCCTATGTAATTAACGGATATTAAAGAGCCACGCGGCAATCACTATTTATGTTTTTAAACTCGCAGCGTCCCGTTAGTTTTTCCATTGACTTAAGAAACTGTTTTTTCTGCATAATTTGCATTTTTTTGCAATCATTAATATTAATTATTACAATATTTCAAAGCAATTTCTTTTGATTATTTCTGTCTGTTAATTATGTTGCACAAATACTACATGTATAAGAATATCCTTGTTATTATCTATGTGGGTAGAATATCGATGGTCCATTGCAAACTCAACAAAACAAAGATACTCATACAACAATAGAACTCGAACTTTATGGGTTACGGGTTACACAAAACCGTTCTTCCAAACTATTCCCATGTGTAGAGGTAATGAAAGTATGCATAATTAACGTTAAAACGTCTTTGTTTAGTAATGTATACTTCAAGTATGTAATTGAGTATGCGTAAAATGAATTGAGTTGGTAACACATAATTGCATGACCGGTTAAGGGGTTTTATATTATAGCTGTAGAGTTCAGATTTGCACTATGTTTCAGTTACATATATACCTTATGGTAAATAGGCGGCTTAGAAACGGTTTTCCTTCGTTGTAAAAATTGCCCGTTGTTGGCGGGAGAATGTATTTAAGAGATTTGCATGCTTAAACTACCTCTCAGTACTTTCAGTATTTTGATTTTTATTCATTAGAGATGTACTACCAATGATAATTAGATACCAGCTGAACGAAAGTAGGTGTGTTAATTGCATGATAACTTAATAACTAGGACGTCCTAAAAGTGAATAGTAGATTTGGTTTTGAAACAATATTAAACTTGAGAAAAACAAATTCCTGTAGTTTATACATATTATCAATACGACCTGCGCTAATGCATCATGCATAAGGATCATCATCTGATCTTATCAATTATCCCTGCTGGTAGCACAATAGTTCCCTAAATATTTGAATAAGCAGTCTTTATGGGATTATTCTCTGGTAAATACGTTATAGCAAAGATCCTATCTCTCATTCAGCTTACTGTTTCTACCATGGAATTGAATGTTTACACTAAGAACTAAACGAGTCATTCAAAGAACACCAGCCCACCCCGAATCTGTATATATTAGTTTGGCAGTATTGATCTTATATTCTAGATCTGTAGTTATAAAGAACTGTAGTTGTTTGCTTTCTGCACAATTTCACAATTTGTGATTATTCTTATGAAAATGGACAAATAAAGATCGATGTATCCTTAGATGTTTATCATAATGTTTCAATTCATGTATAAACAAACATAAAACATAATATAATTATGTCTCTATGTTAAATTATAAAAAAAATTATAGAGTAACTCTGTGATCACATTTCACGAAATGTATTTTTATTCTTAACCATTGAAATGTAAAAGAAGGTGTAAAAGTCGAACAGGAAAGTAGCAGACAACCAAAACAAACGAAAACCTCAAAGAAAAAGAAATGACTGCGACATCACATACTTAAATAATGTAATTATTGTTTGACGCCAATGTTTTATCTCTGGAACTCGGCAGCACCAATTCGTATACTCCAGTTAATTCTACTGAGGATGATGTTGTTTCCGCACATATCATTCGGTGTACTACATTCAAGGCTGGTGTAAACGATAAGCAAAATAAATTGCCTACTATGTACTGGATTCCTAAATTACATAAAAATCCGTATAAGGCTCGCTTTATTTCGAATTCTAGTGCCTGCACCACTACAAACATCTCCAAACTTTTAACTTCTTGTCTTACTGCCGTTAAAGATCACGTTAAACTATATTGTGATGAAACTTATGAAAACTCTTGGATTAATTTATTTCGGTCTATAAAAAATTCAGGAGACGTTCTTGATAAAATGTTCAATGAAGGTCAAGTTTCATCAATAAGCACTTATGACCTCTACACTATATACAACCTTACCACATCACCTTATTAAAGATAAGCTAATTTCTCCTATTCATAAACCATTCGCTAGAGAAAATACTACATTTTTGGCATGTAATAATATTAAAGCATTTTTTTTACTAACGGCAGTTTAGACAATTATACTATGTGGATTTGCTATAAAGTTTTTGAAGCACTCATCTTCCAATTAGATAATATTTTTGTCAGGTATGGAACCACCATTTATAGACAAATTGTTGGTATCCCTATGGGTACGAACTGTGCATCACGAGTCGCAGATTTTTTTTATTTTGCTATGAGAGAGATTTCATGTTGAGTCTTTCACCAGATACCCAGGAAGATGTTATTGAAGCCTTTAATGACACCTCTCGGTATCTGGATGACATTTTGAACATTGACAACCCTTTCTTTCCAACTATGGTTAATAATATTTATCCTAAAGAACTTCAGCTTAACAAAGCTAATATATCTGATAATAACGCTTATTTTCTTGATTTAGATCTTTAGATTGAAAATGGTGAAATAATTAGCAAAATCTATGACAAGAGAGATGATTTTAATGTTGACATTGTTAGTTATCCCCACTTGGATGGGGATGTTCCCCGACCTATTGATGCTGCCTTGTTGGTTAGAGTTTAGATCATGGCGGGGATTTCTTTATTAACACTGTCCTGTTTTAATGGGATGACAGTAGGGTAAGTGTGAGGTTTGGTGCACCCTAGAACCGGTTTATAACCCCAGTGGCCTACTTTGCCACTGACCGTTCCAAGGCGGTAGCCCTATTGTCAACCCTTTTGTTTTTGTGTTGTCGTTTGCATTTATTATTACTTTTGCCTTCTTGTTTGATATTTGCGTGTTTGTTTCTGTGTTTTGTGGTTCCCTGTCCAATCTTTTTATATTTCTTGACCATAGCTGATTTTATTTCTAATCGTAATAAACAAACTGAAATGATGTAAAGGGTGATCATAAAGTTTAATTAACACTGTCGATCATCTAATTAAAAATAAAATATTTACAGCGAGTTTATTCTGTGCAAGATGACTGCCTGATGGGGAAATTTGAGGATCATCGGTACCTGGGGCAGTCCCATGGTTTCGATGTTGTTGTACTACGTAAATCGGATTCGATATTATGCGCTAATTAGCTAATCAATTCAATCAATTCAAAAGTCGCTTTATTCTTCCCCGTACCTTATTACCTGCAAATCTGAAATCTTTAAAGCTAAGGACCTATTTTAAGAAAAAACACAAAAAAGCTAATGCATGAGCAACTGTTGGCTTTCTCTGTCATCTCCCGCATTTATGTTAGTGTTTTCGCGAATATCACATAACACTTAATGATTGTTCGAAGTTCTCTTCGTTCATTTGACGTCATTTTTTTTACAGAGCAGGTAAGTAACTATTACTGGTCAGTGGTGTACAAATTTGGAAAAATCCGCTCGCCCTGCAGGACTAGTGGAAGCAAAAAGCTACTCGCCCTTAACAATTTACCACTCGCCCTGCAGCATATATAACCTGAACATTATTTTCACCACTATAGTAAGCTACACTTAGTACATTTGTGTACCACATTCACTTGAAATAAACACATTAATATGTATTCCCTTCCACGCGGACATTCGTCGGGGAGTGGGCAAACAAAATAAGCGCGGCAGAGAATTAACTTCTACAACAACAACAACAAAATTCTGCTGAACTTTCTCTTCAGTATTTCGTCTCCATTGGACCAATAATAATAAGTATCTGTTCCATTAAATTGTTGTTCAGCCATACCCGTTTTGATTCGCCGACACTCGGGCCAAATCCGCAGACTTTCCGAACAGCGACCTGATGTTTACCCGCCATGTTTACGGTGTCGATATAAAATTAAAAAAAACAGTCTGACTGGTTAGCGATATATTGCATCACACTACAATTGATTTTAGCGTGATTTTAGTCTATATGACGCGTGGATTACCTGGTAACAAACAAACGCCTGTTAATCTGGGTCTTGCTAACGACAATACGGATTAAAATTACGCGTCGGAAATGATCCACATTTGAAATCTTGCAAATATTGCAACATCATGTTTGAACGATAGCTTAACTTAATTTTTATAGTGCAAAAAGCCACTCGCCCTGTCGGACGACCAGACACCAAATGTTACTCGTCCGCAGGCAGCTTGCACTCGCCAATGCGAGCGGGCGAGTGGAATTTTACACCCCTGCACTGGTTTTGTTTTGTAAGTAGTATACGGTGACATAATGAAAGTTTACATGAAAATAGTTAATATCCAAATCATTGTTTACCTGACAGTGTTTGAAGTTAACTTGCAATGTAGTTAATTTTATTTAGTTAACTACTCAAACTCAAAAACAAAACATAAGTTCATGCACTCACTATTCGTAAAGGTAACTGAATGTTGTATTAAATATTCTATAGAGTAGCATTACTTGTATAATTCTTGATCGATTTCAATAAGCTACGACTCATCATCTTAGTTAAATGATTTCCAATCCAATATTATACTTTCATATCAACTTCTAGACAAAAAGAGCGTCGTTATCTAAATTACCACACATCTTTAAATACTGAACCAATTTTACCATACAAATATATGGCTCATTTTCTTTGTAAGACCATTTCCAAGCAAATGATATATATTTAATAGTTATTTTCTTTTATTTACATTTAAAACAGTGAAAGTTAAAAATGATAAATCTGTCTGAAGCAGTGCAATTATCAATTTTATTCATATTATAATAAAAGTGTACATTAATTCACCGGAAAGTATAAAATACAAAACTGTCTGATCTACTCAGTCCTAAACTTTATCCCAAAATAAAAATCATCTAGATGCTCTGGTTTATATCAGTTATAACTGGGTAATTATGAGAAGCTGGTATTATGTTCGGGAATGTACTGCCGTAACACACCTTTATTACAAACTGGTGAAATGTTACGAGTAGCTTATCAGATTCGATCCATTTGGTGTGAAATGTAATTGTAGATGTGCCGTTCGCTGTCGAGATTTGGTCAAGGAGGAGGGGCTTAGAACTCACACGCACACACACTAATCGTTAGCTCGTTTGTGAAATAGAAACAAGTTGTTTTGCACTCCATATCGTTATACATAAACCTGGATTTCGGAAACATATAATGAAGGTAAGTATGAGTTTCACATCTACTTTCAAGCCCAGTTACACTTATCAAATTTTTGTATAAAATGGTTTGAACCAATGAATTTGATAGACTAAACACATCACGTGGATGTACTTTAAGGCAATGTATGTGACATAAAATTGTTGGGCCAAAATAGAACCTGTCCTATTTTTTTCTATTATTTTGCTGTCAAAGGACTGATAAAGTGGTTTCTAATGAGAAACATGTGCCCCAGATGTGAAATTCTTGTAGTGTGTTTATACTGTTGTGGTCTTGTCAACATATTATTATTGTTATTTGTTTAAACACAGTAGAAAAAGTGATTTAAGATCCTGTTGTTCATTAAATCCGTAGCTATCGTCAAATAAAGAGATTTTTCTATCAGTAAGGTTAGAATATCCCCAGTATGTATCTGTTCCATTAACTTGTTAAATATTTCATAAAATCCATTGCAAACCATGAAGTGAGTACATGTATAATGAATCACACAATAATTTCATGTTTTCCTGCTGTTTTTTTAATAATGATTTCTCAATTAGTTTTAAAGCTGTACAGTCCCTATTTTAACTGGTAATAACTCATGAATATGAATGAGTCACGTGTGAAGTAGTTTCAAATCGACAAACACCCCAAAAGTCGGTATATAAGGAGAAATCGATACGTAAAATTTCACATTTTTATTTAGCCTCCGTACAGGTAACATCGATAAATATACGGCTCCAGAATATATGTGATAAAAATATAGTTGCCCGGAACGGGATTTGAACCACAGCCTTGCACTTGTATATTTTGAAAGATGTACGCTGAACCTCTAAACCACTGCTATTTATTGGCATTTTTAACACTAAATAGGCATTACGTAATAACAAGAGCGCGCACACAAACTCATCAAGCAGTCGAGATATAGTTGATTTGAGGTGAAGTATTAGTTTCATATTGATAAGATACAGTATTACACCAGGCAATGTTAATTTACACGTGAGACAATATGGACTGCATATTTATTGATCCATCATTAGTTGCGTTCAAATATGTTAAGTAGTTTTGCCTAGTAATATATGGTAGTTAGTATACTATTTTCTCAAGTAGCGTTGTAGTTCCGTCGATAGAGCACAGGACTTGAAATCAGAAGGTCGTGTGTTCGGGCCCCGAAAGAAGCTTACTTTTTTTTTGTAAAAAATACTGTTACCTGTGTATAGGGTACGATGTGCACTGATCGATGTATAAACGGTAAATGATTTCCTTCGCTATATTTGCTCGCTTAAATACCCGATTTCGACATGAGCTGGTGAACATGAAGTTACAAATAAAGACACGCCTACAAAGAAGAAATCGATTGATATAGGGACTCTGTAGATTTAAGGTGCAAGAAAATGTTGGACCTGATAATGTCTCCTACAACACATTAATTAACAGTGGCGTAGCTGCCTACAGGCATGTGCCTACACATTGTCCCCAGAAATAATAAAAAATGCCAAAAAAGGAATAAAAACTGAGTGGGGTAGGGGATGGAGGAGTATTGTCAGCTCCTACCAATTTTTACTCATGGTCTTTTCCGAATATAAAAATAGAACTGTTTTCGCTTGCGGTCTTTCGGAACCAAACACACCATGATTGTGCAAAACTTCGAAAGATTTTCAGAAAGTAAGTATTCATATTAATATATGTTATTTTGTTCTGTTCCGATGTTCTTGTTGCGAAATCGCATATTAAAAAACTTTGAAATCGCGGGTTAAAACCATATTGTTTGCTGCTTAAAATACCGTCAGAATGCAGGATTTGCCTTCCTTCTTAAAAAAAATTACGGGGGAGCATGCTCTCGAACCCCAATAGACCTTGTGCCTACACACAGATTTATAGGCACAGATACGCCCGTGATTACCAATGGATAAGTGATCCACGCAGCAAGACCGTTTGCATTACAGTACGTGTATTAGGTTTGAATGATAGATACACAGCAAACTATAGAAGTTAGAAATATAATTGGAAATAATATTGTATTTTCGTACTTTATAAGAGACAAAGGTATAATCGATTGCTCTAATGTTCAAAATTTCAGATATACTGTAAATCTGTTTACAGCAATAATATGACGAAGTAAGAGGAAACACGCTTGTGCGGAAAATGCAAGATGGTGAAAAGAAGGAATTTATTGATGACATAAAAGGAGGACCACGAGATCATGTGCAGGTTTGTAGTATAAATCAATTGCAATGCAATATACGTATATCAATAGCTGTTTAATCAGCTGAATATATTATTATTGTTATTATTATTATTATAATTGTTGTTAATGTTATTATTATTATTATTATAAATATTATTCACTTGTTCAGCGTAATAAATTTCTCGATTTTAAATAAACCCGATATATAATGTCAAAATAATATTGAAAAGTGGTATATTTTCATAATATTTTGAATATGTGTTGCGTTGACTTAATTGTCTATTTACACACGATATATGAATGTCAAGTTAGTAGGTATTGCTAAGCAATTGTTTGACAGCATATATCTATAATATCTTAAATATATCCAAAACGCTGCCACGCTACTGAACACCAGACTCGCCCATGAATGCTATGTCATACTGATTAATAGAGTTTTAGTTAAATGTATTTATATGTTGTATATAGATCCTTTTGAAGAACGGCACATCACGAAACGATTTGGGTGATTGTTGTCCAGAAAGAGACCATTTCGATGAAAAACCTAGAAAGTCAAGACCTCTTTTCCTGCAATGGCTTAATTTTAGAAAGGTATAATATTCCTTCGCATAATTCACATCATCTATATTTTAGTTGCTGAAAAAGCGACATGTATTGTATGAAAGTGGCTGCTTGATAGACTTACAATTGGTTTGGCAATGTTAAACCAATCAATATAAACTCTATTTTTTCTTTCTGTTTAATATACACATTTCAACTATCTGACCAAGTTTGAAATAGATCGGATGAAAATGTAAATGCTCTAATTGTTTTAACGAGGCAAAATTTAACGGACGACGAACGGACTGACCGACGACGGACGACGGACAGCTCGCCATCCCATATGATCTGCGGGCGGTAATATCTTTGCACAAATGGCAGGTGCGTGCTTGGTCGGTCATTTTGACGAAATTGGCTTCCGTTCATTTGAATGGTAATATTGTTGCATCGATTCGTTTTTGTTGTCAAGACATCACCTCGTACTCCAGCGTGATAGTAAACAGAAAGTAGTTCGTGACTATTTATTACAGTGAATGGATCATCGTGTGTCATGTATTCGTCATTTCTATCAAATAAATCTTCAACATTTCGTGTATACGTTGATTATTTTGACCGACGATGAGTTTCATTTGTCATTGCTAATGTACAGTAATTTTGAACTGCGCAGTATTTTATTTTTTGCTATGACTACTAGAAACCTGTTCTTCACAGCGCTTGCTTTTCTTTTACAGGAACAAATACATATTGTCTTTCATGATGCTCATAATGAATTACCATTTAACCGGGATATATTAACTCATCGATGTCCTATTTTTCGCCTTTATAATTAGCAACGCGGTACGTTCTCTCACGCACCGGACAAATATCCAGCGTTCCGGTCAAATCACCTACCGGTGGTCTTAATGTTTGTGAGCTCATCGTATACTACAGAATGCAAATATTATAGACTTTCAAGTAAAATATTAAACATAGATATGTGTTTGTTATTTATCGAATTCATTGTGAGAAGGCTAGAAGAGTTAATCAATGCAGTGCATCCCTGAGTTCAGCATTTTGGACAAGGCTGCCATGCAATGACCTAGGGGTAATAGTAGAAATCAACTTGAATCGATATTGCCGTCATAAATCATAGTTTGAGCTGTCGGGATACAACTTGAACGCATCATAGAACTACATACATATGTCCACGAACGCATATATGGTGATAAAAGCGTGGCCTTGAAAAACGCTGATTAAGCTTTAAAAAATATCACTGAATTATTAAACTGCATCATGTTTTCATAAAGCAAAAAAAAAAGTTTAACTGCTTTATTCTTTTCTTTTGTATTCATGTCGAAGAAATGGTTCATTATCTTGAATTAATTGCATTCAAATCACAACACATCTTCAAATACAATATTTCACACTTGCTATACTAACTAAACTTATAGATTTTCAAGCCAGGCGTCTCTCAGGATCTGCAGTCCTTTGATATATTTGCTGAGTAGGTATATCTTTGTTAGATGGAGACCTCTATTGACTTTGGAGTCAATAGGTCGAAGTCAAGGACACTGTGACCTTTAATAATAATTAATGAATATTGGTTTGCAAGATTGAATTAATA
Source organism: Cyrtodaria siliqua (assembly GCA_037043455.1). Classification (NCBI taxonomy): domain Eukaryota; kingdom Metazoa; phylum Mollusca; class Bivalvia; order Adapedonta; family Hiatellidae; genus Cyrtodaria; species Cyrtodaria siliqua. Next base: position 344,441 of record JAWPHD010000406.1, on the reverse strand, counting down.
TTTTCTGCGTTCTTACATCTTCGTAACAGGTTACAACCTTATTTACTTTGGAGTCAACTGGTCAAAGGTCAAGGTAACTAACATTTGAATGAAAATTGTTTTCTGCTCAGTTTAAACAAAACCGTTGCACGAATAAATGTGTTGTGTACTTTTATATGGTTTAGAGGTTTAATCCTATTGATTCCGGTTTCAACACAAATCAAGGTCGTGGTGATCTTAACCTTAAATCCTTTCATTAAAGCATTTTATTTTGATTAGCATGATTAGGTTTAAGGTTTTTATTAATCATAAGTACAGTACTTGCATATAGAGTATTTAGGACTCTGTTTTAGAACAATTACTATTTTTGTGACTTTGATTTATATTTTACGAAACATAAACAACATAAAGGGGGCTTATCTTTTTTTCTATCAAGGATAAACAAGTTAACATTTAATATATTTTATTTATACACTATTTTAGTATACTTACTTTACGTTTATAGTTATATGTACTTTTGAGGTATAATTGTTGGTGTTCATTTTACTTGAATGTGGATTGGCAGTGGATTTTCTTATACATATACCAACATCTCAGAAAGAAAGTACCCACTTTCCTTTATTTCTGGACAACAAAACAGGAAATAATTAATGTTAAGTATAGAATAATTTGGTAAACTGCCACCAATAGTCCAAACATAGATTTATCTGAAAAGTTAATTCCGTCTTTCCTAAAACATGCACTTTTGGCCTAAAACACCAATGCTAATAACATTATCTTTTTTTACTTTTTTCGAAACGATGTTTTCTGTAGACTCCAAAACGAATAAATCACAAAAAAAACATTACACAACTTATATAGGAAGCAGAGATAAACAATCATATTTATCAAATTACATGCATTTTACATGCATTTGAAATTTTCATATAACCTATAACAGATAATTTATAGGCAAATTTAAATATGTTTAATAGAATCATTTGAACTCAATTAAGTATGGTTACACACACCAAAATTGGTTTATTAAAACTCTGTTTAAGCTTTGTATTCACTGGAAACACGGATCTATACCAGCATAAACAGTGGGTAACTTTATTTTCGCTCAGTATATTTCTAAATTGGCGTATATTGTGTTAGTTTACTACTCTTTTAAAATTCTTTAAACATACATCAATGCTTCAAATCTTTTTGATATGTGCTGTAGTTCTATATAGTTTATGTGTCAATGTGGTGTGTGTAAGGTATATCTTGAAGTTTTCGTTACCCAGAATTCGATGAGTATTATTTATTATCAATTTGTTTCTCAAGAACTTCAATTCATTGAAAATACAAGTTTAGACATAGCGATTATAGACAAGCACCACAAAATAGGTATGTTTATTTTGTTATATATTTACTGCTGCAATGAATTACATGGAATATGATTCTCTGTAAAATTAATCAAAAAGAGTTGAACAGGGCCTGTGGCGAGTTATGCATCTCACATTTGTTTTACAATGTTTCACTGACAACATTTCAAAAGTTATCAATAGGAAAAAAATGCCCATTATAATCATATACTATGAATATTTATTATTTAGTTGTTGTTTATTTTCTTTACAAAATGATGGAATACTTAAGATACTACATTCACTGTTTTTAAGAACCATCCATTTACAAACCAGCGGGATATTAAAAATATCTATAAATATAGTATTCGAAGAACAAACTGTAATCGGTCCTGAGTTTAGGGATAATCATGAGGTAATCAGTAAAACCTGGTATTCGAAGAACAATCTTTAATCGGGCCTCAGTTTATAGACCTGAGCTAATCAGTAAAACATGGTATTCGAAGAACAAACTGTAATCGGGCCTCAGTTTATATACCTGAGCTAATCAGTGAAACATGGTATTCGAAGAACAAACTGTAATCGGGCCTCAGTTTATAGAACTGAGCTAATCAGTAAAACATGGTATTCGAAGAACAAACTGTAATCGGGCCTCAGTTTATATACCTGAGCTAATCAGTAAAACATGGTATTCGAAGAACAAACTGTAATCGGGCCTCATTTTATATACCTGAGCTAATCAGTAAAACATGGTATTCGAAGAACAAACTGTAATCGGGCCTCAGTTTATATACCTGAGCTAATCAGTAAAACATGGTATTCGAAGTACGAACTGTAATTAAAACATGGTATTCGAAGAACAAACTGTAATCGGGCCTCAGTTTATATACCTGAGCTAATCAGTAAAACATGGCATTCGAAGAACAAACTGTAATGGAGCCTCCGTTTAAGTACCCGAGTTAATCAAGTATGAATTTAATTATTTAAGATATTGACGAGTCTGTAAAAGAAGCCTATGTTGACAGCTCGGTGGATATCGATTATACGAAGCACAACTCTCATGAGGAAAAAAAGGTAATTATAATTACCACTTATTATTTTATATTTCTTTCTCTCATCTGATCCTAATGGGACACTCGGGGACTAATTTGACTCTAGGATATGTATTTAAACCTGGCGAACTACTTTTTGGGCTAGCTTTACTTTTTACATTCGTTAAAATTGTGTAATATGTAGTTTAATCAACATTGGTTTTGTATTTAGGGATATAGTTCCCTCTGGCATTTACCTATTTGATAAAACAAAATCGTGTTCTTCGGCAATACTTCTGGGTCGATATGTCATATGGGAATTATATCACAAGATATGCAAGCAATGTATATATCATTTACATGTACTTGCATTTGTCTAAGAACAAATGCATCGTGTTAAATGCTTTGCATCATGTAGATGCACTTGTATTGTATTGCGCGTTTAATAAGGTTCAAATTCATAATACCATGTCTCCTTTAAATTTCTTCCGACTATTCTTAAACTGTATTTTGTTTTTTATATTTCTTTCAAAAACAACCTGCAGACATCTTAACAGTGTTAACCGTTGGTGAAACACTGGTGGATAGATACTGCGTGGTCGAGTACGATAAAAACAATATATACCCGGGACGTATCATTTATGTTAATGGTGAGGATATTGAAGTTACAGTAATGCAGAGCGCAGGTGTCAATCGTGTTTTTGACCAATGCGTAGTGACGTGCTTTGGTACGCTAAGAGCCAAGTCGTTACATTGCTTGATAATCCACCGGAACATGTCACAAGTCGCCATCACCGTGTAGAAACGTCCATCTAGGAGGCAATTACGAAACAACTTGACATATAAAAAAATCATATGGCAATGTGAAGTACTAAAACTTCGTTTGAATGATGTACGATATGAGATAAATACTAGTACGGGGATTTACTATAGCCTGAAGGAAAAAACATGTCATCAGAAGATCCAATGGTTGGAAATATACGTGACCATTACAACAACTATTTACTGATTAATTTATGTATAAATACCCAGAGATATAGTTTATTACGTCTCTGAAATAAATTATATTCAACTTAGATTGCATAATATTATAACATAATTATACTGTTTTAAAAAATCTGCTTGTCTGGTAACCTAAGGGATATATCTTAAATGTCAAGAGAATATATGGAGAATAATATTTACAGGCATAAATGTGTAGGATTCATAAATGGGTGACTTTGGGTTATATGGCTATCTGATAGTGTATGTAGTCGATGTCTATGTGTGATGCTCATAAAGTAAGTGACAAAATCAAGGTCGACTTTAATTTGCGGTCACGAATTAAAAATACAGCCTTCGGATACATTGAGAGGTGGCGTATCTTATGTATTCAAATAAAAGTGTCAAACTTTATCATAATATTAAATAATACTTTGCGTTATGGAACGCATTTATACTATTATACAATAACTAACAGTTACCCGTAAACATAAACGACTCGTTTACTGGAATTCATCGCGAAACAGATCGTGCATAGCATGTCTCCCACTCAATGCGACCGTTAAAGATGCTGAATTGTAGATGCATAACCAATTATTCTAAGTTATTATGTTAACATTATTTAAGTATAAGAAATGTCTTAGGGTAAAGATTCGTTTGTTTCTACCTAATCAGTGGTACACATCTTGTCTAACCATATGACATAGCATGTGGAAAAACTTTACAAACTATTCTAATAAAATATAAAGTTTTAAATTCGATCTCATTATAACTTTCCAATGTTTAATTATATACTCAGCAACTTTTTGTTTCTGATATCAAAAATTAGTCTATTTCTTGATATCAAAAAAACGAATTCTTGATATCAGGAAATGAAAAGAATTTCAAATTAGTGCATAGTAAAATGGGGGAGCGATAATTAATTTTAATTTTAAGAATTTTAATTCTTGATATCAAGAAATAGAATGATTTTCTGATATCAAAAAATGCATTTGTTGATATCAAGAGTTCGATTTCTTGATATCAAACATTAGACTGATTTTTTGATATCAATAATTCGATTTTTTTGATATCAAGAGTACATTTTGTGATATCAGAAAATCATTTCTTGATATCAATAAATCGATTTTGTGATATCAATAATTCGATTTGTTGATATCAAGAAATGAAAATCCGAGCACACTAAAGTAGTAGGGAATTGCTGCTGGATTCCTATTTATCATAGCCTTCTGCCTTTGGTGGCTCGAAATACACTAAATAGTGTGATGATGCGTCGTACAATAACAAGACAATACTTTTTCTATAACATTGCCGGGAATATGCCAATGAAAGGTGTAGAATTCGTTTGAATTCGCAAATACAAGTTGTGTTGATATTCACGCCAAATAAAATTAAGGTGAATATATAACATGTCCGTACATATGGCTTGTAGGTAGACTTGTTAAAGGGACACACGGCAATCTTGATTTTGTTGAAAAACTCACTGCGTCCCGTTAGTTTTCCACATAACTTGCATTTGTTCAATCATTATCATTAATAATGAGAATAGTTTAAAGCAAATTATTTTTGCATATTATTAACTGTTGATTAGAATGCACCAATAATATATTTAAACCCTGTGGTAGATTATAATTATGCCAGCCGGTGTAAAGTCAAAATAATACTGGATTAATAAATTGAGACGCTAATGTTAATGCTTGATAAAAACGTCAAGATTGCCATGTGTCCCCTTTAACATTCACCATGCCTATTTAATCATATTTAACTATGTTTACCTTTATTTGGAGTGTCAATTCTCGTGCGAGCTTATATAACTTGTCATACTGCATTGCCGACGTTAAATAAATTGTATCTTATCTTACCTATATTTCGTGGGAATGTTCCAACCAAAGGAGGGACACAATTCAAAGTCTTTTTTTTTAATAATGTTTGGTGGGATTGTTCCATTCAAACAATACGAACAGTTCGTGTTGTACAAACAAATGTTCGTGGGAATATTCCCACAAAGTCAGAAAATATGCAGTTTTATACTTTATTATAATAACTATATAGTTATAAAATTAAAAGAAAGTTCTTCATATTTTCATTTCTAAATACATATTTCAGAAAAAGGACAGGATAGAATTTCCTTTTTTAATTTGGAAAGCCTAAAATATATGACGCCACGGGATATACTCTTATGGAAATCATCTATCGTCAGTTATTATAAATATAGACAGATGAAAGTAATATGAGTGTAACAGTAGAATTATACGAAAAGTGCCGAATAATTCAGTATCAGTACTTACTGTAACATGGTCGCTGGCATTTAAGTTGTATTTGAACAGTTGTAAATACTTAAATGAAAATAATACCTGTCAAAATGACTGATGTATTAACTACCATTTATCGGCAGTTAAAATATGGCAGACTGGTGAAATGGACTTGCTACATAACAAATGATTAAGTTAGTGGGTACTTGCGTTGTCGCTTTTTAGAATGATGACTTTTTGTGTACATATTTATTGATCCAGCTGTCAAGTTGCTTCTATTAATAGCACATATAAAATTCTGGATTATTCACTATTGTGTACTATGTTATGACAGACGGTTTAGATTGACCACCAGTGTTTATATATTAATATTCTAGTAATTTGTAATTTGTAAATTATTGTTTTCATGCTGAGATGTGAAGATTGTTACAGAACATTCGTTATATAGAATCTTCCATGTTTGTACATACATCTGACATTAGTAAAACGTGTGTGGTTTCAGTATCAGTATTCAAAGTGGAGAATCTGTAGTATCATTAATTTAATTGGTAATTAAAAAATAGTGGATGCTGTGATTTAAAATACATTGTGAGAGGATAAAAATGATTGTGCTCATCTATAATAAAAGGGACTGTGGATTAGGTGGACATTTGGACTATTGTGAATTAATAAACCAGGAAAGACTTAAGGTAAAATTGGATTTTTGAATTAAAGGGACACTTGCCAATAGTATATCGGATTTTAAAGAAATACTGGATCCATGTAATTTATGATACCGTTGGCACTATTGTATTCTTACATGAATTTCAAATGAGTGGTTCCACGACTTCAGTCTTTAAAAGTTCTGAGTAGTCTTTAATCACCCTTACGATATGTTGTCTGCTTTTTAAGTTAGTATTTTGACTGTTTCCTGTGATACGCAGGCTTCATAAACTCTGCTCCAAACTAAATTCCATTTTGTTTATTTCGTCCATCGCTTAGGGCAAAATGTTTTGTTTGAAATCGTGACTATACGCCGCTGGACATGGAAGAGTGTGAACATACTGCATTTAAGGTTCCATGTTCACAACCGTATGCATAGCATCTTCGGGATGGCTTAAATTTCTGTACTATTGACATGATTAAAATTGAGTTCTACTCAACCCGGGTCTAGAGGGCGTCAACGGTAGCGGTACGGTACGCTCATGAACAGTCGCAATCAAGTTGCAGAGTTCAGTCGTTTTAATCACGCTTATTTTTATGTTTTGTGATGTTGCTGAACATCGAAGACCAGAACATGATAATCTCGCATAAAAAATGCAGCGTCTTTATGTTTTGCATCTTAAGTATACGAGACAATGTTAATACATAGAGCCTGTCACAAAATGTCACGGGTAGAGCGTATTGGTCGTACATAGCTCTTGTAAGCCCCTGCTAGTTACACCCTAATTCATTGTTAAGTTGAACCAAATTCACAATGTTCATGATAGATGCAGGTAACACGGAAAACCGTGCACATTTTAAGTGGCCGCCATCGGACGCCCGGAAGGTCCGTTTAAGAAGTTTAGTTTTGTGCTAATGCATGTAAACGTATAGGTCTATCTCCGTAAAAGGCAAAAATGTGTAAGGGTCCTTTCGTGTAGAATTTAATACTACGAATTTAGCCACGTATGTCACGGACTGAACGGGGAAAATAATGGTTTGGGCGTAACGTTTGCTATAAAATCCAATGTCTTCTAGATCTGGCCGGGATTGCTCGATAGTTGCTTTGTTTGGAGCAGGAGTTGGACGGCAAGATTCACAGGCAATATGCGGTCAGTATTTATTTTATTAACTTTTATCGTACATTTGTATTCAGTGGGCGGCGCCATCTTGGTTGGCGGTCACGACATCCGGTTAGCTTTGATGTTTCTCAAACACTAACTTGACACTAGCATATGATTTTGAAGTTACTTTATTAGATGTAATTATTGTAATTGATCATTAATTGTAAAACAATATTAATTTGATAACGTTGTATAATAGGTGCATTAGTTAAAGATGGCGTATAACTCAGTGATTGTAATATACGATTAAATTGATAACGTTGTATATTCGGTGAACTAGTTAACAATGAGATGAGTGACTAGTAAAAATATACATGGCGAAGTAGAATATACATCCATTGCTACTCATCATAATTAGAGAATGGCTTGCATATATTTATTACATAATGATTTATTGGTGTAATGATAATTATATAAGATTGGTGTGTTTATGAACCGACATCTAAAACGTATGTATTATTACAGCCTAACCCGTCCGGTGCAGATAACCCGTCCGGTGCAGATAAACCGTCCGGTGCAGATAAGCCTCCCGGTGTGGTAATAAGCCTTCCGGAGTGGAGCTAAGCTTCCACGTATAACGTTAAGAGCGGTGGAGACGGTCCCCCTACCTGCTGCGCAACACGGCCATGTTCTAGTATCGACAACCCCCTGGTGGGCCCGTTATCCGTCCTCACTGGAGGAACGTCATTCACAACCTCAGTGGAGGTTAATTACCACATCTATCGCATCATCAACCCTTATAGAAGGCATTTGATGACAATCATCCATTGGATTCGCGATTCATCATCTTCATGAGCTCTCGCGCATCACCTACATCGCGCTAGACCATAATTATTGTGCACATCAACATTGTTATAACTTTAACAACACTTTAGTATCGTATATAGTCAGTCGACACATTCAGTTTTTGTGATAATACTAAGAACGTCTTAAACGTTCAATAGAACAGTATTTTCATATTTCATCTGTGTATTCTCTTGTTTGTTTTTTTGATAATTATATATATATTTATCATATATCCCTTGATATACCAATAGTATCCAATGAGGTTGGCGATCAAGACGTTCTACTCTTTTGCGACACTCGAGTATAATTATATTGATGGGAGAAGTAAATATTCATTTACATGCTATACACATTTCTGTGAATAACGTTTATTTCAAATATCAAATATCGATATTGTTTGTAGTGTATATGTTTGTGGAAGCTAGATACTAGCTATACATAACCGTTAGTAGTTAGCGCTAGTACAAATGTGTATGCCACTTGTTCTATGATGATCCCTGGTATTTACTGAGAACACAGTGACTTACCATTAGTAGTTAGTAGAGTAGAATCATGAGTGACTTGTGTATTGTAATTATTGTAGATAGTTTTCCACAATGTCCATAGACATGAGGTCCATAAAAGAACTTACGGATATGGGTAAGGAGTTAGGGTATGCTGGAGAGGAGATTAGAACCTTTGTTAAAAACGAACAGGCTAGGGAAAGCGAATTTAGACTTAAGGAAAGAGAATTGCAAAGCAGGAAAGAGATGAAGAAAGTAGATTAGCAATGGAAGAAGCAAGAGTCGGATAAGGAGAGCTAGAATTAGAAAGTAGATTAGCTAAAGAGAAGCTATAATTAGAAGGTAGATTAGCTAAAGAGAAGTGCGATGATGATAAAGAGAAGCTAGTATTAGAAAGTAGATTAGTAAAAAAGAAGCAAGAGTCGGATAAAAAGATGGTAGAACTAGACAAAGAGTTAGAGTTAGGGAAGGTAGCGCAGACTTATCAAGGCCTCATAGATTTCTTGTTGCGGGACCAGCTATTCAGTGTTTGTAGTAGAGATCTGTTCTTATTTCTGAAAGAAAGAAAATTAGCCAGTGTAGAAGAAATGGCAACACAAGCAGATCAGTTTGCCGAAGCTAGAGGTGGAGCTCACAATGAAGTGTCGAAAGACAGAACTTTTCGAGATAGGCGAGGGGACTATCATAGTAATAAACAGAAAGTCCAGAGTGGAAATTATAGAGGTCGAGGTAATTCGATGGGTGCTAGAGGAGCAGTACTGGTAACAACATAGGTAGATCTTTTATTCGTTGTTGTCACTGTAATGGGAATCATGCTTCACATGCGTTAGGAAATCGTTGAAAGTATCCGCTGTCGTAGACAATTTTAGTGACAATAGTAAAGTAGACAACAATGTAGCTGGTCAGAACCAAGTTTTTTAACAACCCATGGAATTTCGGTAGAGGTAGAGGTGGTCAAAACCGAGGTAGAGGCAGAGGTAGTAATAGTCCGGTTATTAAAACCAAGAGTAGTAGCTGTTGTGTTTAATCGGATGGTGTAATGGAGAAGATCGGAACATGTCTCTTTCCGTATGCAAATCTTCCAACGGCAGATGGTAGAGTGAATGGCACGGACGCAGTTGTAATGAGGGATACAGGTTGTACAGGTGTGGTAGTTAGGCGTAGTTTAGTCACGGATGACCAGTTGGTATGTAAACAATCACAGTGTATGTTGTTAAATAAGTCGGTAGAGTAGGTGCCAATAGCGAGAATAGATGTAAATACACCTTTCTTTAAGGGGACTACAGAGGCACTATGTATGGACGACCCGAGGTATGATTTAACGATAGGGAACATAGAAGGTTCAGTACTTCCGGTAGTGTCCGATTTTAGGAGTAGCATAAGTAATGCAGTAGAGACTAGAGCGCAGGTTCAAAAGCGAGCTCAGGCTTATAGAACATTAAAGGTTCCGGGTAAAGGCTAAAGGGTCCGGTAGTTCTAAGTTTGTACATAAGAATAGGTGAGTGTAAAGAGAATTTGAAGATAGTGATGGTAAACAGATTCATCAATTAGTGGTACCTACCCAGTATAGAACGACAGTGCTTAAGGTAGATCATGAGTCGATTATGGCAGGTCATTTAGACGTAAAGAAAACGTCAGACAGAGTATTGGCAGAATTGTATTGGCCAGGCGTTAGTGGAGATGTAACTAGGTCCTGCAATGTATGCCAAAGGACAGTATCAAAAGGCCGAGTGACCAAAGTACATTTAGGTCAAATGAAACTGATCGATAGACCATTTAAGCTGGTAGCCGTAGACATAGTCGGACCAGTTTTTCCAGTGTCGGATAGGAAAAATAGGTACATTTTAACCATGGTAGACTATACAACTAGGTATCCGGAGGCAGTAGCATAGCCCTCAATTGAAACTGAGAGAGTAGATGAGGCATTAGTTGATATGTTCAGTAGGCTAGGTGTACCAGATGAAATGCTGACTGACTGTGGGTCACAGTTTATATCAGAACGTATGGCTGAAGTTAGCAGGTTATTGCCTTTGCGACAAATCACGACAACACCGTATCACCCTATGTGTAACGGGTTAGTCGAACGATTTAACGGGACGTTAAAGCAAATGTTACGGCGTATGTGTACAGAGAGACCCAAAGATTGGACAAGTATCTCAATGCTTTGTTGTTTGCATTTCGAGAGGTTCCACAAGAGAGTTTAGGATTTTCTCCGTTTGAGTAATCAGTTAGAGTGCCCATGAGGATTCTTAGAGAGATGTGGGCAGGTGAAGTAGATAGTGATGAGGTTAAGAATACATATCAATATGTTTTAGATCTGAAGGAGAAACTAGAGCAGACTTGTAAGATAGCTCAAAGTCAGTTAATTAAAGCAAATACAAACGGTACTATGACCAGAAAGCTAGAGCTAGGAAATTTAAGATAGATGACCAGGTGTTACTGATACTCCCGACCGACAATGACAAACTGCTATTACAATGGAAAGGTCCGTGATAGTGAACACTATGGATTATCGTATCAAGATAAACGGAAAGTTAAAGACCTTCATGCGAATATTCTGAAAGAGTATATCAGTAGAACCGATAATGTGCAACAAGGGGTGGGTATTACATGTAGTTAATGTTGCAGTTATTGAGGATAGTGAGGAAGGCAGTAGAGAGGACACTAGTCCCATGTATTTTCCAACTAGTGTAGGTCAGCAGATAGCAGCCGATGTAGACCTATCGGGCATGCTTAGTGAAGTACAGAACGAGATGCAGATCGTGTACACTCTCGGTGTAGTGCTGTTCGGTCCGATGCGTCGATACCAACAGATGAAGTGCAGTGTAGCTTTAAGCACACGTTATCAAAGCCGATTAGGGAAATGGAAGACCCTACTCCATTTCGCAAACAGAATACTAGTAATGCGATGGATGCAATGTGTAAGGTTGGAGATCTTGTAGTTGCAGGAAGTAGTGTTATTGGTAACAGGAAAGTCCGGGTAATAGACCGTGGAAAGAAGAATATTGGGGCAGAATATTTAAGTCGCCCACATAATGACAGGTTTAATACAACAGTATAATAGTGTATTCAATTTTGAAGGGTATTGTACAATAGCAGTATATGTTACGACAGTGTAGTGTACAATTGTAGAATAGTGTTGAAATTGTAATGTTGAATTTTCGTCCCATTTTACTAATATGAAACATACATATTATAGTTAGGTTATAACTGCAGTGGATGTTTTCCGGTCGTTGTACTGGCTGAAGGTTGCATTCCTCGGTAGTAATATTTAACATACTCAGGCGATTGAGCGATTTGCTTCTACGTTTTGTCGCTCATTTGCTAGGAAGAATTAGTAGTTTATTAACGTGTAAATATTAACTATATTTTGTTTAATTTTAAAAAGTGTAGCACTTTCTTTAAGTGGTGAGATGTTGTCACAAAATAATCACGAGTAGAGCGTATTGGTCGTACACAGCTCTTGTAAGCACCTGTCAGTGACAGGCTAATACATTGTTCAGTTGAAACCAATTCACAATGTCCATAATATATTCAGGTAACACGGAAAAGCGTGCACATTTTAAGTGGCCGTCAGAGGACGTCCGGAAGGGCCGTTTAATAAGTTTAGTTGTGTGCTAATGCATGTAAAAGTATAGGTCTATCTCCTTAAAAGGCAAAATTGTGTAAGGGTCCTTTCGTGTAGAATTTAATACTGCGAATTTAGCCACGTGTATCACGGAATGAACATGGGAAATAACGGAACGTCGGTTATAAAATACATTGTTCTCAAGTTCTGGGCGGGATTGATTGAAAGTTACTTTGTTGGAGCAGAGGTTCGAACAGGGAAAATATACAGTCAATATTTATTTTATTAACTTTTTTCGTACATTGTATTCAGTGGGCGGCGCCATCTTGGTTGGCGAGGTTACGACATCCGGTTAGCTTTTATGTTTCGCAAACATTAACTTGAGATTAGCAATTGATTTTGAAGTTACTTTATTAGATATAATTATTGTAATTGATCATTAAAATAAATTATAAAACAATATTAATTTGATAATATAGGTGCATTAGTTAACGTTGGCGTATAACTCAGTGATTGTAATACACGATTGAATTGATAACGTTGTATAGTAGGTGCATTAGTTAACAATGAGATGAGTGACTAGTATAAATGTCCGACGCGTATACATGGCGTTGTAGAATATACATCCATTGCTACTCATCATAATTAGAGAGTGGCTTGCATATATTTATTAGATAATGATTTGTTGGTGTAATGATAATTGTATAAGATGGGTGTGTTTATTATTACAGCCTAACCCGTCCGGTGCAGATAACCCGTCCGTTGCAGATAAACCGTCCGGTGCAGATAAGCCTCCTGGTGTGGAGAAAGCCTTCCGGAGTGGAGCTAAGTATTTAGTATCGACAACCACCGGGACACGAGGTGGGCCCGTTATCAGTCCTCACTGGAGGAACGTCTTTTACAACCTCGGTGGAGGTTAATTACCACATCTATCGCGTCATCTACCCTTATAGAAGGCATTTGATGACAACCATCCATTGGATTCGCGCATCATCATCTTCATGAGCTCTCGCGCATCAACTTCATCGCGCTAGACCATAATTCTTGTGCACATCAACATTGCTATGACTTTAACAACACTTTAGTGTCGTATACATGGTATATAGTCAAATATATAACAAATATTCAGTATTTGGATAATACTCAGAACGTCTTAAACGTTCAACAGAACAGTGTTTTTATATTTCATCTGCGTATTCGCTTGTTTTTTTTGATAATTATATATATATATTTAACATATTTCAAAAGTTCAATCACCGTCATTGATTCTTTCCTGAGTTAGCCCCAACCACTAGGGTCATTCTGCGACAGAATCTTACGAAGTTTATAAATCACATCACCAAAGAAGTCAGGTTGCGATAATCCTTTTCGCAGAAGAGTCCTTAAATTACTTTTATATTTGAAATGAAGATCAGGGTTAGGATAATAAAATTTTGCAAAGGTTGTACGAAGTTTATGGTAACGGTAACCCTGATTGATTAGCTTTTTAGTTATACAAAGATTACGAATATTAAAGTCCTCAACTCTAGTACAATCTGTTGAAAAATGAATAAGTCCAGACACATACACCCCATAAGAAGTTGCTCGGGGAACATCCCATTCCAAGAGAGGATAATTAACAATGTCAAAGTTAAAATCATCTCTCTTGTCATAGATTTTGCTAATTATTTCACCATTTTCAATCGAGAGATCTAAATCAAGAAAAGAAGCGTTATTAACAGATATATTAGCGTTGTTAAGTTATTTAGGATTAATATTATTAACCGTAGTTGGACAGAAAGGGTTGTCAATGTTCAATATGTCATCCAGATGACGAGAGGTATCATTAAAGGCTTCAATAACATCTGCCTGGGTATCTCGTGAAAGAAATCTCTTTCATAGCAAAATAAAAACAAATCTGCGACAAGTGGTTCACAGTTCGTACCCATAAGGATACCAACAATTTGCCTATAAACGGCGGGTCCATACATGCCACAAATAGTATCTAATAGGAAGATGAGTGCTTCACAAACTTCATAGCAAGTCCACATAGTATACTTGTCTAAACTGCCGTTAGTAAACATCGCTTTAATATTATTACATGCCAAAACAATAGTATTTTCTCTAACGAATGTTTTTGAATAAGAGAAATTAGATTGTCTTTAATAAGGTGATGTTGTAAGGTTGTATATGGTGTAAAGAAGTCATAAGTGCTTATTGACGAAACTTGACATTTATCAAGAACGTCTGCTGAATATTTTACAGACCAAAATAAATTAATCCCAGAGTCCCATAAATTTTATCACAATGAAGTTTAACGTGATCTTTCACGGCAGTAAGACAAAAAATTAAAAGTTTGGAGATGTTTGTTGTGGTGCACATGGTGCAGGCACTAGAATTCGAAATAAAGCGAGCCTTATACGGTTTTTTATGTAATTTAGGAATCCAGTACATAGTAGACAGTTTATTTTGCTTATCGTTTACACAAGCCTTGAAAGTAGTGCACCGAGTGATATGTGCGGAAACAACATCTTAACTGGAGTATACGAATTGGTGCTGCCGAGTTCCAGAGATAAAACATTGACGTAATGTAGGCGTCAAACAATAATTACAAATTTTTAGCTGCTTTATCTGCAGGAACTAAAACAAATTCATTATGAAATTCCTGAATTCCCGACTTTAAATTACGAAAGGAAAATCTAGGTCTCGGAGGAAGTAAAGAGGGTTTAGCATTATAACAGTTAATGCGTGTATCTATAATATTAAGAATTTACTTTTTCAAAGTAGAAAGCGAGTTTGGGTCCGCATGTTCTCTACGATACTATTTTATACTAAATTTTACGATGGAGTAGGCGATCTGGGCACGACAGGCATTAAAATCAATAGTTGTAGGTAATCTATATTTAGGACCTTTCGAAAACAAATGACGAATAAGTTTATCAACAATATCAAAATTACCAGTGATGACATGACCTGCTGGAGCATAGCAAAATGTTGATGCGTGCATTCACATTCCATAGGAGTATTATGTTCTATATCAATGTCAGAAACTATTTTGTTGTAGTTGAAAATAATATTTCTAATATGTTTTTTATACTTATAACAAATTACAGGACTTAAGGATTTTTTGAAATATTTTGGGATAGAATCAACTACATGAGTATCTCGAAAAATATAAGGCATGTCAACGAAATCAATACCTTTCTTAATATGTAGTAGTTTTAGAAAATGCCTGCCGTGATCAGACTCCTTATCAATATGGGGTTGGAGAACATGTTGTGTGTAGCTTTGAACTATGGAAGCAGTGTTATACAAGTGATCTGTAAGAACGAAAAATTTGACGGCTTCCTCGTCGATCAACTGTAGTGAAGAAAAGGACAAAGAGGTAAGCCGTGAAAGCATAGAGTGCTTTCCAGAATGTTAAAAATAGTATGTCAATCAGCGACAGAAATAATTGCTCGCGATTTACCTTGATGATACCATTACGCCTAAAACCTGAGACCTAGATTTACGCTTTCGAATAGAAAATATAGAAAACATGTCAATATGAAAATATAGAAAAAATGTCAATATTAGGATCTTTAGAAATACAATGTATTTCCTTTTTGATAAATATTGTCATTAAGGCCGAATGGATAAGGTGTCTGTAAGTTTTTCATCCACTTAAGTTCTGCAATATTTCTGGCTTTTAGACTAAAGCTTTTAGTAGCAACATTTCAAAAAATATATATTCAACCGGTTGAACAGTTATGTTATTAAAACTATGACCTGACTGACAAAAGTGTTGGTACAAGTAATTGTTTATCTTTTTTGGATTATTTGCATTATATTTGTGTTCACGAAATCGATCTTTTTAGGATAGACCTGTTTGTCCAACATATTGTATACCTCAACTTGGTGCATTTCAAGTCCGAACATAAATGACGTGAAATGTACGTCAATCAACATTTGAAGCTAGACATATATTAAACAATCTACCATTAACACCTGATTTAATGGTGGACTTGCAAGATAAATAATTGCAACAACTACACCTTAGCATTGCACTTATTAATGAGGGAAACACCCTGCGTCTTGAATGAACTAAATGATTTCTGAAAGGTGACATTATATGATATTTCCTCAAAACAGGTGTTCCTAGAGGAGTTCCGGAAACTGTTGAGCCATTATTAAAAATCCTAGTGATATCATTAGAAGGAACATGAAACGAGGTTACCGAATGAAGATTTAAAGGTTTAAGGACAAGCCATCCTCCGAATGAGGTTTGAACAGCATCATTTCGTGTACATTTGTTAACTAGATAGCATATCTGAAGATGCCATTTGTATTTAAAAAAATCATACAGGTTCACAATTTCTACTATGCAACATTTGCAACTCTCGTAATACTGCTGCTGTTTTCTGGAATATCTTTATTATTGCCATAGAACAAACAGTGGACGTTACGCAAATAGTGTCGTCGGCAACATAAATGAATACCAACTTAAACATTTATATACACGTTGGCATCATATAGTATTTCATGTAATGACGATTATCAATTTAACACATGTCAAAACTGATCCAACCAGCGTTTCTTCGCGTCATCTAACACCTTCCTTGTATTTGAAAACCATACGTCACTTCCAACAGGTGACTATACTATACTATACTATACTATAATATACTATAATAAAATTTCATATAATATAATATAATATAATATAATAATAGTTTGTATAACATAATATAATAAAACATAAAATAATATAATTTAAAAATATAATATAATATAATATAATATAATAAAATATAATAGCTTTTACTTGTATTTTCCAATTATGACTTTTATAAGTTTGCTAATAATAAAAACAAATGTGCTAACAATGATGTAAAACACAACCCATCCAACCAATCATAATACTAAGAGATCATTGAGCCGTGTATCAATTTATCCCAACAGTGTGTAGTCGTGTTTGAAAAAGTGTTTAGTGTATATATCGATGTGTTTAGTGTATATAGTAGAAGAAAGAACTCACTTTCTATTTCATTGTAGTAGTTATAGCCGTCTTAGAGCTATTTTTATGAAGAAAATTAATGCCATAATTTCACCTTCCTTCTTCCGAAAGCCAGATTAATATGGTTAATGACAAATGAATCTAGTGAAGTAATTAAATTATTGTCACACTTTATTGATGAGTTCTGTAAAATCCGCTTACAAAACCATTGTCAGTACTAGATCTATTAAAAATCTTATTGCTATATTGCACTGTGTTATTTCTAGTCAATTTATCAGTATATAGCATAATAGTATAATCTTCTAATACATTTATATTAATAATAATAATAATAATAATAATATTAATAATAATAATAATAATACTAAAATAAAAGTCTTGTATATGCTAATATTGTATTGATATTTGTTTGTAAAGACATATAAAAAGATCGGACAGGGAAAGTAGCATTCAAGGAGAACAGTCAACCACAAAACACACAAACAAACATGGAAACAGACAAACAAGAAGGCAAAAGTAATAATAAAAGTAAACGACATCACAAACACAAAAGGGTTGACAATAGGGCTAACGCCTTGGAGCGGTCAGTATTAAGGTTATATTAATTCTTGAACACAAAATGTATAATGGCTGAACTAATCTTGTTTAATGTGTGTTTTATAAATATGTTGATATATCATATATAATTTCATTTCATTTTACTATTATGCTAATTAGAAATAAAGCATACTTTACATTAAGATACTCCTTCACAACACATTCCTGATTTGGTCTAATATGCTCAAATAAAACATCCTTTCCATTAGGATACTCCTTCACAACACATTCTTGATTTGGTCTTATATGCTCAAATAAAACATCCTTTCCATTAAGATACTCCTTCACAACACATTCTTGATTTGGTCTAATATGCTCAAATAAAACATCCTGTTACATTAAGTTACTCCTTCATAACTCATATTTGATTTGGTCTAATATGCTCAAATAAAACATACTTTACATTAAGATACTCTTTCAATAGAAGATTATACTATTATGCTATATACTGATAAATTGACTAGAAATAACACAGTGCAATATAGCAATAAGATTTATAATAGATCTAGTACTGACAATGGTTTTGTAAGCGGATTTTACAGAACTCATCAATAAAGTGTGACAATAATTTAATTACTTCACTAGATTCATTTGTCATTAACCATATTAATCTGGCTTTCGGAAGAAGGAAGGTAAAATTATGGCATTAATTTTCTTCATAAAAGTACCTCTAAGACGGCTATAACTACTACAATGAAATAGAAAGTGAGTTCTTTCTTCTACTTGATCGGAATTACAAATTTTACATTTTCTCATTTCCATTGGTACTTCTTAATTCTGCCTACTTCAATTTGAAATCTGTGGGTGCTTATTCGAAAGGAAGTAAAACACTTTTTACTTCTAAATTTTGTCTGACTGATAAATATTTTTCTCTTACAAAACATGATTAAAAACGAGCATATGTTCTAAATTTACCAGTCTGATATTAAGCACAACCTGAAAGAGTATTGAAACATTTTATTTTAAAATACTGAATAAGCTTATTCTTTATAATCCTAATTAATTTTGTACACTTAAATTGTTCAGATATTTAGTTTATCTAGAAGAAAATAGATGCTTGAAATCCAACTCGTATTATTTTTTCTATATACATTTACACTTTCATGAAATGAATTTGATAACGATTTCGATTCGGTAGAGGAATCTCTTTGAAAATAATTAATAGTTGCTACCAAAACGTCTATGTACATAGGGAATCTAGCAAGTTCACTCAAAACGGTATCATGTGTGACCTTCTTATTTGTGTTTAAAATATATTTCAAAAATGTAATATGAAGTTTTTCACATTATTTAATTTTTTATTATTGTGCTTAAACCATGTAAACCACTACAAACATTTCCATACATTTAAAAGCTTATTATACTGTCGTTAAAAATAACATCAAATAATACTGTGCTAACGTTTATGACAATTGTATGATTGATTTATTACGGTCAATTAACAATTTAGGGGACGTTCTTAATAACATTTGCAGTATTTACCAATGTTCACCTATAGGTACTATAGGTTTATAACTCTACAAAAAACGTTTGTTACAATAAAAACTGTTTTGTAATAACGGCAATTTTGAAAACTACACTATGCAGATCAATATGTTAGCGAAGCGCATATTTTCGGATTATATATTACTTTAGTCAGGTATGGAACCACTGTTTATAAACAAGTGTATCCCACTTGGTACTAACTATGAAAATATTGTCACAGATCTCTTTCTATATTGCTTCGAAAGAGAATTTATGTTGAGCCTTTCACCAGATACTCATGCAGATGCAACGAAGTCTTTCATAAAACTCTGTAAATCTGGATGATATCATGCTTGTTATTTCCTGTTCGACATTTATAAATACTTTCCCTATCAGTATGGAATCTGTCTGCCATAAACACGGTATTCAATTTGATATTTTGATACAATGTCGCATAGAATTTTAATTTTGGTTTAACGCCTCTGGAATATTGTTTTTTCTCCTTATCAGTTGTTGACATTTTGTTAAGCGTATGCTGTCGACCTTCACTTTTCACGATTTCATCCCAAAACCGTCTTATCGGATTTATATCAAAATGAACGGTCAGCCGAGGCCAGACAATGAAGAAACTAGGTGTGTGTGTGTGTGTGTTTGTGTGTTTGTGTGCAAAGTTACAATAATTCAGATTTGCCGGACAGTTTTTTAGTTTTAATTTCAAACTTTTCCGGTTCAACATCATTTTACAAACTAAAAAACTATTTTCAAATTAATTTTGATAACAGGTTAAAAGCGTACAGTTGATTAATTAATATAAACAGCATCACTGCTGTATTTCAAAACGATTTTACGGTGTAGTATATACAAAATGAGGAGCTGAACGGGTTCTAACATTTATGAATTTGAAGTAGATATAAAGGTCGAACATGAAATGTAGCAGTCAAGAACCACAGTCAACAACCACAAATACGCCAAGAAACAAACAACATATAAAAAGATTAATAGCAGGCAAGATATTACATCACAAGCATAAAGCGGTTGACAAGAGGGCCACCGCATTGGAAAGGTCACTGGTAAAAGAGACCGATGCAGGTTTAAACTAGTAGGTTCTAGTGTGTACCAAACCTCACTCTTACCCTATTGTCATCCCAATAAAACGGGATAGTGTAAATAGAGGATCTTACATGAGTACTCATTCATTCTTGAATTTATTAAACTCGTTGGCAAAATGATATAATGCGAGGCTCTTGCCGAGCATTATATCATTTTTGCTAACGAGTTTAATAAATTCAAAATATTTGCCGAGAATTATATAATTTTTGCTAACGAGCTTAATAAATTCAATAATGAATGAGAACGAATGTTAGATTCTATTAATTTTATTACATAACTTATAACGTCACATTACGTCAGAAAACGTACACTAACGTGACGTCTAGACGTCATTAACGTTATGTTATACCACTAGTGGAATATCGAATGGTGTTATTACACGCCCACACCGAATGTGATGTGATAAATAAAGATACCCCCGTCAGGTTATATTCGAAAATGATTTGACACTTGCATTGTGGCTTTCTGGGCCTATGTTTCTTTATATTCATATATACATGATCATATCAGTGTTATATTGCATCTTAATGCTGTCTTGCTTGTTGAGGATTATAACCTGGGGGCGGGGCGGGGCGGTTGTGGGCATTTCTCTTTACACTGTCTCGATTTATTGAGATGGCAATAGCGTACTAATGAGGTTTGGTACACCCTAGAATCCGGTTTATACTCCGATGATGCACATTTTAATCTTACTGAAATAAAATAGGGTCCTTAACTTATTTTGAGGAGTATACATTCTTGTATGAAACTCTCCTTCTAAAAAGAAAATGCCGAAATTAGTGTATTTGGGTACTTGCTTTGCGGCTTTCTCGGCTTTTGTTTTCTAGATGCTGCCTAGATATTTTAGAGGAAATAACATGTCTTTCTTTATGTACACTGTCGTTTTATTGAGATGGTAATACGGTAGGATTGAGGTTTAGTATACCTTATATATCGGTCTAACATTTCTTGACACTGACTGATAAGGGGGTTAAACTATTGTCAACCTTGTTACATACCTTGCATTTTATTCATCCTTGCAATTGTTGATTGTTTCTATGCCTGTCTGTGGTTGACTGTGGTCTTTGAATGCTACTTTTCTCAATCTACTTTTATATCTACGTTTAAAGTCATTCAGTATAGAACAGTATGTCTAGTAATCGGCGTCATGTGTTTAATAATGCATATCTAGCGGCGCATACGGTCGGGCTCCTAATGTATTATCGTTGAACAAGGCATTACGTCATACGATGTTATTACACATGTGGTATCAAACATATGAAATCATAACACGAATGCCCTGCTAAAAGATCATCGGTTGCTTACACAAAGGAGTAACAAAATGATCAGTGTAGTTAAAAACATTTGTACATTTTGAAAGCTGTAAGGCATCTGGTGTTGAAAATATTGAATGTATTAAAATTGGATGTAAAATTTTAATGTAAGTTACCAAAGTGTAAAAGGTAAGTCAAGGTCATTTATATTTGACATGATTTGGGTAGGAACATATTGATGTTATACATATGTAAGTGTGTATGAAGTTTGCAACTGTATGCTTTTTGTATATGAGAAAGTGAGTTAATAAAAAACTTGAATGTAAAACTTCACTCTAAATTAACAAACTGCCAAAGGTAGGTCAAAGTAATTTATATTGACCAACTTTTCATTTGAACATATCGCTGTCATGTAGTTATCAATATTTGTAAAGTTTGAAAGGTCTAAGACATCTGCTGTTGGAGGAATGGACTTAACAAGAAACTTTGATGTAACAATTTTGAATGAAAAACTATGATATAAAGAAAGAAAGTGTAAAAAGTAGGTCAAGGTCATTTATGTTGACATGATTCGGGTAGGTATATAATTATGTCATAAAGATGTAAGTGTGTATGAAGTTTGAAACTGTACGGCTTTTGTTATCTGAGAAATTGACTTCATAAAAAACTTGAATGTAGAAACGGGACGTACGGAAGTACGGACGTACGGACAGACGGACAGACGGACCTGACGTACGTCCGGACCTACAAGTGTAACATTATATACCCGCACCATTTGCGTGGCGGGGCATAAAAAGGTCATGCAAGGCACTAGGTTTTCCTAAAAACGGAAATAACTAAATGAATACACATGTAGGTATCATGTATATTCATGTATTCATGTAGATACATGAATACACATGTAGGTATCAAACACATGTAATCATGTTATAAAAATATCATGCAAGGAACTAGATTTTCTTAAAACGGAAATAACGTTTTAAAAATGTTTATTTCAAAGATAACGTACTATACACATGTTACGTACAATAATAAATGGATTGGAACGAAAGCAAGGGCGTATAGAGATCATCCCGTGGAAATAACTTGAGCATGACGTGATACCAGAAAACTATTGAAAAATGTGTAATACTATGTATATAAATTAGCTGACTTAATGTTTATAACATAAAAACAAATGATCTCATAACATTGTGTGGCTGCATCCAACCAAATATCTGGTTTAATATACTGAACGACTGCAAACATGCATATATACATTCGGTATTTTTAAGAATTAATTTTTCATACACCAAAATGCGTTTTTAGCTTGTTTGTCAATTTCCCATCATTCAAATCAAATTTCACGGAATGAAGGTCATATGCAGGTATGCGGAGAAGATGTTAACATTGTATTCGAATTAACTCGCTATTGACTGTGCCAATATTGTGTGACTGTCTAGATTGAGGGTAGTGATATTCAATTTCTCATTTGGGTTATTTTCACTTGAATGAAATAAATTTCATTCAAGTTAATTATATATATAAGTAAAATAAAACTTACATACAATGTGTTAATTGGATATTCTGTTCCTCAAAGGAGAGACATTTTTGGAAATTCTAGGCACTTTGGCCGATCGAATTAGAATTGTCAACGTTTGAAATCCGTCGGACACAAACTAGCTTAACATTATTATTTTATCATCAACACAGGTCTAGTCTCCATACATTAAGACAATTAAATTGTCGTGTCAAACTCCTGATGCTCACCAGGTCTACTAATCCAGTACAATACATCAGATCAAATGTCAACACCGATGCATACAAATGCTCCTTATCCATAGATCTAGTCCACTATGGAATATCCACCCTACTGCTACAGTCGCCATGCAGACTGCGGGTGGGTTCAGGTAGCAAGACTAAGCACTTTGTGCAGTCAAAGGCACAACGTCAGAGTGTTTGACTTAAGAAAGAGTATGATAATGGACCCTCTTGTAAATATGTTTAATGGTGACTTACGTTTTGATCATGTTGTGTTACTGGACGGATGTGAAACCACCAACATACATCTGCTATGATGATCAGATATGAAAGCTAAAGGTATATAAATAGTAAATATATACATTTAGATATATAATAAATGTTACATATGTTACATAAAAGTCGTTCAGTATATTTTAACTGCATTCAAACAAAACCAATTCGGCAATAATTATATTTGAACATATGTTTAACATTGGCTTTGACATGTTTCCCTTGACATGTCCACAGTCAACAAAACACAACGTTCATGGTCATGTTTCTCCCCATTTATTGAATGGCGTCTCAGTCGGACTAGATTCACCGCCTCCCTGGTCAAATGCTGATGACATTGCGATCGTCGAAATATACAGGGAAATAATGTTTTAAAAGTTTTACGGAAATTGGAGCCGAATGCCCAGTACACTATTATATTCACTGAGAAGCTTAGGTAATATATTAGCTGAAATACTGTTTGAATCGTTGCTTCTATATGTGGCGCGTGTTCATGTCCTTTTATGAACGAACCAATCATCAACCTAAGTCGAATCACATGACTTGGCACATTTAGAATGAAGAATGTCAAGGATACAACACATAACATTTGTGTTACTTGAGTAATAGGTATCGCGATTTTACATTTGTGTAAACTATTTGATGTGTTTAAACACATGTTATATTTTACCCGTCTTCGGTGAAGCACATGAATGACCTTATATAATATCAAACAGAGAAGTACAGTGATGATAATAGTGGGTATTACAAGCGTGAGTAGAGTATCCATATATACGAGAACCTGTGTAAGATCTGTGAAACTAGCATTGTGTGAGCAGTCACCGTTCGTGATCCACAGGGAGGTATTGTAACACCCTACAGCAATCACAGTTAGCGTCAAAACACATATCTTTGACGACCTGTCACTACATATTCCGTTCGCTATAAATGGGTAATATATCAACATAAAGTTTCCAAGTGTGATCAAGACGCATAGCCACACAGACACGCATCCGCACAGATACGTCGTGAATATTATGAACTGACACACGCCCTTAACTTGGCTTAACCTTAAACTAAATGTACTCGATGTCCAAATTAAGAGTAAACTGAATAGGAAGCCGTTGTCACTAATTCCACGGACAGCTAGGTAAAAGGAACACGACGTATTTCGGAGTGGCTTTCGTAGGAAAGTAATCGTTGATATAGTGTTTCCAACTAATCCAAGTATACATATCACAGGCAAACAAATCATCTCGACCTTCATAATTGTGGTGAATGTCGTATCGTATCCATGCTGTATTGTGAGATCCCTGGACGTATTTCTGGCCCATATCGTCACGTTGGTGTTTGATACTCTCGACGTAGTATTAATGTAGTAATCGTCCATTTGTTTCTGAAATGTAGAATTTCAAATATGTAGAGTATTGATAACGCACATTCAAGTTAAACGAAAGCATAATTAATAGTATGTTTTTGCTTACAATTATATAACATATTTTTTCTTAAATTTTCCGGTAATATGGGTTTCTATATTAAAACACATTGCACCGCTCTGCACAAAGCCGTGAAAAAGGTCACATTGCAAGGTCCCTGATCTATGCCAATATTTGATTGGTAAATCAAGTTACTGCCAAAGGCGAATGTCACCTGAATGCTTAAAAGAATATTACTCAGCGTCTGGTCATTTTACGGACTGAATGAAAACTGTAATACATAACATGCCAACAGTGTAATTTTAAACAGCGTATGCGTTGAAGTTGTGGGGAATTTAGAAACGAATAATTCAACGTCGAGGTTCTTTTTGTGAACGTCAGAATTTCCCAATTTAAATGACATAAAATATGACGCATTTAAGAACACGAAAAAATACATGTTTTGCGAACTCAATAAAACCGAGTCTGCTACTTTATTTCCTTTTTTGTTTTTGTTGCTCCAAAGGATCTCCCGTATCAGTATTGTTTCACACTCAAACTATCGTTTGTTTAGTGCAGTGTGGCGGCTTTAAACTGTCTGCCGTGCTTCGAATCGGTAGTGTTAATGTTACTTGTCCTTTGTTATCAACGAGCCCAATATAGGTGACTTTGAAGTAGAATATCACTTAAGCCCGTGATAGGGGTCGTAAGAGGTGTTGTTTCTTTCATTAACTCTCTTGAAAGCGAGCCTGCTACTTTATGGTCTTGGTTGTGTTTGTTTCTTCCAAGGATCTCCCTTATCAGTATTTAGTACTAGATAAATAATTCGCTAATAAAGTAGTTTACTTTGCTGACACAACCGAGACCCAGACTATATAAACCAGACCATACACTATAGTGACAATATACTCAGAGCGAATGTCAGAGATGAAAACAAAATGCATTTAGATTTTAACAAACATAGTAGGTACTATTCAACTGTTCTTCTACTGCCTCGATGTGAGCACGGAGATGTGTTATTATGAGACATGATATAAACATATTGAGGAACGTGTCACACGTTGTCTTTATCATCCAGACACTCTAATCCAGGCTAAACGAGGTCTGGACTCGTTGTTCGTTACAGTGTTTGACAACGGATAGCGACAAAAGATGTTACATAATTTGGGCCAAAATGTCAAAGTGTACGTCGTAATACGCGCAACATCCGTTTCAATGTTTGTACCGCCGATTTTAATATGCAATTAATTTATGCGTGTTGTATCTTAATGTGTTACGTATTGTCATTTTCATGGACATTTAAATTTGCTCATATTTCGGTTTGTGGTGCAGTGTGGACCCACTAGGCCATTGCGTTTGATTGCTGTGGTTTCTATAGGACACTTTTGCACATTTTTTGTAGTTTCTTTTACATTAATATAATCTTTATTGTAAAAAACATGATTAGAATTTAATGTACAGCATTAATCTTGATCTGATGACGTTGTTTGGGGCAATAATATTTACAAACATTGCGACCATGTTTATCAATAAAGGGGAAGTAACTCCGGGGTACCGGTTCCATCTGGCTGGTTATCACAGTATAGATAACTCCTGGGCCAGTATTCATAATGCTTCTTAGTGATATCTTAAGTTAAATTTTATCAATTTTTTAAACACCCTTTTCTATCGATATTAGACATTTTCTTAATGTTACTTATAAGGTTAGGGATAAATAAAGCATACAGCTATATAGTTATCTTACAATGGATGGTTTGCAGTAGCCATGAGAGGTTAACAAGGATATTTAAAGATAAATTCCACTTAGGTTTCTTTATGAATACGGATCCAGGTCCACTGGTACGATTTGGCTTAATATTACATTTGACCGAGATATTTTGGCCATAAGCATTGTGTCGAAGTTAGGTACCATTGCAATTTCAGTTTAAACTACTCAAGCCATTGAGCGGACATCCTCAGTTTCAAATATTTTCACCAAATCAGGGGCAATAACTCTGGGAATACTGGTTCAGGCTGGCTGGTTATCGACCATGACCGACATATGTCGCCATAAGTAGTATATCCAAGTTTAGTAAATTTTAGAATATAACTACTTACGTTATTAAGTGAACACTAAATTTCCTCTTTTTGCACTTCGTTTGTTATGTTAATAATCGCAAGTACATGTATTCCATTGTGCGATAGTATTTGCGATATATTCCAATTATTGTAAGTATGTGCAGGGTACTTCAATTTGCCCTCGATTGAAAATGGTGAAATAATTAGCGAAATCTATGACAAGAGAGATGATTTTAATTTTGAGATTGTTAATTATCACAAACTGACTTCTATAGTGATGTGATTTATAAACCTCGTAAGATTCTTGGTCATGATCACTTTAATACTATCTTTGTTAAACTTGTTAAAAAGTTTATCAAAAGAGGTTATGACCTATCATTTTGCAACGTACTGCATGCTTGGTGGTGGACCCTTTTACAGTTCGCCACTATGCTTTCCTCTTTAATTGTACGATGATCGGACAGGATGTGAACCCTATGATGACGCCTACCTAAAGCCAATTGGGACAGTGGCGTTTGATGTTTGTCTATGATCTTTCGTGTAATGCCCTTAATGGTTTATTCTCTTGAAGCTCTGGCTTCTGCCAAGTCACTGAGTACCTTCATTGTGGCTTTCTAGGCTATTGCTATTTTGTATTATATTTACACGAGCATATTTGTGTTTTACTTATATTGCCTCTTGATGCTGCCTTGTTGGTTAGAGATTAGATCATGGCGGGGATTTCTTTATTAACACTGTCCTGTTTTAATGGGATGCCAGTAGGGTGTGTGAGGTTTGGTGCACCCTAGAACCGGTTTAAACCCCCAGTGGCCTAGTTTGCCACTGACCGTTCCAAGGCGGTAGCCCTATTGTCTACCCTTTTATGCTTGTGATGTCGTTTGCATTTAATATTACTTTTGCCTTCTTGTTTGTCTGTTTGCGTGCTTGTTTCTGTGTTTTGTGGTTAACTGTCCTCCTTGAATGCTACTTTCCCTGTCCGGTCTTTTTATATTTCTTTGTATTTGTTATTATTATAGCATGTAGGCGTACAGATGCATTATATAATTGACACTATTACACATTATGAGTCCGACTGCACGTCGTCAAAATAAAGTCATTGGGACTATCCCTAAATATAATCACGTATTAAGTTATACAAATAATAGCTGGGAACTCAGTTTAAACCCCATATCTTGTCTTTGTTTTCATCAGCTCCAGATATTGATAATGCCTTAGGTATGTTATGAAATGGATCAGATATAATATATAATATATCAGGTATACCAGGTATATTGTATGCTTTATCATTAAACTATAGTGTTATTACCCCTGGAATATCGATTTCGTATCTCCTGATATGACGCAAAATGTGAAATCCGTATCATCACGCAAGTTATCATCCGCGATATGTTGATGATAACCTGCAGGATAATAACCAGGAAATAACTGACGTCATTAACGTGAATGACTTCATTTTCCCATGTTCAAATTTCATTCCCGTTAAAATGAAAGCAAAGGGAAATGATGTTGTAATAGCAGGCCACTATTACTGAGTTCACGGCAAAACAAAAGGTCAGCAAAGTGCTTGATTCAGGTATGGTAGCGCACATCGCTCTACAAAATGATCTCTTTCCTTTGCCGCAAACGGTCTTTCGACACTCGCAACATAACGTACATTGCTTCGTAGCAGTACTCGAATGTATACCGAAGGTACATTGGTTACGTCATACTAATGTGACGCGCGACAGATTCCCTCCAGTACGACCTTTCATTCAAAATCAAAGTTATCGTGTTCGAGGGATGATATCAGCTGTGATGTGAGAAACGGAGTGACTATGTTATGATTACACACGTCTTTATTTATTTATTTATTTTCCCCAAGAAATGAGAAGTAGAGAGTTATAATGTATTCAAGGAAAGAGTTATAATGTATTCAAGTAGAGTGTTATAATGTATTCAAGTAGAGAGTTATAATGTATTCAAGTAGAGTGTTATAATGTATTAAGTAGAGAGTTATAATGTATTCAAGTAGAGTGTTATAATGTATTCAAGTAGAGAGTTATAATGTATTCAAGTAGAGTGTTATAATGTATTCAAGTAGAGAGTTATAATGTATTCAAGTAGAGTGTTATAATGTTTTCAAGTAGAGAGTTATAATGTATTCAAGTAGAGTGTTATAATGTATTCAAGTAGAGAGTTATAATGTATTCAAGTAGATAGTTATAATGTATTCGAGTAGAGAGTTATAATGTATTCAAGTAGATAGTTATTTCAAGTAGATAGTTATAATGTATTCGAGTAGAGAGTTATAATGTATTCATCATTGAGAACAGAGTAATGAACAGAAGCAAAATCTATTTTTATTTTATAAGCGTTTTTACCGATTTCGGAAGTGTTAACAAAGCCCTCAATTCGGGTATGTTTTTGCCTCATAGCTTTCTTTATATTTAATAAAGCGCACACACCCCTACATACACACTCCATCGCAAACGGGTATTTTGATTCATATAAACCTTCTTAGATAAGCCCTCCTGAAGTATTGGAAATTAAAGAAAAAATGCATGACCTTGAACATTTGGGAGGGCTAATCTCTAAATTAATGATAACATCGAAATAACAAATAGTAAAAACTCGACCAATCCCGTCATTCTTCGCGATCCTGCTTTGTGTACATCGACGCTTCAGTATGTTCACAATCTTGACATTTTGTTAGCCGGAAGGCAGACACACAGAAAATATTGCACTGTGGCTAAGCTGGTGCAATATAAACAATATAGCCGTTGGTCACACATGTTGATATATGATTTGCGTTTCATGTTTGGTAATTACTATACAGCTAAAAAAAAGTTATCACTGCTTTCATATAAACAAACTATAGATGGAGCAATCGGCTAAACGACATTGCAACATGTTAAAGATAACATACCGAGATCCGTAGGACCAATTTTACAGATCAGGGATAGTAAATACTTTATCAGGAATAGTATTTAAAAGATACTTTTTGTTTTGGAGTGGATTATCGATTTTAGTTCATCGAGAAATGAGCAAAACTTTATATGATCCCGAATGCAAAGCATAAGTAAAATATGAGAGTTTGATCACTTGATGAAATAACATATGTTGTTCACCTCAACGGAACACATGTTCTTTTCTGGGTATACATTATATTCAAATCATATGCATACAAAATTTATTTTAACGTCATAGGTTCAGTATGGTTATTTCCAAACCAGTGATTTCAATCTAAAAGAAAGAGTATGATAATGGACCTTTGGGAACGGCCGAAACCGACACATACGAAATAGTGCAGTCTCGGTTTGATTGAGACTGTTCATGAGCGGTAGTGAAATAAGCTAGCTACCGCTCACGCCCTCTAGCCACGGGTTGAGCAGAACTCAATATTAATTAAATCAATAGTACAACATTTTAACCATCCCGAAGTTTCAGATAAAGATTGATTTCGAGAAAAAAAAGCACCCTGCAAACTGACCGAATTTCAAAAACTACAGCTAATTTTCTTATTAAGAACATTTCCTAGTTAGGTATTCACATTTAACAGTAATTGTCGTAAATAAATTATTG
Organism: Cyrtodaria siliqua; assembly: GCA_037043455.1. NCBI lineage: Eukaryota > Metazoa > Mollusca > Bivalvia > Adapedonta > Hiatellidae > Cyrtodaria > Cyrtodaria siliqua. Next base: position 313,783 of record JAWPHD010000406.1, on the reverse strand, counting down.
TTTTTTTCATTAGAAAACGTATTTCCAAAAGCTGTACATTTCATAAATGGAAATTCATTGTATGAAGCAGCCTAAATGTTAATTCACTGGGACAATTATTAATGTAATTCACTGGAAAGCATCAATAAATACTGTATCAGTAATGTTATATAATTGTCAGATACCGTATGTTAAGTAATATGTATAGAAATATTATTTAGAGAATATTTGTTGTTTTGGAGAGCATAACAGATTTTAATACATCTTGAAGACAGCAAACTTAATATTAAAAGTAGCATCTTCGGGATAGCCTACACTAACATGATTAATATGAAGGTCTGCTCAACCCGGAGCTAGAGGGCGGGAATAGTAGCAAACACTTTTCACTAACATGAACAGTCTCATGTCAACCCGAGACTGTAATATTGTTTGTATTTAAGGTGTTCGACGATTTCCAAATTTCTCCATCCATACTTTTTTTTTTACTGAATTGTGTACGTGGTAATTCATTGTTTGAAACAATGAGATTTCAATTTTCATTCATTGAGACAATAATGTAATTCACTGGAAAGCACTGTATCAGAAGTGTTATAGAATGTATAAGGTACTGTCTAATAGTATAATGTATTTTATGAGATACTTTTAAAATGCTACCTATAATGTAATATGTTGGATAATTTTAAAATTGCCTATAATGTATTACGTGAGATAATTTTAAAATGCTGTCTGTAACCATAATTTTAAAATGATGCATATCATTTATTATGTGAGATAATTTTAAAATATTGTCAATAGTTTATTATGTCAGATAATTTGAAAATGCTGCCTAGAACGTATTGTATGAGGCAATTTTAAAATACTACCTAGAATATATAATGCGAAATTATTTTAAAATGGTTTCTATAATGTATTAAGCGAGATAACTTTAAAATGCTATCTATATAGTTAGAATGTATTGTATGAGATAATTTTAAAATACTGCCTATAATGTATTATGCGGGCTAATTTTAAAATGCTGCCTATAATGTATTATGTGAGTTAATTTTAAAATGCTGCCTATAATGTATTATGCGAGATAATTTTAAAATGCTGCCTATAATATATCACGGGAAATAATTTTAAAATGCTGCCTATAATGTATTATGCGGGCTAATTTTAAAATGCTGCCTATAATGTATTATGTGAGTTAATTTTAAAATGCTGCATAATTATAATGTATTATGCGAGATAATTTTAAAATGCTGCCTATAATGTATCATGGGAAATAATTTTAAAATGCTGCCTATAATGTATTATGCGGGCTAATTTTAAAATGCTGCCTATAATGTATTATGTGAGTTAATTCGAAAATGCTGCCTATAATGTATTATGTGAGTTAATTTTAAAATGCTGCATAATTATAATGTATTATGCGAGATAATTTTAAAATGCTGCCTATAATGTATCATGGGAAATAATTTTAAAATGCTGCCTATAATGTATTATGCGGGCTAATTTTAAAATGCTGCCTATAATGTATTATGTGAGTTAATTCGAAAATGCTGCCTATAATGTATTATGCGAGATAATTTTAAAATGCTGCCTATAAACATGATAACGTATTATACGGAATAATTGTAAATGATGCCTATACTTTATTATGTGAAATAATTTAAAAATGCTGCCTAGAATGTATTGTATGAGATAATTTTAAAATACTGCCTATAATGTATTATGCGAAATAATTTTAAAAATGCTGCCTATAATGTATTATGCGAGCTATTTTTAAAATGATGCCTAGAATGTATTGTATGAGATAATTTTAAAATACTGCCTAGAATGCATTATAATTTTAAACTGCTGCCTATAATGTATTATGCGAAATAATTTTAAAAATGCTGCCTATAATGTATTATGCGAGCTATTTTTAAAATGCTGCCTATAATGTATTATGTGAGATAATTGTAAAATGCTGCCTATAATGTACTGTGCGAAATAATTTTAAAATACTGCATATAATGTATTATGTGATAAAATGCTTAATATAATGTATTATGCGAGATAATTGTAAAATGCTGCCTATAACCACAATAACGTATTATACGGAATAATTTTTAAATGATGCCTATACTTAATTATTTGGGATAATTTTAAAATATTGTCTATAGTTTATTATGTGAGATAATTTGAAAATGCTGCCTATAACCACAATAACGTCATATACGAAATAATTTTTAAATGATGCCTATACTTAAGTATTTGGTATAATTTTAAAATATTGTCAATAGTTTATTATGTGAGATAATTTGAAAATGCTGCCTAGAATGTATTGTATGAGATAATTTTAAAGTACTGCGTAGAATGTATTATGAGAGATAATTGTAAAATACCGTATGGACTTTAACATGCGAGACAATTTTAAAATGCTGCCCATAATGTATTGTGCGAAATAATTTTAAAATACTGACTATACTGTAGTATGTGTGATAATTTTAAAACGCTGCCTAGAATGTATTATGTGAGATAATTTTAAAATGCTGCCTAGAATGTATTATTAGAGATAATTTCAAAATGCTGCCTAGAATGTGTTGTGTGAGATAATTTTACAATGTTGTCTACCATGTATTATTTGAGATAATTTTAAAATACTTCCTATTTTGTATTATGTAAGATAATTTAAAAATATTGTCCAGATTTTATTATTGTCAGATAAGTTTGGAAATTATCTCTATCTAAAAAGGGATGATTTGTTTTTATGTTTTACTAAATACAATTGAAATTAAGAATTGAATAGTTAAACATAGGAACATGTGTTATTTAGAGGAGCTACGAGATCGCGCACCTGCCAAATTATCAGAACCAGCCAGATTGCAGATCATGACTTGTGTATATACTTTTTAATACCGCAACAAACCAACAGCGGTTAGAGCGCCGTCTATTATGTGTCTACTGAACCAAAGGTTCAGGGTTCGAGTCTTATATAAGGCAAACACAATGTTTGAAACCATACAATGTTAAATATTTCAAAAAAATAAGATACGAAACTACAACGAAATAAATCTGATTGGTTCCGACAATTTGGCATTTGAGTACTCTGTAATGAAAGCAAAGTTGAAAATGTATCGCTATGTTATTATGCAAATCAAAATATACAATAAAATGAAATGAAATATTTAAGTACTATGCATACCATTGTAAAGACAAATCCTTCAATAGATTAAAAGCACCATTTTATGACCACTAAAATCTAGTATATCTAATGCATCCAGATCGATTGACGTTTATGTCGTTTCACTATAGGTTGGGCACTAACATCTGAATCAAAACTGATCATGAAGTATAGTAGCATCCGTTATATATTCATCAGCGGACGATGTCTAGCAGTAGTGAAGATATTTCAGATACTAGATATTAACACTTCGTTTCAGATTCCCAATATGAGAATACGTGTATTGGATTGATACTGGAGAATTTTAGTGATGAGTTGATGACAGATTGATTGATTAAAGACCGCACCAGAATGACAATTCTGCGAAAAGAGTATGAAATAAAAACATTAACACTGGAAATCGCCTAATACGATAGATAACAAATAAAGAAAATGCAATTTCGGTTTGATTGAAACTGTTCATGAAAGGTAGTGAAAAGTGTTTGCTACCGCTCACGCCCTCTAGCCCCGAGTTGAGCAGTCCCCAATATCTAAAATGTCAATAGTACAGACATTTTAGCTATGCATAAAACGCCATAAGTATACACACATAATGTGTTTTCTTCTTTGAGTATTTGTACGAACTGGTTGTGAAGATAAATGATGATACAATAAGTAAGAGATTATGATATATTTATGAATTTTAGAATTGTATAATGTCTAATGATATAACAAACGTCAGGAATTGAATGCGCCAGTCAACACGTGTTATTGTATTACACGGCTGTTCAAGAGTGAGTCCTTCGTTTAATTTAGCTAATGGCATCGATATAGGATCTGACAACACTCCCATTTAGGTCATGTCAGATCGACTTTTCATCTAATAAATATTCATGAGAAGATCAATTAAGTTCAACCAATGAAAATCCACATAAAAACACATACATCTGTAACCGAATAAAGATAAAACCTTCGTGTGTTATTGCTATTAGGTGCACGATAAATTCAAAGAAATGCACTAAATGGCATGTTTTATATCAAAATACGAAGAAAATCATTGGCGCTGCTATGTGTGATTTGAAAATATATTTTCCACCGAAATTATTACAACATTAGCATTAGTTCTGTAAATAGCAAGACTAGTTGAATCCCACGAAGCGGTACATTTTTTAGTACCGCTATTAAATTTCGTCAAACAGTCTTTTAATTTTTTTTTAGTAAATAGTCAATTATGGTTGCTGTATTATTTTTGTCAACGCAATTATTTCGATATTTTATGTTTTGTTAGCTAAGTTTACGGACAATGTCTCTTTCAATACCGAGCATAGTCTGCTCCACGACGTTTTACTGAAACGCGACATGCGCAGTGAAGCAGTCTATTTGGTAGGCTGAAATCTGATTGGCTAATCGTAAGGTCAATCTGACGTGACCTCCATTGGAGAGTTGTCAGATCCTTGTAGTGTAGAGTATCGTAGCATGATAGGCATGATAGGGAAATAAAAATATCGCAAATAATTACAGAGGCATAACCTTGGTCAGTAGTATGGGCAAACTGTTTTTAAGCATCTTAAATAAACGTATCGATAAATGGTGTGACGATAATAATAAAATATCCGATGCTCAGTTTGGATTTAGAAAAGGTAAATCTACAACAGATGCTGTGTTAAAATTACATAATATCATTGAAAAATATTAAATGCTAAAGGTAGGCTTTATTGTGCATTCATAGACCTTAAAAAGGCTTTTGACTCTATTAATAGAAATGCACTCTGGTTAAAAGTGTACAAATTAGGTATTAATGGGAAAATGCTTAGAATAATTCGATCGATGTATGATATTGTTAAAAGTTGTATTAAGCACTGTGGATCATTTTCTGATTTTATTGATATATCAGTCGGATTAAAGCAAGGGGGGATAATCTCGCCGATATTGTTTGCGATTTTTCTAGAAGACCTAGAGTTATATTTATATACAAGTATTAAAAGCGGACTTTTATTTAATGATATACCTCTTATCCTTCGGCTTTTTGCCGATGACATGATTTTAATAGGCACAAGTATAGAAGGCCTGCAAAGTAGTTTAAATAACTTATATAACTATTGTGAAACATGGAGCCTAGAGGTAAATACAGATAAGACTAAGGTGGTGGTTTTTCGTAAAAGAGGAACAACCAGAGTTACTGAAAATTGGTCTTATAACGGTACCATTCTCGAAGTGGTCGATGACTTTAACTATTTAGGAATTGTGTTCAACTATACAGGGCCGTTTACGCTTAATCAGCAAACATTATGTGGTAAAGCGCTTAAAGCTATGAACCTTTTATCAATAAACATGATAAATATAAAGAAATATGAGTTAAAACCGAAACAGCTTTACAATTGTTTGATGCTTTTGTAGGTTTTATTCTTAATTACGGCAGTCAAGTGTGGGGTTTTACTAAATCCAAGGAAATTGAAAGAGTTCACTTAAAGTATTGTTAACAAGTTCTGGGTGTAAAATTATCGACAAGTAATGCAGGGGTATACGGGGAACTGGGCCGTTATCCGTTATATATAAATAGACATGTTAGTATTATTAAATACTGGCTAAGAGCGGTCAATACTGATAACGTTATTATAAAACACGTGTATGAAAGCGCAAAATCTGACTGTGAAAAGGGATTAAAAAATTGGGTGTCAAAAGTCAAGTCATTACTAAATAGTAGTGGTTTCATGTATGCATGCTTGACCCAAGCTCATTAAATGAAATACATTTTGTACCGATATACAAACAATGACTAATAGATAATTATGTACAAAACTGGTCAACCGACCTTGAAACGAATAGAGTGCTAAATCTGTTAAACACCATTTTGAATATGATAATTATCTGGATGTATTGCATACCAGGCGCGACCGCAGTGTTGTAACCAGATTACGCTTGTCCTCTCATAGTTTAAGGATCGAGACAGGGAGTATTATTCTCATCAAAGGTTAGAAAGACATGAATGGATAGTCAAATATGTAACACTAATGATATAGAGGACGGGTTTCATTTTGCGTTAATATGTCAATATATTCAATTCAATATTTTATTAGTGATACAGGCCACCGGCCAAAACACATATTAACATGTATACAATATATTTATCATACATTTACACGTGGTTTGGTTGTTATGCATAAATGTACAATTAGCTAACAATACTATCAATACAATACTATTACTATTATATAACAGTACACACTAATCATGAATAAATTCACTTCGTTTAACGAAAGCATAGTAAAGAAACATGATAGCTATATGTTTTACAACACTTTCATTTTTACATGCCATGACAATATTAAACTTGTGTTTGTTAGGAAACTCATAGTACGTTTTAGGAATATATAACGATCTTAAATCATGATAGAATGGGCATATCAGTAGGAAGTGATATTCGTCTTGTATAGCATTATTACAATGAAAACACAAACGTCTCTCTCTTGGCATATCTACATGGCTAACTTTCTCTATGAGTAGAGAGTGAGAGGATGTTCTAAAAGATACCATAGTTATTCTAAATGTCTTAATATTTAACACATTTAAATAATTTTCTACAACAAGTTCAGATTTAAAATAACTATACAAATGCAGCTTTGCATTATCCTCTACTTGTTCGCTTCTGTATATATTGGTTTCTGAGCCTTAACTCATAAATGCTTTATAAAAACATTTTCATTGACAACACTCTGCCGTTCCCATATATATCCAAAACGATTATAATACAAATTGTGCTTTAGGTTTGTTACCCAAATTTCATATCCATGACTATCTAAAAGAATCAACATTTCATAGCATTTTTTAACATATCTTGTGCAAGGCATTTTTATAATTATAAACCAATACTTTATACATCTTTTGTTGGCTGCTATATACATAGGGTATCTACCACAATCACCCATTACTGCTGCATTGCATGCATTTATAGATGCATTCATAAAACGTTTACAAGCATACATATGAACCCTTTCAATACATTCCATTTGATCAAATCCCCACAGTTCTGATCCGAAAAGAAATACCAGACTGAATTTTGAGTCAAATAGTTTAAAATATATACTGTAAGGTATCGGGGTTAGCTCACATAATGAAGCTAGCATAGCAACAAATACAAGTTTTGCCTCTATTGCCAGTGCGTTCGCCATCTGGTACATAGATAATCGACATGTAAAAAACAATCCAACATAATTATAACCACTTACAGCTTCTATATGTTTCCCGTCATAAAACCACTTCTCTGCTCTTGCTAAATGTCCACCAATTTTTTTTTTTTTTAGTTTTATCAGTATCCACTTTCAGCTTCCATGTATTACAATACTGATATAATAAGACAAATTTCTGTTGTAGACCATTTACAGTATCTGCTATCAATGCCACATCATCAGCAAACAATAGTAATAATATTTCTACAACATAAGGTGTTAAATGCACTCCATGTAACCCGCTATTACACATTTCTTCACTCAGTTCATTAATAAATAATGAAAATAAAATTGAACTGAGAACACAGCCCTGTCGTAAACCTCTTGCACAATCAAAATATTCAGTACATTTTTCATTGGCTTTCACACACTCTTTAGCATTTTTATATATGCTTTGTATTGATTGCAACAGTTTTCCTTTAATTCCACCTTTTCTAAGGATTGTAAACAATTTACTTCTATTTACCCAATCAAAAGCTTTCATAAAATCTACAAATGTCACAAATAGCTTTTTACCCTTTTTACATAGATATTTAGAAATGATTGCTTGAAGTATAAATGCATTGTCAATTGTACAATATCCGGGGCGAAAACCAGATTGTGATTCAGTTATTTTATCAAACACGTTTGCATAAAACGTAACACGTCTGGCTAGTATACTAATATATATCTTGCTAAATGTATCTATTAGTGCAATGCCTCTATAATTATCAGGACAATTAACTGATCCCTTTTTATGAATAGGTATTAAGATGGATTCTGCCCACATATCTTTGAATTCACCATTTGCAAAGAGTCTATTAAAAAGTTTGGTCAAATATGGCAGTATAATGTCTATACTATATATGAATTGTTCTCCAGATGAAGACTTATTTTTCGTTAAACGCCTCACTGCAGTCAGTACCTCATCTACCGTAATCTCTGAGTTCGAAATAAATTCGCCTTTGTCATTTATATCCATGTTTTCATTATCCACATTGAGTTCAATATTCCCATCATCACCCTCATCGCCGTCGTCGAATTGGTTAAATAATGTTTTAAAATGGTTAAACCATGTTTAGTTTTGTATGTTTGGTTTATAATTTGATTTTTTGGAACCAGATGCTTTGTTTTACTCCAAAATGCTTTTGAATCATTAGCTGATGCAACTATTGAATTCAATATCTATTTATTGTAACAACCTTTCTTATTACTGCAAACATTTTTGAAAACATATTTTGCTCTGAGATATGCATTTAAATCTTCTTCCGATCTAGTAAACCGAAATTGCCTGAGACATCTATGTTTATTACGTTTAAGTTAGTTTACGACATTCATTATCGAACAACTTTCGTGTTATTACTGGATTATTCTTCCTTCCTTTCAAGCACTTAAACTTAAAACATGCGTTGTCAAAAACCTTTAAAAAACCAGTTATAATACAATAGATATTCATATCTTGGTTCACAATCATCCCATCAATATCGTCAAGTTTAACGCTAAGCACGTTATCACGCAGAATGTTTCTATATTCCTCCGCATTTTCTCACTTAATTACGTACTTATATTCAGCTCCACTACTGACCTGATCATTAACAACATGCGTAGGTAATCGAGCATTTGCGCGTAGGCACAATATTATTGTAAGATGTTTACACTCTGATATTGCGTCCACTTTAAAGTCAACTATACATTCAATTAATAAGGTTTTTGGAAATAAGGTAGTAATCTATAACACTACAACCCGTTTGGCTTATATACGTGTACTCTCCAATCATACTGCCATTACCAAACCGTCCGTTTACGATATACAAACAGTAGGTTTTACAAAGTTCAAGTAGCTCTCTTCCAAATGTGTTAGTTTTATCGTCACATGATGCTCTTTTTATACCAATATCTCCATTTAGTATATCTTCATATTCAATTAGTTCAGGAATATCTGGGTCAATGGAGGTAAAATCATCAAGTATTGCTAATCACCAGTAAGCAGAATTCTACAATCTGCATAAATAGTCCGCATGTCAACTATTTTATTTGCTATAATTTGCATTCCTGCTGCTAATCCTCTATAAAATGGAGAATTTTCTGCTGGAATGTAGACTCAAATGAGTAAAAGGTCTGAAAACGAATTAAGGATACTCTTGTCAAATTTCAGTAATATCCCAAACTCAAAATTATTACATATTAGTTTTACATACTGTTCAAATACATTCCGAATAAACACCATGACTCCACCCATATTTCTACCACCACGTACAGACAGATAAAACATATATGATTTGGAAAAGCATGTTCTATTTCCGATTTGCCAAGCTCCCATATCTCTATTAAAATGATAACGTCAAAGTTAGTAATGTTTACCATGAAGCCAGCATCGCTCAATTTGTTTCGTAAACCTTCAATATTCCAGCAAATTATCGATATGTTGCTATTGTTTATAAATCTATAAAACGATATTATAGCCGTAGGCCTAGTTTGTTTAAATGCATTGCTCTCCTTCAGTCAACCAACAAAAAAGATGTTATCAATGTTAGCACATACATCTCAGAAGCATTCTTTTTAAGACGTACCATGATAAATAACTTATAATCTCGTTCATCCTCACTATAATACAATTGTTCTATTGTACCGTATTAGATATTAGATTTTGATTCCTATATATATTTTTTTTTGTTGTTTTTCTCCATGTTATATCTCCTTATTTTCTTCTTTTTTTTCCATATTAATTCATAAATTAATGAACCTGTACTGATCTTGTTAATGTGGTCAAATTATATTTGTAAAATATATGTTTATATGATAATAAACTTTATTATATAACCTATAAATAGACGCGTTTTCATTGGCTAAAAAGTAATTTTTTAGAAAAAATATCTAGCGATATTGACCTGTTTTTTTGATATTGACCTGTTTTTTTGATATTGACCTGTTTTATATAATTGTTTTTTTGATATTGACCTGTTTTATATAATTGTAAATTGAGGGTTATATAATAAAACAGTTATGGACTTTTCAGCTGTTATACATGATGTTGATATCATGCACCAAAAAATCATTATTGACCTCGGCTATCGCCTCGGTCAATAATGATTTTTTTGGTGCATATCACATCATGTATAACAGCTGAAAAGTCCATAATTGTATAATGTAACAGTTTAAGTCAATAACATTTCTTCTTCTTCTTCTTCATGATGGGGACGTAAACCAGGCGGTCCCGTGTATCGGTCTATCTTCCGAGCACGTTAAAGAACCATAGGAATCTATTCGATAATAAGAGTAGGGCAGGTTCCCGGATTCCTATGTATCCTTCCCCTCTCTCTGGGGCGGCTCTAAATAACCTATACTGTGTTGATGAGCCGTTAAACAACATTCAATTCAATTCAATTCTTCTTCATGATAAATTGTCTGATGTTAATGAGATTGTCTTTCATCCGAATAGTAATTTAATGTTAAAAATAAATCTTAATAATATATTTTCACGTGAATATCGCCAATCTCCACGCTGAGTTGCACTCACATATATCTCTGCTAACTACTAAATTATAAGATTTTAGTGAAACCTTTTAAATTGGAATATGTTTGCCTGAAACTTATTTATTTTTTTGTGTACATATAATTTTCAGAATATCTGCAAATTAGATGTTGCAAGATTTGAAATAATGCATGCAAACAATTTAGTTTTAATCGGGACTATTTTACTACAAAAGTAATACATACTTAGGTCTTCTCAATCGAAAAACATATGTAAACATTTTCAAACCGAAGCTCGATAGCAGAACATACTAAACAAATTAACTCATAGAAATAAAAATTGAAATTATTTAATATAGGTCTATATTTTATCTTTGCAGATCACGCAAAAGGATTTATTATAAACATCTTCATAACTTTTTTGAATAATCACGTGACCTAACCGTTCGCCCTACTTCCTTTGACGTTGACAGAGTCAACGGACGAACGAGTGTACCCTGGGTAGAGATTGGAACATTGCTTATTATAAAACTTCAATCATTAATATATGACGCCTAGGGATATTATCTTATGACAATCTAAGCTATCGTCAATTATTACAAATATACACAATATATCATCGCGATCCATTGTTCCAATACATTATTAATTACACAATACATATATTTTAAATTTTAGTACATCACATACGCTACACGAGTAACATATTTAGGCAATGTATTTCACCAATAATTGGTGATTACGGCATCTGGGCTGCGGAATTGTTTATATTTTATTCTGCAAGGTATTGAGAAATTGTGTACAACATTCTCTGATTGACCACTCTATCAAACAGAATAAAGATTGAAAATTCAGAGAACGTGTTTAATGCATATTCAAACTGTAAACAACGCATGACAGGTTTATACAAGCGTTTGCCTGATTCATTTCAGTCAGTTCTTCTTGACACTATTTTTTCATATCCATAACAATGGCCTGTTTAAAATGCTAAGTGTGCCAGTGGTAACTAGAAATGTACATATATTTATTACTTAACATGCGGTGTGGGAGTGTAATAACACCATTCAATATGTCCGATATTGCACTAGTAGTATAACATAACGTTAATGACGTCATGGACGTCACGTTAATGTACGTTTTCTGAGGTAATGGGACGTTATAAGTTATGTGATTAATAGAATCTAACATTCGTTCTCATTCATTATTGAACTTATTAAACTCGTTAGCAAAAATGATATAATGCTCGGCAAGAGCCTCGCATTATATCATTTTGCCAAATTGTTTAATAAATTCAATAATGAATGAGCACTCATTTATTTTTATTTTTTTAATTATTTTTTTTCATAAAAAGTTTTACCTCGAAATATTGTGAAAAATCATTGTTCAGAACAAATGTTTTTTGTTGTTGTTGTTTTTTTGCGGGGTGGGGGGGGGGGGGGGTCGGGGGTTGGGATGGGGGGGGTATTTTTTTTTTTTTTTTTTTTTTTTTTTCATAAAAAGTTTTAGGGTCGGCCCCTTAAAAATAGGGTCGGTCGGGCCACCGGAAACACAGGTATTTTTTTTTTGGTCTTATTAAATACCCATATGAAATTGGTTCCAGCTATTCCGTATAGGTTACATGTTTGGGCAGAAAGGACATAATGGTCTTTTCCAAATTTTGATTAAATTAATGTTAGATTAAATTAATGTTTTCTGGTTCATATTATTTAGTGTCAATTCTAATATGTATACGGGAAGTATACAGTACTGGTTTACCTCCCCCCCACCCCAGGTCTGTCTGCTGAAAATGAACTAACACACAATTTAACCAACATATTTATTGGTTATTGTTTTTTAAACAAAGTAATTATTAATAATTATCAGTTTATCTAATTTATTTTTGCTACACGGCAGAGATTCTAAAAATAAATCCATACCTACCCTTTTTTCAAATCGTAAGGGAAACACACAAAGTGTATTTTTGTTTGGCCTTTAAGTACTTGAACAGCTTTAGCATGTTATCTCAATCTGTCTGTTGAAAACAGGTTAATAACTACAACTGTTACCTGTACAGGGTATAATTTAAATATTTATTGCACATGGCTGATGTATTGATAGGCACCAATTTTACTTTCAGAAAATGTGTACAGTATGGATGATGAGGGTGCCCCATAAAACTTTGTTTGGATAAATTCAGCCTTGTTGGGTTACCAACTTACCAAGTACAATAATGTGCCACCAGGTAAGTTTAGATTAAACGTTTCAGTTATTATGCCACGGTAGGGAGGAGCAATCTTTGAAAGTACTAAAGGGAATTGCATGAAACTTGACACACATATATTTTATACAATGAGAAGGTGTGTTGTGTCCAATAATCATGCCAGTACCTCAAAGGTCAAGATTTCACTTGGAGGACAAATACATTTTTCTGGGGCATTTGTCACTTACTACTAGAAGAGTATGATAATGGACCTTTGGAAACGGCCGAACACGACACATACAAAATATTGCAGTCTCGGAGCAGAACTCAATATTCATAAAATCACTCAAAATCAATAAATAGTACTACACTTCTCAAAACTGCTAACTACACCGCTCACGTTTTGGGTTATATATATCGATGGGTTGAATGTTTTTCAATAAAATAAAAAGGAAATACCAATTCAATCATTTTTACATCATTTCATTTTATTTTTTTCATGGGCAATGCTAGAACTAAACCACAATAAGCAATTACAAACGACCCATGTAAACACTAAAGTCACACTTTTATGAACAAGAAATGAAAAGTGTGACTTTAGTGTTTACATGGGTCGTTTGTAATTGCTTATTGTGGTTTAGTTCTAGCATTGCCCATGAAAAAAATAAAATGAAATGATGTAAAAATGATTGAATTGGTATTTCCTTTTTATTTTATTGAAAAACATTCAACCCATCGATATATATAACCCAAAACGTAGCGGTGTAGTTAGCAGTTTTGAGAAGTGTAGTTCACTTTTATTGCTGAACGTGTTTTAATCCGTTTAAATACAGGGCCTAGTTTGGTGAAGATATGAACAGATTATAGAAAAAGTTAAGATTAAAACATGACTGAACAAACTGTGACCTGAGCTATGATTTTGACATTTATATACTGCAAAGGTCACATAGAAAGATTGAGGAAATAAGAGGAAATGATAAAGTTACAGCCATTGTTATTTTTTTTGTGACAGCCGAGATCGTACAGATGCTCCCTATATATTGTTATGAAAAACTTTGCGTGTAATACCTGAAAGAAGTATATTGTGTACATAAATAGGTTTACTAGTGCTGCTCATTTAATAAGTCCTTTTAAGTGCACGAACGTTTGACAAACTAGAGCAGACTAGATGAGATAAAAAAAAAAAAAATCTTAATTTATTTTAAAATAGTGTTTATTTATCCTTTTGGTAAACATATTAACGTAAAAGCGATGATGCAGTTTAGGTTATTTTTTAAAATGTTAATTCATTTGACGTCATTATTTTGCTGTTAACTATTTAGTAATGAAGATTTTATAGCAAATGTCTACGTACTTTTGAATCTTCCCTCGTATATATATCACACAAGACACCTCGAATTTTGAAATAGTCAAGATTACGTGCGACCCTTTAAAACATGATCTAAATGCATTACTATGTATATAAATTACTATGTATATAAATGAAATCAGGTTTTTTTGTTCTTTTACCTAAACACAAAAGGATGTCCCATGAATAGACAGGAGGTTAATAAACTGTATTTATTTGGTTAATTAGAGTTACTACCAATGAGGGTGAGAAATCGAGAATACAGAATAACTTTACTCTTATGTTATCAAGAAGATTCCTCTAGTTCCTGTAAATACATCAACCATGAAAGGATGTAGCATACAGTACACTGCAAGAACATGTCAAAGATCAATGAGCATGGAAACATTATACCACCAAAAACAGACAAGATTGGTATCACTGAGTGACCAAATAGGATACTTCTGGAAGTGATAACTGTTAAAAAGTACAAAGCAATCCATATGAATGTAACCAATCAACTTGAAAATGCACCTTTAAATCTGCGTGAAGACCTATACATTTTTAAATTGAATGAGCTGTCAAAACGTCTTTCAGATTGCCTTTTAAGAATGACAGAACACATTTTTTAGGTTTCATTGGATATTTAAAAGCATACAAATTTCATATGCAGCTCCTTTCATATGCTTTTCATATGATACCTTACATATCATTTTCATATGAAAGGAGATTCATGTGATTCTCATATGATACTTTACATATGATTTTCATAAGAAAGAAGCTTCTTATGATTCTCATATGAAGTTCATATGAAAATCATATGCATTTCATGTGAAAATCATATGAAACTCCTTTCATATGAAAATCATATGATTCTCATATGAAAATCATATGAAAGGTTTCATATGAAAATCAAATGTGGCTCCTTTTTGTGGATTCTCATATGAAATCTTTCATATGAAAATGATATGAGAATCATGTGGCAAGATTGCCTGTGTACCGGCGACACCTATTATCAAAATGCTATCCACGTTTATGTCATACCCAATGTATATGAACTTCAGAAATAAAGTGCATTAAGTAAGTCCCATTGTTTTGATGACGAATTACATGAAAACAGAATGTTTTGTCTATAAATTGTTTAATCGATATGTTTCAGAATTGTCCGAATACAATTATCTCAAAAATCGAAAAAACAGATGGCAGGATAATTACAGGTCAGAAAGAAATATTAAACGAAACAAAACACTTCTTTGAACATCTATATTCAAGTAGAGATCATGAGCTAAAAGATACCGATTTAGACAAAGAATTTTCAGGAATTGATATTCCAAAATTAACAGTTGAAGAATCTAATTCACTAGAAGGCATTTTAACATATAAACAAGCTTCCTTGTCACTGTATGGAATGAAAAACCTCCGTTCCCCTGGTTCTGATGGATTTGGGGCAGATTTTTTTAAAGTATTCTGGAAACACTTAGGGCATTTTGTAGTGAGGGCAATCAACTATGGTTATATTAATGGGGAACTTTCAGTTACTCAGAAAGAAGGAATTATTACACTTATACCTAAGGATAACAAGGCTAGACGGTTTCTAAAAAAGTACAGACCAATATCACTACTAAATTGTGTTTATAAAATTGCCTCAGGTGCTATAGCAAGTAGATGTAAAACTGTTCTTCACAAGATTATAAATGAAAGCCAAACAGGGTTTATTTCTGGACGATATATGGGGGCAAACACAAGAATGATATTTGATGTCATGCAATGTGCAGAGGAAAATAATTTACCCGGCCTCATATTACTTGTAGATTTCGAAAAAGCCTTTGATTCACTTTCATGGGCGTATATCTATAGAGTTTTAACATTCTTTAAAGTTGGTGATTCAATTATATCATTGGTAAAGTTATTTTATAATAATACCAAGCTATCTGTTACATGTAACCAGGGTGGTAATTTATCAACATTTTTTAAATAGGAAGGGGTTGTCGTCAAGGCTATCCATTATCACCATACATTTTTATTTTATGTGTTGAAAGTTTAGCAATAAAGATAAGAAATAATAGTAAGATAAAGGGTATACATATTAACAATTACGAATTTAAATTATCACAGTTCGCGGATGACACTTCAGTCATTCTAGACGGTTCAGAGACCTCTCTCAATGAAACTCTTAATGAATTATCCTTCTTTGCAAGTACATCTGGTTTAAGGATTAATTTCGATAAAACGCAGGTTGTCTGGATTGGAACCAAAAAATACAGTACAGACTCAATTAAAACAAGATGGAAGCTGGCTTGGGGAACCAATCAATTTAAATTATTAGGTATTAATTTTAATGTAGATCTAGACAGGATATTAGATATTAACTATACTGATAAGATCTTGAAGATTCAGAATTGAATTAAGCTTTAGAAACGTAGATATTTAACTCCGTTAGGTAAAATAACAGTAATAAAAACTCTATTATTACCAGTTCTTAACCATTTGATCATCTCTCTTCCTAACCCTAGTGATTACATTATTAAGAAAATCAGTGACTTGTTCCACGAATTTCTATGGGAGGGACCAGCTAAAATAAAAAGTAGTGTTTTGATTAAACAGTATAGTGAGGGAGGGTTAAAAGTGATCAATCTGAAAGTATTTATATATGGGTTAAAATCAACATGGATAAGAAGGCTCACTCTTAAAAATGGACAATGGCAAAATACCATAAACCATATACTAAAACTAAAAGACATTTTAAATCTAGGTAAGCTTTTTAAACCCCGTGTGGCCTACTTTACCACTGACCGTTCCAAGGCGGTAGCCCTATCGTCAACCCTTTTGTGTTTGTGATGTCGTTTGCATTTAATTTTGCTTTTGCCTTCTTGTTTGTGTGTTTGCGTGTTTGTTTCTGTGTTTTGTGGTTGACTGTCCTCCTTGAATGCTACTTTCTCTGTCCGATCTTTTTATATTTCTTTTATGCAGAATCCTTGATAAATAAACTTAGCAACTATTTCTGGGAAGATGTACTTAAAGCATATGTTACTGTCTTGGATTATAATTGTCCTACAGAACACACATTTTTATCCAACCCGCTGTTTTATAATCATAATATTTTAGTTGGTGGTGAAGGAATATTTTACAAACAATGGTATGACAAAGGAGTTTTTTACATAAATTATCTAATAAAGGTTAGCGATTCATTTTATTCCATTGAAGAATTTAATGATCTTTATAATGTAAAAGCTAACTTCATGCAATATAGTGGACTCGTTGCATCTATATAGGCATTTGCAAATAAATTCAACATTAAAAAATATCCTAAAAGAATAGCATACCCGATTATTCCCAGCAATAACTAAACTTTTTTGAAAAAAAGAAAGGATCCCATGACATGTATCTAATCCTCAACAAAAACCTGGATCAACCAACTTCAAAAGCCAAATGGGAAGAGATGTATCATATAGAAGATGAAACCTGGAAAGAAATGTATATAGCTCCCTTCAAATGTGCACAGAGCACAACATTACAATGGTTCCAAATACGAATTAACCACAGAATACTCCCTACTAGAAGATGTTAACATAAGATAAACATACTTGATAGTCCATTATGTAAATATTGCCAACAACAGGAGACTTAAACTCATATGCTTTGGGCATGTCCAGAAACACAATCTCTACTCACCAAACTTAAACTTTGGCTTTTAACAAGTAACATTGACATATCATTAGTAGAAGAATCATTTATATTTAATATTGGAAATAAATTTTCCTCTGCAGAGCTGTACATACTTCTAGAAACCAAATATTATATTTTCTCTGCCAAGCGTTTGCAAAGCCCATTATGCATTGAGGCTCTTAAAAATAGAATTAAAAAATCTTATAAGTGTCTTCAATGCATTGCAACACGAAATAATAAGCTTGCTGTGTTTGACAATATATGGAATGAACTAAAACTCCTAATGATTTTTTTTTTTTTTTTGGTCTTATCAGCCAGACAACCTGCATCTCAGAGATTCTTGTGTTTACCAAGGCACATGCATAGTAGCAAATACAATTTGTTTTTAGTTATTGTAATGTTAGTGATGACAGTGTAGATCTAAGTGGTTTGGAACTTATGGAGATGGATGGAGTGATAAGAAACACTATTTGTGTTTTTTCTTTTTTTTTAAATTTAAATATCCTTTGTAGGCATCTTTTTTTACTGTTTTGAAAAACATTCCCCAAGATAACATGATAAATCAAAAACATACAGTCGTAGTAAAATAATATATATTCTTTCGAATTTTCATATCGTTATTTTATACATATATTGTACATAATAATTTCTGAACATTGTATGTTTACTGTACATTATACCATTGTTGCTATGTTATGTTTATATTTTTGTACGATGCAGCAGCAGGGGATGGTCCTCCCCGACCCCTGCTCCACCTATTATGGGGAGAATAAATGGGCCACTGAAAAGTGACTGGAAATGTTTCTGCAGGTTTATTTCTGTCACATATTACGTGAAATGTTAAACATTCATTTATGGAGTATGTGTAGATGCCTCAATTACAAACCACTGTTTTCATCATTTATAGGTGCCCACAACTGTATGTGTTTGCAGTTGCATGCCATGCTGTATAAATGCCTTCTCCATATACATTATTCTATTTTGGATATACATCTTACGAATCCTGTAATATACAATTAATACTAGTTTAATGCTGTCTGATTAATTTTATTGTCGCTGTTTGTATATAGCATGTGTATTGCTGATTCATAGAATGGAACATTCATTCTCAAAGCATGCTATAACTGTATGCGCCTATGAATTTATTCACCGATGTATGAAAACATCTTCTTCTTTTATTTTTTTGTTTTTGTTTTTGTTTTTAATATTATATTACAACGTGTTACATATAATAATTAACGTTCTATTATATAGTAACTTAGCTTAATGGTGCAACAACTTGCAATACACGTATTTCATAAAATAAACTCGAAGGAGAATTTATATACAATTAGCCGGGATAGAAAGAGTTTAAAGGTGGCGAGAAATAAGAGCAGTACAAAATTCGGACAGAGCTACATCGTTGATGTCGTTTTTATATTACAATGTATATATACACACACACATACACATATACATGTATATACTTACAGAAATACAGATATACGCATACACATACATATAAATATTGTGTTTATATCGTGTATCCCAGCCACCTTTTCAATTTTCCTTATGTTGTCCCCTTTTTTGTTGTGTTGTTCAATTTTATCTTTAAATATTGCAATATTCTGTTCTATATCCTTTCTTTTCTTTATGTATTTTATAAAACAGTCAAACTCAGTAATGGCTTTCTTGTATTTGTATATGAAAATGAAATATTTTGCAATAAGTATAATAAAGTTGATATTACAGCTATGCTTCTTTATGTTTTTGCCTATACGAAATGATATTGTTTATGATCCATATTTACATCCAAACGCTTACCCTGAATGCATCGTATATTTGTGTGGTCTCTTCATCATCGCTAGACGCCCGCGTTGCATTTGTAATGAATAGTTAATTTGCGGAATACATCTATTCAGTTCCAAAAGTGCTTTTCACTCGAACTTTTAATGCGCAACTGAATCCATTTATATGTCTGTTGTTTAAGGGCAATGGTTGAATGCCAGTGTTCGTTAATGTACTTTTCGATGTACTCATTGTAACAAATCTAGTCTAAACTAATCCTCTTAGAGTACAAATTCCATTCGTACGAATCCAATATATCATTAGCGAGTAGATTAAGTGTTGTTGAACACCAACATGAGACGAATCACGGAAAATATAAGAAGTAATTGAATCTTTTTAACCAGCTTGTTATGGTTTTGTTCGCAAACTAGTTGAACCAATGTCTCCGTGACATGTCTCATTACTGCCGTATGCAACTAAACGTAAACGATGAATCGATAAGATCTCATGGTTTATTATAGTATTTAAGTATACATTTCCATTCCGATGTCGTTTGCCGATACAGTTTGCTTTCTAATTTGTTTGTCCAAAAATTGCAAGGTCAAACATGTGTACGCTATTCCTACAGCGAAATAATTTTAAAAAATGGATTAATTGGGAAATGTTTCAAAAGTCCTGCATGAAAAGAAAAACATTTACGGGAAGAAGTATAGAACAGTTCTCCTTTATAAGTAACACTCATTTAAATATTAATGTATGTATGACTTTTTGATATTCTCGCAGTGTCGCAGCATGGGTCGAGCAGGGTGAGATTGACAACTGCGATGTGTATACTTTTCAATATTTAATTATAGTATTTGTAATATTTCATTAAAATGCATTTAAAATTCAATCTACATGATCTATATTTAGAATCTATAATCCTGACAACATATAATTACACTGTCCTAAGAGTTCAGTCACAGATTTATTGGAATACTCGTATAATGGTTGCGCACTGGTCCCAACGCTCAAAATCAGGTTCACATATCCCTGATATATGTATATACCGTTATAACGTATCACTATATGATGATATCAGTTATATCGTTTATCACTTATCTCCGTATGTGGCATGATCTCGTCGAGGTTGTCCACATCACGTTAACCAACAACCCCTGACGTTCCCATCGATCGACGTCCGACTTTCCGCCAACACATACAAGTCAGCGTTCCTCGTCGATCACGCCCAAAGTCACCTCAACATAGCGTCGCTCTTCACATAGCGTCGATATACATCAAATCTAGATATAAAATCGAACAGGAAAAGTAGCATTCAAGGACGACAGTCAACCACAAGCACACACAGAAACAATGAACAACTATATATAAAAATAAATAAAAGACAAAATAAGAATAAAAGTGTAAGTAAAGACATCCCCGCCATGAAATATTCCCAACCAACAGCAGCATTAACAGGCAATATAAGTAAAACACAAAGATGATCGTGTAACTATAAATAAAACAAAAAACAATAGCCTAGAAAGCCACACAAATGGTACTCAGTGACTTGGCAGAAGCCAGAGCAACAATAGAACAAACCATTGATGGCGTGACAAGATCAAAGTGCAGACAAACATCAAACGCCACCGTCCTTTTGGGCTTTAGGTAGACGTCATCAGGGTCCATATCACAATTACAGACGGGCGATAACCAAGATGAGTGCCACGTCTGCACTCCACCACTGCGGGTTGCCTCTAAGTCGCTAGTCTCGACCCCTAAAGTCCATGATCCTGTGGCCTATGTATCAGCAAAGGTATTGCCAATTTAAAATAGCTTATTACCCAAAATATATTTATTTTTCTGAAGCTCTTTACAAAACAGGTGTTGCCTCTCTGACAGTCGGCTAGCCCCTGACTACAATACTGATTTTGTCTCGACACCCTCACCCAAAACCATACACCGTAACACAGTGGTCTTTAGCAATCACACTTAAAGTGACGTTACCTGTTTTCCCATATTGAAATCATTTAAGAACTATTGTCGTTTAAAACCAAGATAAAACGTACAATTAAGATATCAATGTACAGTCGTGTTTACATGCACTCAGTAAGACCAGAGATCGTCATCGGACATGTAAGACATCCACTTGAAATGTGACATGCAGTCACTGTGATAGTTGGACGTTCTCAACTGGTTTTCCACCCGGGTTCAATATATATGCCTAAAAGAAGCACTATTATTAATTATAAAAAATAGTTAGTGCTATTTATTACTAATAGTATGGACATGTATAAAAGTAGAACGAAAACTCATAGGTCATAATATATTGATTATTTTGTTTGTACTAATACATTTGCATGAAGTTACTCTAAGTAAATGTAGATTTAAAAGAAGATACAAAAATCGAACAGGACAAGTAGCAGTCTAGGCAATCAAGGACGGCAGTCAACCTCAAACACACAAAGAAACAAATAGCAACTTTAAAATTGAATAAAAGAGAAGCTAAGGCATGGGAAACGCAAACGGGTTGACAATAGGGCTACCGCCTTGGAACAGTCAGTGGCAAAATAGCTCTGGTTAAACCAGGTTCTAGGGTGCACCAAACCTCACTCTTACCCTATTGCCATCCCAATAATCGGGACAGTGTAAATACAGATATCACCGTCAGGTTACAATATCTAACAAACAAGGCAGCAATATAAGTAAAACACATAACTAATCATGTATATATAATATAAAAAAAACAAAAGCCTAGCAATTGAAACAGGAACAATAGCATTCAAGGACGACAGTCAACCACAATCACACACAGAAACAAACAACAATTGTAAGGAAAAATAAAAAAACAAGATAAGATAAGACATCACAAACAAACAAAAAGTGTTGACATTAGGGCTACCGCCTAGGAACGTGCAGTGGCAAAAAAGGCCGCACAATAATGGGTTACACTTGTTCACTCTATGTATCACCAGTTATAACTGTTATTCGTATAATGAAGACAACAATACACACACACGGCAGTACTAACCAAACCAGACGTATATCTCGTATAAATGTCTTATTTCTAGATCACGTGTCTATGGTTTATTATTCTAAGTCTTTGCTTGTCACGACTATTGCATTAAACAATGTAATTGGCATTGATTTCTAAAAGGTGCCGCTAAAAGAGTCTCTATAAATATGCGAATAGTTATGAATTAAAATAAAGATTTCGCAATAGGTTGGAAATGACCATTATTAATGAAGTATCAATTAAATAATTATAAACTTCCTTTGAATAGGATGACTTCGGTAAATAGTTTCCTCAAGCAAGCAGTTAATTTTATTTTAAGGCAGGCATCTTCTTTAATTAAGCAATCATAGAATTAGTCATTAAAACGTACACTTTTAATATAACAATACATACAAACGTCATACTAGAAAGAAAACAGCATTAGCAAAACGCAGTTACGCAAAAATACGCATTCCAAACAAATAATAACAAGAATAAATAAGCATCTGGTAGCAAAGCACGCGTAAAAACAAATATAAACAGGTAATATATATAATTTTCTTTATTAAAATCCCATCATGGTTTGCAATAAATACAAACACAAATAATACATCGTAAACATTGTAAGATAGCCATGCCATTCTAATTAGAATTATAAGAGACTACAGTTATACAACTATCAACTGATATATTTTAAAAGTAGCTAATAGCATCAAACTCAAACGATATTAGCATATATATTACACTTTAAGACTATGTAAATGATGCTAATCTATATATATGATATGTTCTAAGAATGGGAATTGTAAGGTTTGACAAATAAACAAAGCACTATTGCGCATTAGTTAGAAAAAAATAAAATATAATTTATCCCCTTTTATCAGATCTAAAAGGAAATGATTTCATAGAAGAAATTAAAACAGAATCACGATATGATAAAATAAATTGACATTATTTACAGATATAAAATTGACATTGTTTGGCATATTGAAGAAGTAAAACAGACTAGCGATACAAAACGCTAGATCGACGTAGAAGAATTAAGTAGCAGGATTTGGCACATACACGAATTAAGTCTGCATTCGTGAAGAAATAAACTATTTTTTGTTCATCTGTAGAGTTATTAAAATAAGGATTTAGGCTTATTGCTTTATCATACACATTAGCTCTGCTATCAATTATATAAAGGACAGGTTATCATGACATATAACTCATCTACCACCTGAATCAGAAACTTACGTAACAATAGGGTAAATTACATTCGGAACGTGAATAAACTCAAGTTTTGAAGAAAACACAAAAAAACTCTGTAACACCATTTTTTACATCTAGAACCTTTACTATTAAAACATCACAAGAATATTAGTTTATTGAAACTTATATTAGGCATATGACTCAATCGTACCCAGTAATTTGATACCGCAATTATCTGTCTAACACAAACCGGTTGCCATGCCATGCCATGTCTCCTGCCATTGCAGCTGCTGGTGTGTTCCTTGTCGTACTCAAAAATACTCAATACAAGAGTAGGTTAGCTACAATAGACCAAACCAACGAATAAAATAGTTTAGTACACACTTTATAAGGCGTCCCACAAACTGTTTTATATTTGAATATTAACAGTATTAATGCGCGACTGACTGACTGTGCAACACATGAAGCTGTTACATTATAATTGAGATATTCGTATAAAAGAAGGTCAATATATATATTTATTTTTTATAGATATATCAGATCCGCCATAGTTAAATAAAATTGTCTGCTGTTTTGATCTTGGTCTAAAATGCACAACATTAGTTTTATTTATATTGATTGCCGTAAAATTGGTTTCACACCAATCATCTAGTGTATTTAACAATAGCTGTAAATCTGTTTCATTTTTCGGCCAGCATAACAATATCATCGGCATACATGATAATACATACGTTATCACCATCACCACTATCTACTACTAGACCCGTTAATAAAGCAATTAAAGAGTAATAGGGATAAACAACAACCTTGTCTTAGTCATGTTGTAACATTAAACGGTTCTGTATTTAAATCATTTATACGCACACAGGATGAACATAAAGACATAATTGCGTTCAACATTTTACCATTTATCCCTAAGTTACTGTTTTTTTCTGCAACATATTTCTATATTTTATATTCTATTTCTTTTTTATTCTGGTTTCAATACTATTAGTTAATGATGTTAGATAGATGATCCGTAGTACTTTTCCTTTTTCTAAACCCACTTTGTTCATCTCTTATTATATTGTTTGCTTCTGGCTAGATAGACAACCTTTGATTTAACATATAGCAATACAAACATAGTTGGAGCAAGTATAATGCCTCTGTACGACATAAGATCATTAGTTGACGATTTAGGAATGGGATTAACAATACCTTTTCCCCATTCAATGGGAATAATAACAGTACTATAAAAAAATTAAGCAGAACATGTATAATGGAAACAGATGTATTATTACGAAATATTTCAAACGGTATTTCACCGATACCACTTGCTTTATACTTTTTGGAAAAACAAATCTGTCTGTATCTCATCTATAGTAATTTTCATTTTCAAATTCTGACACTTACCAATTAGACACTTGGAGCTATTAGTTTCATGGCTTTGCACTCCTGTAATTAGTGTGATTAGAGAGCAAGCTTTATTGTATGTATGGACTTAAATTACAGTTCGGAATGGTCACGCATTATGAATGAATGTGGTGTTGAAACAGCCTATGTTCGTTAATGATACGCATATATATGCATGGGTGTCATAGCCTTGTATTGCTAAAAAATACACATTAGCAATACAACCATGGACCATGGCAGTGTTCGAACCCGTACAATGATCGCTGAACCTTGACATTCGACCATAACCCTTATTATCTCAGTTGATAATTTACAATAGATCAACAATCAACAATAATTTTCGTTTACAATAAAAGTTTGCGAAAAAATAATAATCGTTTTATTGTTTACTCGAATGTGTCCGTAACTGTTCCTTTTTATGGACTTTGCAACAGTTTTTACAGACCCTTTGTGTGTTCGCGATATTTTTTAAAAATCAAATCTTGTTTGGAATTTAATGTTTCTGTTAACCGGGTATGGTAGACATTGGTTACTAAAAAAAGATAATTATTTAAATTATGTATACTAGTTTTATTTTTATATGACTTTATATACCCTGGTCCAAAACATTTTTTACCGAGTATATGTGCTATAAAGTGTGAGATTAGACTGGAGAACAATATATTTTAAAACTTTTAAAACGACCATAGATATAAAATTAAGGAATGTTCAACACAAATATCTCTTTAGAATTATTCCAACAAATAAATTACTTCTAACATGTCTGACATGTCTAAAGCAGAAATAGTTAATTCTAATCTATGCGATTTGTGTAATATGTATGTCGAGAATATAAAATATTTATTTTGGGAATGTACCAAAACATTCATGTGTTGGACTGAACTGGCATTATTTTTAACTGCAAGAAAGGTAAATATTACATTTAATTTTCAAACAATACATTTTGGAATAAATGTTATACATGTTCAAAAGCAATCCTAAAATTGTGTCATTCGGTGTGCTAAATACTATGTTTTCGCAAATAAGTGTAGACAGACCATTCCTAGATGCGAACTATTTATTGTTTATCTTTCAAAACGAATCGATATTGAAAAACAAATAGCAGTGATGCATGATAAAACACAGCTACACAACATACAATGCATTAATTTTTTAAATACCATATATATCCTATCAAAGAAAAGGAAAAAAACGGCAATCTTTCTTTCTTCTCTCTTCTTTTTATTCACTTTCTGCTGGTACAAATGGGTGGGCGATTAAGTGTATATATGTGTTTGTGTAGGTATGCGAGCAAACACCCGTGACTTTGAGCGTACGTGGGTGTGTAAGAAGAGCATGTTTGAGAGCGTGCGTGCATGTGAGAAAAAAGACTAAACAACAATTAGTGTATCACATATTTGTAAACAGAATATAACACTGATCAAACAATTTATGCATGGTATTACCGGGCTTTAAGAACTCTAAAATAGTGATTAGTGTACCGTATATCAATTGTACCAGGAAAGTATATGGACATAGACATTGTTTGTATTTAAAAAATGCTAAAAAAACGTGCTATGCTAGAATTGTTACCGATGAATTGTGTGCATATTAAAATGTTACATACAGTAAAATATTTGATATGATAATATAAATTTATAATAAAAAAAGTAACTTATGCGGGTGTTATGTTTATCTATATACGTGCTATAAAGTGTGAAGATGCATACTGCTGCATGTAAACCAATTGCTGGGATGTGGTTCGACCTCGTTGAGGTCCATTTGTAAACGTCGACATTTCAAGAGTTATGGTTCCTCCAATGCACATCTTCACATTTCCTATATATAATGACTAAAAGAAGTTGTTGGGGATATAGATTACAAATATGAGCATTGAGATAAGTGTTTGAAGATATCAGACATGTTAACTAAATATGTGATTTTCAAAAGATTGTGTGATTTTATTATTTTATTATACTAACGTAAAATGTGAAATGTGTTTACGTGCGATTCGTATTCATTCTCAAACAAAAACATTCCACATTTCGCAGGTTTAAAATTACCCCCCTTTTCATTGAAATGAAAACGAGTATGTTTTCATCAAATTTGCTTTAGTGTTATCACCGACTGTGTATACAAATTACTTTGTATCATTAGTATTGGTCATATTTATGTCACTTTATCATTGACCCAAACATACACGGCTTTGTATCTCGTCTATGGAAATGGCATGCATTTTATATGCTTTTGTTCTTTGCTCAGCATATATTAAAGGCCAAATAGGCTGTAACAAAATAGGTTCATATATGCATAGAGATTTTAATTGTGTTTGTCGGGGCCTTTTCTCTGATTTTGAATAGTAATTTTGATAACTTTTCACAAGGGCATCACTTTTAATCAATGCGTATATCTAATAAATGATATTTTACTAGATGCATTCGATTGATATAGACTAAGTCGTTTTGACTTTTATTTCATCACAATCCATAGAATTAAGGAAGTTATGATTGAAATGTGTATTTCGATTACAATTGAATGTTAATTCGAAGAAGGTCTAGAATTCGGGTTTATTCATTCTCAATAAAGATTGCATTGCAATTAGTTATCGGGATACTTTAGTGCTGTTGCAGAATATCTGTTTTGATAACATTGAAAGACTAAGTATATATTTTGTAGCCGTATGTAAGCTAGGAGTGGAGGTATAGCGTATTGTCGGTAGCGTGGTCTAAAAGGCCGTTGGATGGGAACGCCGTCATATAACGCAGGAACCACATCATTCGCTGTTTGGACGACAAACGAGGCAGTAGTCACGAGGACGCTAGGCACGGGTACGCGGATACGGGATAACGTCACCGGATGTGGAAGAACCGGGACTGGAGCCATCGGCGTAAATGGTGGTGCGAGTTGGCGTCGCGTGGGAACTACGTCACCGGTAGGGTGCAGGGACGGATAGCCATCGCTAATGAGGGAGGCGTATAAACAGGATTGTAGAAATTCGTGAAATGAATTCACGGAAGTGAAGTATTAGAGCTGGACTCAGCGGATTCTACCGGAAGGAATCAGCTAAATATAGCTTTGAGAGGACAATAGCTTTGGTATAGCTTTGATGAAGCTTTTGTACATAATACAGATAGTCAGTTTGATTAAAACCGAACAGTCTAATTCTTTATTAAGATAGTGAATAGTGATTCATATAACGTGTATTTAAATGATGTGAAACGTTTACATTTCTAC
This sequence comes from Cyrtodaria siliqua, assembly GCA_037043455.1. Lineage (NCBI taxonomy): Eukaryota > Metazoa > Mollusca > Bivalvia > Adapedonta > Hiatellidae > Cyrtodaria > Cyrtodaria siliqua. The sequence goes on along the minus strand of JAWPHD010000406.1, from coordinate 285,289 downwards.
TTTGACAATGATATTCTTGTTATGTAAATGTATTTATTCTTGTTTTTCACTTGGTGAGTTGTCTCCACTTGGTCGATATTGTTACATAAGCAACCTGTCTGTGTTGTAAATGATATCATTTCATGACTAAGATGTGTAGTGATTTGTAGTGAGTATGCATATACTTCAATTTGTCGACCTGAACGTTATTAATACATAATAACGGCTGCCACTATGTTTGTTTTAGTTTCATTGCAGAATTAGTATTTGATATTTTCTGCGGATTGCACGTTGGCGGTTTTTCGATTATGAAGTTTTCTTTGAAAAGCAATAGCATGGCAATAAAACACTGCAGTTGTCGTAAATTACGTTTTGCTGCCTCGAATATTATATCCTTTGACATTTGTAGTCTTGTCTCACTGTCGTAATGAAACCTGAGTTTGGAATCATCTAATTATAATCTTGTTCCATCCCCAATGTACATATAAATATATATACACAAGTGATATGAAAACGCAACACGGGAATTTCCGCTATATATTGTATATACTGCACACTTAATTGCACATAATATTCCAAAGAAATCCCAAGATGTTTTTTTAAAAAGAAAGTTGCAGTTAACTAGAGAAAGGACACAACTGTGATGTTGTAGACGTTTTAATCACACTACACTTTGTAACAAGAACTTCATAAATGTTGAAGTAGCTCTTTGAAAAATTGAGCTAGTTCAGTACTGTAAATAGTTTGCAAAATAGTTTGCAAAATGTTGCATCCTAAGTTTGCTCACATGATTAAGCCAAACGCGTACTCTGTGAATAATGAAACATTGAAGGAATACTATTTGCTGTATTATTTGTTGTTTTAGTATTTTTTCCAAAAGGAAAGGTCTAACGTAGCCATGTACCATTCGATTAAAAGCAGCATATTGTACATAAAATAATATATAGCTGAAATTCCCGTTTTGCGTTTTCATATCACTTGAGTGTATATATACCAGGGAACAGTAGGCGTAGGTTAAATAACGATAATACGTCTTGGCACACACCTTTGCTTCTATGATTTTCTTTCCGTCTCTGTTGTTACTTTAAATGGTGCTTGTCATCGATTTTAATCCAGACTTAATCATCATTAAAAGTTGCGCACCTGAGGTCCAAATAAAACTGTCCGATACATTATGTTTTATACGCACAAAAGCAGAATTTTACTAGACTATACTATTCAGTGGTGAAAGATCATAATTTCCTGGTGAAAGAATATTCAGCATCTCAACTACTATTTCCGGAAATAAATATTTTTTTCACGAGTTATATCACAACCTGATTTTTATTATGATATGAATTAATAACTTCGCAAGATCCTTGGTCATACTCACTTTGAATTGCTACAAACTTTAATAAGCTTGTTAAAGGGTTCTTCAAAAGAGGTTGTGACCCTATCGTTTTGTAACGCACTGCAATGTAGTTCCTTACACATTTACAGTTTGCCACTATGCTTTCCTTTTTGATTGTGCGTTGATCGATTAGACTGTGTTCCCTATGATAATGTCGACCTAAATCCTTACATGACGGTAGCGTTTGATGTGTACCTAAGTATTGTCTTGTCGTATCTTTAACGGTTTTTTCCCTTCTTAATCTATCTTTTACTAAGTCACTGAATATTTGCCTGTTGCGTTCTAGGTGTTGTTTGTATTCATAAGTACACTAATCATATATGTGTTATACTCATATTGCCTATTAATGCTGCCCTGTTTGTCAGTTAATACAACCTGGCGAGAATATCTTTATTTACATTGCCCCGTTGTATTGGTTGACAGTAGTGTTAGAGTGAGGTTTGGTGCACCCTAAAGCCTGCGGCAAGTTATACCACTGACCGTTCCAAGGCGGTAGCTCTGTTGTCAACCCTTTTACGTTTATGATGCTACATTTCCTGTTCGACTGTTATATCTGTTTGTATTTACCAGACGTAAACATGGTCTATTTTACAATATTACTTTAAAAGAACACGTTACCGGTTGTTTGTTATGTAACCAAACACATAAGAACACTTCATTGTTTGTTTTAAATTTATCAGACAAATATATCATCTGTATCGACATATTGTATAGTAAAAACAAATATAAACAGATCGGACAGGGAAAGTAGCATTTAAGGAGGTCAGTCAACCACACAACAAAGAAACATACACGCAAACAGACAAACAAGAAGGCAACAGTAATAATAAATACAAACGACATCTCAAACTCAAAAGGGTTGACAATAGGGCTACCGCCTTGGAACGGTCAGTGGCAAAGGAGGCCACTGGGGGGTTTAAACCGGTTCTAGGGTACACCAAACCTCACACTTACCCTACTGTAACCCATTAAAACAGGAAGAACACTTTATCGCTAATAATCGTGATATTGTTGTTTAAGATCACTTCGTCATGCTTGTTTTTTATTAATTAAATTAATTCAACAGAGAGCAACATGGTCTATATCACTATGTCGTTTTGTAAGATTATTTCACCGGTTGTTTTAAATTTACAAGATATTAACATTGTCACTATCGCCTTGCTTTTTAAGAACACTTCATCGCTTGCTTTTTAAGTTTACCAGACACAGTCATGATCTCTGTCGACATATCTTTTTAAAAGAATATTCCATCTGTTGTTGTTACATTCACCAGACAAAAGCGTTTTCAAACGTGGTTATGGCCCTTTCATTTTGCAACGCACTGCATGTTTAGTGACCCTTTTACAGTTTAAATAATGTTCATTGGCGTACATCTTACATTATTTATGTTTGACTTGAAATGCACCACGTTGTGGTATAGAATATGATGGACAAACAGGTCGATCTTTAAAAGTTCGATTTCGTGAACATAGATATAATGCAGGCAATCCTAAAATGTTAAAAAATACTTATACCAACACTTTCGTCGATCAGGTCATACTTCTGGTAACGTTACTATTCAACCGGTGGAATATATAATTTATGATACTGATGCTACTAAAAGCTTTATAATAAAGCTATACATATTGCTGAACTTAAGTGGATGAAAAACTTGGAGACAACATATCCACTCGGCCTTAATGACACTATTTATCAAGAAGAAAATATTTCAAAAGATGCTAATATTGACATGTTTTCTATATTTTCAGTTCGAAATAACTCTAGGTCTCATGGTCGTAGGCGTAATGGTAACATCAAACATAAATTGCGTTTAATTATGTCAGTCGCTGATGTACATACTATGTAAAAATCAATATAAGAAATCGGACAGCGAAAGTAGCATTCAAGGAGGACAGTCAACCACAAACCACAGAAACAAACACGCAAACTGACAAACAAGAAGGCAAAAGTAATAATAAAAGCAAATGACATCACAAACACAAAATGGTTGACAATAGGGCTACCGCTTTGAAACGGTCAGTGGCAAAGTAGGCCACTGGGGTTTAAACCGGTTCTAGGGTGCACTAAACCTCACACTTACCCTACTGTAACCCGAGTTACTTATTGGTCTGGGGTCTATGTTTCTTTACTTATTCGTTGCTTTAGAGCTTCTAGTCGTGTTGAGGACTTTTCTATTCGTAATATTTGTATAACTAAAAGCTACTCCAGCAGGACTAGCGTTATCATAAACTTCGAAATCGCTTTGCAACATTTTTTTAGCCTAAAGAAATATAAAAATATTGGACAGGGAAAGTAGCATTCAAGGAGGACAGTCAACCACAAAACACAGAAACAAACACGCAAACAAACTAACGCTGATCTACTTTAAAAATATGAAAGTAATTTGAAAACACTTCTGCGACAAGTACTATCACAACCTGACTTATATGGTGGTTTGATTAACAAACTTCATAAGATCATTGGTCATAATCCTTTCATATAGTCTTGATTCAACTTTTTAAACAGTTTATCAAAAGAGGTTATGCCACTATCATTTTGCAACGCACTGAATGTTTAGTGGTTGACCTATTTACATTGACGGGACAGATTGTGGACTCTATGATGACGTTTACCTAAATCCTTATAGGACGGTAGCTTTTAATGGTTGTCTTTAATATTGTCTCCTCTTGTTGCTCTGACTTCTGCCAAGTCATTGAGTACTTACTTTGTGGTTTTCTAGGCTTTTTTATTATATATAAAAATGATCATTTATGTGTTTAATATACTTATATTGACTAGTAATGCTGCCTTATGTGTTAGAGAGTGTAACCTGGCGGGGATATCTTTCTTCAGACTGTCCCGTTTATTGTAATGACAAATGGGTAAGAGTGAGGTTTGGTGCACCCTAGAACCTGGTTTTAATCCCCAGCAGCCATTTAGGTCATTGAACGTTCCAAGGCGGTAGGCCTTTTTGTCAACCCAGTCGTGTTGTGATGTCTTATCTTGCCTTTTATCCATATGATAGTTCTTGTCGTGCCCTTAATGGTTTATTCTCTTGTTGCTCTGGCTTCTGCCAAGTCACTCAATACCTTCATTGTGGCTTTCTAGGCTATTGTTATTTTGAATTATATTTACACGAGCATATTTGTGTTTTACATATATTGCCTATTGATGCTGCCTTGTTGGTTAGAGATTAGCTCATGGCGGGGATTTCTTTATTTACACTGTCCTGTTTTAATGGAATGACGGTAGGGTAAGTGTGAGGTTTAGGGCACCCTAGAACCGGTTTAAACCCCTAGTGTCCTACTTTGCCACTGACCGTTCCAAGGCGGTAGCCCTATTGTCAACCCTTTTGTGTTTGCTTTTATTATTACTTTTGCCTTCTTGTTTGTCTGTTTGCGTGTTTGTTTCTGTGTTTTGTGGTTAACAGTTCTTCTTGAATGCTTTCCCTGTCCGATCTTTTTATATTTCTTTAATGTCGTCCTTAAATGTTACTTTTCCTGTTCGATTTTATCTACTTTTGCCACTATGTTTTCCTCTTTAATCGTGCCTTGACGAACTTAGTGTGTACCATTTGATGACGTCTACCTAACTCTTGGAAGGACGGTAGCGTTTTATGCTTGTGTTAGTGTTATACGTATATTATCTGTGTTAAACTTGTTAAAAAGTTTAACAAAAGAGATTATGCCCCTATCATTTTGCAACGCACTGCATGCTTGGTGGTGAACCCATTTCCAGTTCCCCAATATACTTTCCTCTTTGATTGTGCGATGAACGAACTGTGGATACTATGATAACGTTTACCTAAAGCCCAAAAGGACGGTCACGTTTGATGTTTGTTTGCATTCTTGTCTTGTCCTGCCCTTAATGGTGGCGGAGCTGATATATCTATACAAATAAAGATGTATATGTAGACCTTGTTTTAGACGAATATTTCAATTATAATGTTATTGCCCTCAATGGTTTGTTCTCTTGTTGCTCTGGCTCCTGCCCAGTCATTGAGTACCTTCTTTGTGGTCTTCTAGGCTATTGTATGTTTTGTATTTATATATACACGAGCATCTTTGTGTTTTACTTATATTGCCTATTAATGCTGCCTTGTTGGTTAAAGAGTAATTCATGGCTGGGTTTTCTTTATGGACACTGTCCCGTTTTATTGGGTTGACAGTAGAGCAAGTGTGAAGTGTGGTGCACCCTAGAACCTGGTTTAAACACCCAGCGGGCTTTTTTGCCACTGACCGTTCCAAGGTGGTAGCCTTAATGCCAGCCCTTTTGTGTTTGTGATGTCTTATTTGGCCTTTTATTCATCTTTAAACGTGTTCTTTGTCTCTGTGTGTGTTTGTGGTTGTCTGTCGTCCTTCAATGCTGCTTTTCCTGTTCGATATTTATATCTATATTATATTACTTTTAATGCGTTCTAGTGTGTTAACGGATATAGCGTTGTAAGGTTTTCTTTATTTACATTGTATCTGTTTATTAAGACGGCAATATATTAAAAGTGAGGATTGGTGCATCCTATAACCTTGTTTAAATCCACAGCAGCCGTTTAGCCACTGACCAATGTGGGAGCTCTATATCAAGCCAATTTGTTGTGATGACAAATGCTTTGTCGCTTATGTATCCTTGGAATTGTTGTTTGCTACATTTCTTGTTTGACTTTATATCTAGTTTTATATCAACCTTTACCTGTATCGTTACAGTTTGTAATATAGGATTTAATTAGACTGATGAATCATTTAAACTGAATCCCAACATTTGCTGATGACACATTTATATATCGATCTAGAATTAAACGAATTGTATTGCTACCGCTTACTTTTAGGTACTAGTAATGTACAAGTATAATTTAATAATGATTCATGTCATTTAAATTAAATCACCGAAGTACGGTTTCATCCATACAGGTACACGGCGAAATAATATATATTCAGTTATTGTATAGACTTTCCCCCAAAAGTGTTCTATTTTAGGTTGAAATAAGTGAGGCAAGTGCAAAGATTGCCTTTGATACTGGGTCTAGATACAGGCATTAGGGTGTAACCTAAATGAGTAGAACCTATTATTGTTGAAGGAATTCTTCTTTTTTTGAGATTATGAATAATTAAAGGAAACGTCGACTTTTTATGACAAAGATAAATATGACATAATCTTCTCACCCAGTTACGTTAATTGGTTTAATAGTCACCACTAAATCTGGCATCGGTTAACACGGGACCACATGCAATTCAGGAGAGACAATATACGTTATAGACGTATTCTAGAATAAATACCATTACATTTCCTAATGCTATATCATGTTCTGTCTTTAAATGTCAGGTGCACTTCGTTACAGATGTATTCTGGAATAAATACCATTACATGTCCTAATGCTACATCATGTTCTGCCTTCAAATGTCAGATGCTGTTCACAATATGTTAGAACTAATTTCCTATAATGCTTGGAACACATACTACTAAAATACACCTTTATATTGCGACCTCAGCTTTGCTTTTAGAGGAACAAAAGACAATTATGCTTGCATTTAAAACATTAGTTTGGCTACATGACTTTCACATTTGAATATCCCCGTGTGGTTGCCAGGGTAGAATACAACCACTGCAAATCCCGTTGGGCAGAGGGGTAGAATCCACCCCCACCCCCACCACACTTAATGTTCATGTTGTCATTTTTTTTATCATGCTCATGCAAGGGTTTTTTCATGACACCTGGAAATGTGGCTCCATCGTAAATGGAGTGTCTACAATTTGCAGCAACTCCCGAGTTCTGCTGGTTAGAAGGTTCAAGGCCCATTCTCCATATTTTATCTAGATGTAAATGGAGGGTGGACCTGACATGTTAGTCCCTGGTTGGCGCCATATAAAATGTATTGTGTCGGTGCGCCGTAAAACCCCAATTCAATTCATATATGAATATAATTTTTCGTACTTATTTGAAAAAATAAAAGCAAATCGGTTTTGACTATGTTCTAGTGTTGACATGATATCGCATCAACACTATATCTCAATCGTTTGATGTTTGTCTATGATCTTTCTTGTCGTGCCCTTAATGGTTCATTCTCGTGTTGCTCTGGCTTCTGCCAAGTCACTGAGTACCTTAATTGTGGCTTTCTAGGCTATTGTTTTCTTGTATTATATTTACACGAACATATTTGTGTTTTACATTAGATCATGGCGGGGATTTCTTTATTTACACTGTCCTGTTTTAATGGGATGACAGTAGGGTAAGTGTGAGGTTTGGTGCACCCTATAACCTGTTTTAAAACACAACAAGTACTCTTAATTAAGAACTCTATAAGCGCAGCACCATAATCATTACATCATTAAATCCACAATATCTCTATTTGTAACAGTATCAATTCCTTCAATAAAATCTGGTGCAATTCCTATACGGTTATTTTCATTCCCACAAATAAATATAGTCTCTATCTATTGATATTCGATATATATATGTAAAATGGGGGTCCTGTGGTATTTTTGAGTTGCCGAAAATACCACAGGAATTTTTTTATTTTTTTAAACACACCTATCTACAAATCAGCATGAAATGCTGATTTTGCTTGTTATTTGTTGATTTTGCCCAAATATTTCATGAAATGGTGATTTTACTTGATTTATTAAAACTTTTTTAAAATAGGGGTAGTGAAGATTGCAAGTTTAAATTTTTTACAAGTTATCAAAATTATAAAAAAAAAAAAATTTTTTATATGGTTAAACATCGATACGTCTAAATTTTAAGCACTCAGCATTATAATCTTTAAATTTCCAATAACGTGTCATTATTCTGACTGAAACTCCACCACAATCAGCACAAATTTTATTTTTTGCTCTTGTGCCTTTTTTACATATTGAGCACGGTAATACATGACTTGTTTTTAATCTATACTTATGCAAACTGCAATAATTAGAATCTTTTGTAGTCTTATTTTTACACGGATTGTGTAATCCAATTTTAAGAAATGTGCAAACATTAATTTCCATTGTTTTTTTTTGATATATTTTTTTCTATTAAATAAAAAAAAAAATATAAGTATATCAAAAAGAAATAATGAAGATTGAAGAGATTATAGAAAATTTAATACGCCTGTTTGATACAGGTGTAATAGATAAGCAAACACTATCTAACGGTATAAATGCATTGAAAGAAGTTCCAAAGGAAACTCCAAAAGAGGTTAAATCTCAAACATTAGAAAATTTACTCAAAAGACGACGTGCTAAAAAACAACGTAAACGAGAAAAGCAGAAATATGATAAATTACAAGAAAATGTTATAAATGAACTGAAAGAGTTTAATGATAGAAAATCTAAAGAAAGTATTTCAGAATTAAAACTGGTTGACAAGCCAATGTGTGGTTATTTCAAAGCATACGAAATATCTGCCAAAAAATATAAAGATCCTTGGAAACTACTCCATGATAAAAAATCTATCATTACGAAACAAATAACCAAAGAGCTGACAAAAATGAATGGAATAAAATTTCAGTTAGGTCTCACTGTAGAATTATTTAAAGATGATAGTGCTACAAAAAAATACACCACAGCAGTATTACATAGTGAACAAAATACAATTTTATCTTCTGAAAAAATAGATGAGTTGTATGATAAATCATCTGATGACATACAAGAAAATTTGGAAAGATTTACAAACACAGCATCAGGATTAGAAGTTGATTACTGTATTACACTTTATTTAAATTTTGCAAAGTATGAGCCACTCAAAGGTTCTTCATATATTCCTTTACATAAAGTAGTATCTGATAAGAAAGCAATTATAAATGTTATCAATAAAGATGATAGATGCTTGGAAGTGTCATTGGTTTCTGCTTTGTGGCCTAATAAAAATAATCCAATCAAGATGTCTAGTTACAACAAACACATGGGTAAGTTAAACATGAAAGATATTGATTTTCCGACTCCGATTTCACAAATTTCAAAAGTAGAAAAACAAAACAATCTTGCCATTAATGCTTACGGGTATACAGTATCAGAAAAAATTAAAAAGGCATCTGTTTTTCCATATAAAATATCAGAGCAGCCGAAGGACATAAAAAGAATTAATTTGATGTTAATCTCTGAAGATACTGAAGTTGAACCAGAAAACGAAGATGATCCAAACAACGAAGAAGGGATTATAGATGATAATTACAACCCTGATGATAATCACGAAAAAGTTAAAAAAGAAACAAAATATCATTGGTGCTGGATTAAAGACCTAAACAAATTACTTTATGATCAAAACAAACATCGTTGTAAAACTTACTTTTGTGATCGTTGTCTTCATGGATGCTCCGATGAAGAACTACTTGAAAAACACAAAATAGACTGTGAAAGTATTAACAAAAACTCTTGCCGGATCGAGATGCCAAAAAAAGGTACAATCACCAAATTTAAAAATCATCAAAAACAAATGCATGTACCTTATGTAATATATGCTGACTTTGAAAGCATACTTAAACCCCAATCTTTAAATTTTGGAAAAAAATCAGAAATCATAAATGTGCACAAAGCTTGTGGATTTGGGTATCAAGTTGTTAGATATGATGATAAAGCAGAAAAAACTGTTATTTATAGAGGTGAGGGAATGTGAAAAGAGCAACATCAATAACATATTTGCTCATCCTAAACCTTTAATCATGACACAGAAGAATGAAATAGATCATGAAAAAGCAACACACTGCTGGATATGTAAAAATATAATCGACAACGATAAAAACTGTAAAGTAAGAGATCATTGCCATTTTACAGGAGAATATAGAGGTGCAGCACATAAAAACTGCAACATAAAATTAAAAATAAGACCAAACAAAACAACAATTCCTGTTATGTTTCATAACCTTACAGGATATGATAGTCATCTTATAATGCAAAATATAGCTAAAATAACAGGTAATATTACTTGCATCCCAAATAATGCTGAAAAGTATATTTCATTTAGTGTCGGTCAATTTAGATTTTTAGACAGTTTCCAATTTATGGCTTCGTCTCTGGAAAAATTGGTTAAAGCAACAAACAAATCTGATTTTAAAATTACCAAAAATCAGTTTGGAGAACAAACAGATCTACTTTTAGGAAAAGGTGTTTATCCATACGAATATATGGATAACATGGAAAGATTTAAAGAAACAGAATTACCACCCATAGAAACATTTTACAGTAGTTTATCAGATGAAAACATAAGTACTGAAGATTATGAATATGCTCAAAAAGTATGGCAAGAATTCAACTGTAAAACCCTTGGTGATTATCATGATTTATATTTGAAAACGGATGTTACTTTGCTAGCAGATGTGTTTCAAACTTTTAGAAAAACATGTATGAATGCATACAAACTTGATCCTTTACATTATTATACAGCGCCGGGATTATCTTGGGATGCACTACTTAAATACTCAGAAATAGAATTAGAACTTTTATCAGACATTGATATGCATTTGTTTTTAGAAAAGGGAATGCGAGGTGGAATTAGCATGGTGTCAAAAAGATATGCCAAAGCGAGTAATCCACTTGTTGCTAATTACAAACCTGAAGATCAAAATAATTTCTTAATGTATTTTGATGCAAATAATTTATATGGTTGGGCATTGAGTCAAGCACTTCCGCATTCTGGATTTGTTTGGAAAAATAGAAACAAGCGTGGTTATTTCTCTAAACCTGGTACTGATAAAGGACAAATACTTGAAGTCGATTTAGAATATTCGAAAGAAATTCATGAATTGCATAATGGATATCCACTTGCGCCAGAGAAGCTAGTAGTAAAAAAAGAATGGCTGTCTGGTTATCAAACAGATTTGCTGGAAAATAATACTATGACAGAACAACTAGTTCCTAATCTTATGGACAAGAAAAAGTATGTAATACATTACAAAAATTTGGAACTGTACTTATCTTTAGGTATGAAACTAAAAAAAATACACAGAGTATTAGAATTTAATGAAAAAACATGGATGAAATCATACATAAATCTAAACACAGAGTTAAGAAAAAAAGCTAAATCAAACTTTGAAAAAGACTTTTACAAACTTATGAATAACTCTGTATTCGGAAAAACAATGGAAAATCTCCGCAAGCGGACTGATATAAAACTAGTCAGAACTGATGGTTCTGAAAATGAAAAAATAAAAAAAATAATAGCTAAACCAAACTTTAACCGCCGTATAAAATTTTCAGATGAATTATCAGCAGTGCATACAAACAAAACAAAATTAACATTAAACAAACCAATTTATGTTGGGATGTCAGTATTGGATTTATCAAAGTATATGATGTATGATTGGTATTATAATACTTTGAAAAAAAGGTACGGAGATAACTGTACTTTATTATACACAGATACTGACAGCTTGCTTGTAGACATCAGAACAGATGATGCATACAAAGACATGGCTGAAATGAAAGATGAGTATGACTTGAGTGATTATCCTCAAGATCACCCAATGCATGATGATACAAACAAAAAAGTATTGGGTAAAATGAAAGACGAATGTGCTGGTGTTGCTATAGCTGAGTATGTTGGATTAAGACCCAAGCTATATTCTATTTTGAGAGCGGATGAACAACTTATTAAAAAAGCAAAGGGTGTAAAAACTTATGTAGTCAAAAAACAAATAAATTTTGAAAACTACAAGGATGCACTATTTAACAAGAAAAAATATAACCATGAAATGAATATGATGCGATCAATAAAACATCAAATATATGGCATAACAGTAAACAAAGTTACATTATCACCATTTTACTCAAAAAGATACATCCGAGAAGATGGAATTACAACTGATGCACATGGTTTCTATAAAAACTTATGAATTTGGGTATCAGCAGGAACAATAAGTAATTCTTCTTTGACAAATCCTCTTTGTGGCGCTGGTGCTTTCAAATAATAAACTCTTATACCTTGCGTCACCATATAACTTTTAATCTTGTGAATATCTACACTCCACATTGGATCAGTTGCTCTGCGTCTTCCACCTTCTTGTTCCCCGGGTTGATATAAATATCTTACACTTGCATTCATACAGATAGGATCATCTTTTAATATTTTTGTTTCAACAGGAGGAGGCTTTTTTGTCTCCGCATTTATGGCTTTAACAACTTCTGGTAATCTCTTTACCCATTCTTTATTACGTTTTTGCGAATCTATTTCCTTAGCATACTGATAACCAAACAATCTTTCAGCTAATGTTCTGTTAAATCTTTCCACTAAAGCTTGGTCTCTATGTATTTCTGTTCTGCCCCGTCTGATATTTACTTTGTGTTTTGCCATCAACTGTGATACTGCACCCATAAATTCTCTGCCTGGATCCACTTGTAATAATTTTGGATATTTTAGATGCCGACTATATATATTTTCAAATGCTTTGGCAACTTCTTTTCTATCCTTGGAAGTCAGTGGCTCCGCTTCTTTATATCTACTTGCAATATCAACAACAGTCAACGCATATCTATATGTCTTGCGTCCACGACCAATCCCAAAAGTATCATGCGGCAGAAATAACAAATCAGCTTGATGCACTCCATTTTTAGCAGAAACATCAAACCTGGGTCTAACTATTTTCTTTGGTGCGGGTAAATAAATTTGCCACACAGCTTGTTTCTTTAAAAATTCTAATGCCTTTTTTTCATTAACACCAGCCTCTTTTGCTAATTTTTTAACTGCTGTGTAACCTCTCCAAAATCCTTTTGGGCTGTAATAAATCTTTTCCATTTGTTTCTACTAAAGATTAAACTTTATATAACTATAAAGAAAAAATGGAAATCACAACTGCACAATTCGATGAACTGCTCGAAGAGCAATATCAAAATAGCACAAAGAAATGGACAGACTTGGAAATAGATAAAATATACAAAATTACAGATACGAAAATAGTAGATACTGAATATGGTCCATCCATGGTATTGACATTATTAGACAACGGTGAAGTATGGGCGCCTGATCATCTCAAAAATAAATTAGAGAAGAGTGCTAAACCACCATATTATATTCGACCACTTGGATTGAAACCATGTAAAAACAACAAAAAAAATAGGTATCATGCATATGACTTAGTCTTTTCAAAGTAAACTTAGTCATTCCAAATCCAAAAAAGTCCAAAGTAATTATAGTTTTAAACTTTTTTTTTTTTTATGAAATCAATTTGTACGCCACAAATCCAGTTGCAGCCATGCCCACCACAATAAACGTAATTTCTCTATTCTGTTGATCAGGAGATGGTGTATAAAAATCACTCAACTTGGGCTCCGGTTCCAAAAGTAAATGTTTGCCAGTTATGTAATAATACTGTTTCATAGCCTGATCCACATCATCAAAAGTCTGCTCTGCATGATGTTCTTTTTGTAGTTGTTTATTAATAAAATCTAATCTCTCTGTTCTTTTTTTATTCCACTCCACTTGTGCTGCATTTAATTGTTCCACTGCTTTGTCATGTCTTTGTCTTTCCTCATCTGAATGACTTCCCATTTTTGAAAAGAAATAATTTGAACCGCTAAACGCTAATGCATTTGTTAATGCGCCACCTATCATCATTGCTACTGCACTTGCCATTTTTTTTATATATATATTTTTTAAAATTATTTCATAATATCCGCAGGAATAATACCTTGCTTAATCAACATATCCTTTGTAGCCATTGCTAACATTATATCCACAGACAGCATCCCAACATTTTCTATATTAAAATCCACTTTAGGTGCTGGTTTTTTTAGTAGTTTTTTTCCAATCTCAGAATATCCAACAGTTAGAAGTGTTTCCACTCCTGCATGATACATCATATTTACAATTTGTTTTCCGTCAATACTTGCTGCCATTTTTTTTTATATGATTATTTTTTTAAAATAAATTATTAAAAATCAAACGGGTCTTTTGGTGCAACATGAACAGGTTGCACAGCTACATGTTGCGTAGCAGATTTCTTGTTATAAATATACAAACCCAACCCAGCAATGCCTAATAAAACCAGACACGGTGGAATATAATTTTTGTATACGTTTATTTTGATTTTTTCTGGTTCTTCTTCACCTATTGTTATTTTTGTTATTTGATTTGCAGTATCTTGCTTTGCAGCATTTTGATTTGTAACATCTTGAAGCAAACGCTTTGCCTTTTTTGCCGCTGCTCCTTTTTTTCCAGCTTCTATTCTTTTTGGATTTTTTACTTTTTGTTGTTCAACAGGTTGTGTAACAACAGGTATAACTTCACTCTCTTGGTTCTCCATTTATATTATCTATATTTTTATTTTTATTAAAATCGATATGTCTAACAGTTGTCAGTATTGCTGTAAATAGTGCTAAGCACATTCCATACCTGTAATACAACTCACAACAAGCACTTGTCAAAGCATGATTAATAAATGGGTCTTCCTCCAAATCTTCTATCAGCTTTGGTGGACTGGTTACATTAAAATATTTTGATACTCCCATTACATACAAGTTAATAAAAGAATTGCCTACAGTTTTAGTCATGCTTGCCCCAAGCCTTGCTTCATATCTGCAGTAAAGTTTGTTAATTTCATCTGGTGGCATGCCATCTATGTTTGTGAGTTGTATGTCTTTACCCAAATATTGACGACTACCACCGCCAGCCACTATGGCTGATAATCTTTCTTTTTTTGTTTCTTGTTGCTTTGATTCATCTGGTTCCGTCTGTTCCGATATATTTTGTAATAGTTCTTCCGCATTCATTTTTATATTATTAATCTTATTTTTTATCTTGAAATAAATATAAAATACAAAACAACTAGCAGCGATATTCATGCAACTAGTAATTGTTAGTATTGTTAATAGCATTGTTATTAACATTACTATTTTTTCTATTAACATTATTAATTTGCTGCAAGCATTGCTATTAACATTGTTACTTTGCTATGAGCAATGCTATTAGCAATACTATATTTTCTGATATTTTCATTATATTTTCATGTCAGTATTGCTATTAACATTGCTTCTTTGCTGTTAGTATTACTATTAGCAACAAATGAATGCTGTTAGGAAAAAAGAATTGCTGGTAGAAATTATTCAGCCCAATAACCAGTTGGTTGGTCAGTCCTCAATATCAACTTGGAATATTTAGTCTTAGCTAAAGCTTTTCTTATTCTGGTTCTCTCTTCCAGCGTTGGAATAACATCATTTTCTCTCAAACAATTTTCATAACTATCTCTGTCCTTGGTGTAAAATATACACAACCATTTTGCTTGCTCTCTCAAATCTTTCAATACAGAATTATATCTCTGTGAAATGACCCACACTGATTGCTTGGCGTGGCGACCAGAGAATGCCAACTCTGACAACATATCTTTTTTCTTTGTTAATTCTTTTGTGGCTGAGCAATCGTCAATAATGTATAATGTGGGTTGGCCAGCATATTGTTTGAAAAAGAAACGCAACAGTTCTTGTAACATTTCTTTACCGTTGCTAACGGGATTGACAATTATTATTTTTTTATCTTTTGGGTTTTTCACATCTCCTATCCAGTATCTATTTTTATAAGCCTCGTTCTACTCTATGGTTGGACACAATATAATTATATGTTCAAAAACTCCAACATACTCTTGTTCAAGTATGTCAAGAACAAACTCTGTTTTACCACAGCCTGTCTGACCACAAATAATGGCACTGTGTGAATATTTAGGATATTTTTGTTGTAAACTAGTATCCTGCTTCTTTGAATCTTCCATCTTCGAAATTGATTTGCGCATCTTGTATTATATATATATAAATATTTAAAGTTTGATCTGCATCTGCTTTTTTATTTATTAGTATCGTTATGCCTTCACTGCCGTTTTCTATTCTTCTTCCACTGCCGTGTAATAAATTGTCCTCACATGTTCTAAGGTCAAGCCACAAAGCATATGATTTTGTCAAATAAGTCTCAAAAGAAACACTGGTAAAGTTTAAGTCCCTCGCTGCTATATCTGTCTCTTTGTTTCTTTTTGATGTTAAAGCAAAATATTTGTTGATTTCATCCCAATGTTGATATGCCTTCATGCCCTGACTATACAACTGATTTGGTTCTCCCTCTATTGCCATTTCAACCTTTTCAATCTTTGGGTTGTAATAGGTTTCTGCGCTTGTTCTTTCTGGGTCTTCAAACAACATTAAAATACCTTTCATGCTCCGTGCTGGTACATTAATGTTGATGTTCCAAAGAGTATCAGATTTGTTTGCTATTACTTTTCTATGTCACAAGATACGATCATACATAAATGACATCTTACCATTGATTTGCTGTCTTATTTGTCTGGATAATTCAACATCACTAACCGTATCAAATTCCAAGCAGATATTTTTTATTACATAAGATGCATCAACATCACTGCTTTTGATAACTTTGTTATAATCGTTAAGCGTTAATTCATATTCTAACCTATCACCAAGCCCCGCTTGATAAAATGGCATATGACTTTCTAACATTTCAAAGTCCAGTGGAATACAAAATCTATTTCCATAAGCTGCTGCTATAGCTTCATCTCCGGTGTCTGAGGAAGCATCTCCCGCGCTAACTCTATGTTTTAGCATGTTTGATTTACCAATACCTTGGTAAGCTGTGTTTAATCGTTCAGTAGGGCTTTTCCATAAATCTACATAACAATGATATATATCACTGTCATCTATTGACATGACCTCGTTGCCACTTATTCTTATTGTCATTTTTTTCACAATTGTTCTACCCAGATTTTGAAATAGAGTAGCGTTGTCGTCTGTTCTGCTTTTAAGTTCTATTTCAAAGGCAAGACGAGCAGTACTTGGAACTATCACATCATTAGTACTTAGATTTGGAAATCTCACAAGCAGTTGCTGGTTTTGGTCTATTGTTGATGGATTATTAGTTATTACTACACTTGTGCGGATGCCTTTGGCACCATGAGGTTCTCTTAGTTTTCTATGAGGGCTGAGTTTGTTTCCGTAAGCCGACATTTTTTTATTTTTTAAATATATTTTTTAAAATTAAATAAAATAAACAATGGCTGAAGGAGGATTTGAAAATCCTGCGTTTGATATGACTGAAGAAGACTTGGATAAAGCATTTGAAGACGAAATTATACAACCTGACTCAGAATTTCAGAGACAAATTGTAAATGAAAATAATATATTGATCAGCTTGAAGGAGAAGATAAAACGAAAGAACAGCTTAAACATAAACGGTGGTTAGTAGATGAATTTTATAAAGAATTTCACGATGATACCAGCGAAATTGATTATAAAAATTTCAAAATGGATGAGGACAAAAACGGTAGAACAATGTTATATGCAGTTCAGTTGGGAACAGATGATGTTCCACTTACTTATCATAGGGGAAATAGTGCAGTCAAATTGTATGCTTTAGTTAAAAAACATGGTACTGACTTTGTGAAAAACACTTTAAAAATGTATGATTATTTAGTTCCACGTGAAAGAGTTGCTCGGGGTAGGGCAGACTTTGCAACCTTATTAGAATCAAAAAATACCCTCGCAAAAGGAGGAGAAAATATACCAATGCAAACTTTTTCAACAACTGAAGATGTACAAAATACAGTAGATGCTGTAAATACAATTGAGAGTAATTTGAGTAATATAATAGATGAAACTCATCCTAAAACTGCTGTTCAACCAGAAAGTCTAACACTGCGAGAGATACGAGGTTTAGATAAGAGATTGCAAAGCTTTCGTGGAGAACTTACTAATAATCTCTCAAAGCTCACTGAGCTTGATAAAGATATAGCAAAAGAAAACAAAAATTAGAACAGGTTAGCACCCCCGGGCAGGAGGATGAGTTTCAACAAGAGCGCATACGTGACAGAATAAAAAACTTAGAAGATGAAAACAGTTCACGACTTGAAGCGGCGAGTGACAACAAAGAAGCATTACGCAGTCTAATAAACAGGATAAAAGAAACTATAAATAAGGTGTTAAAAAAAGACACAACATTGGGTGAGAGAATAAAAACATTATTTAGGGAGCAAGGTATTACTATTGTTAGTATTTTGACTGCCTTTGGTATGATTATTGGGGTATTAGTTGATACCATTATTCCTACAACAGGAGGAGGGACTGCACCTGTTCCAACTCCAAAGCCTGATCCATCAAGTGTAAAAGATTGGATAAAAAAACAACTATTTAATCTTGGTAAACTTCTTGCCAACCTAGCTGGTAAAGCTATTGCAGCACTTCCAGGAGTTATTGGTACAATAGTATCATGGCTTTTATCTGCAACAGGTAATGTTATTAATTGGCTTGGTAACAATCTATGGACTTTGCTTGTGTTTGTTTCCGGGTTGTTATATGTGGCAGCCAAAGGGTGGTTTAGTAAATCTCATAAATAAGTAATGCAGCAAGACCTATTACTATAGTACCAACAATTATAGTTGTTTTGTTATCTTCGTGTTCAATCGCTATTTTTTGTATTTCTGGTGGGTTATGTTTCACAGTTTTATGTATTGATGATTTATCAAAGTCAGAATGTTCCGGTAAAAATTTCTTTGTTGTGGTGCCTTGGAAAGGTTGAATAATCTTTGATGGCACTGGTTTTACATTTACATCATTATTCAATCCTAATGCTTGTGCATCGGTTGCTATTACAATTTCATTATTGTAGTCTTGTATTATTCGAATTCTTAATTCCATGTCACTCGGAGACATGTACAATCCACTTCCATAGACAAAATTTACTTTACTTCTTGCATATTTTAGAGTGTTTTCATATCTTGAAATTTGACTGGGCAAGTCGATGGGGCTATTTATTGCGTCCTCTACATTTGCTAAAAATTGTTTCTGTGCATCAAATGCTGTCCCAGTTCCAAGTATATCTGTTCTTGTTTGTGATTGTGAGCCAAGGATTGCCCAGCAGTATGTTCTTATGCTGTCATTGATTCTTTCTACTCCAGCTCTTGTAAATCCAGATGAATCATCTAGTATAAAAGTAGACCAGCTATTGTCAGCTTCAGATCCTTGGGCGATGTAATCAATGTGATATGTTTTATCACTCTCATAGACTGTAAAACTCATCGTTTTGTTGTCGTATACAGTATTTACCAAAGGATGATAACCAATATGTGTCCAGTAATTATAAATTGTTCCTAGTCCATCATTATAGCTTTGTTTCTGTCTCCAGTCTGAATTTAAGTCAACGTTAAACTCCTTGCATATTCTCTCGTATGCGTTTCGGTTATATATGTTATTAAAAGCATTCCAATTTGAGTCTTGCGGCATTGCTACACTCATTTCAAATAATATTCTTCTGACTTGGTAGTAGACATGAAATCGAAATAACGAACCAACCAAAGTATCAGCTGTTAGATGATTGTTAAAATCAATACCACATCCAGTTGTCGCACACCAAATAGCAAAGTTTAACTGATTCTGCCAAAATAACATCCACTCTGTTCCCCATCGTTGGACTATAGTATCTGATTTGACGTATGGGAGTTTGTATTTTTCAAAGACATTTGGAAATGATGCTTTAAAGTCTTTACCGTCTGATGTAATGACTATGTTTTGATTTATTATATCTATCACTTTCTTGCTAAAAGTATTTAAATATTGAGCATCTGGGTTATATTTGAATTCTTTAGAAATCATTTTTATTTGTGTTTTTATATATATATATTTAAAAAAAATGTTTCATACAATTTCAAACATAGACAACTCTATTAATTTACAACAGTATATCGATAATAGAGATGGAACTAAGTGCGTCGGATTAAAAAGTTTTATATACACTATCGGTTGGTTTAATATTAATCATGAAGTTATAAAAACAAAAAAAACAGATAAAACGTATCATATACCAGGTGGACTCTATAACTTTCAAGAGTTGGTAGAAAAGTTTAAATTGCTAAATAAAGATATTATCCTAGCCATTTATGTGCAAAGTGCTACAGCCATTTTAGATACGCCAATAGAAACACGATTATCAAGCAGTCTTTCAAAAATGCTGGGATTTGATGATAGAAAATGGTCAAAAGGTATTCGTACTGGAATTCACCCAATTGATTTAGCTCCTTATAAACAGCTATATGTTCATCTGAAACAAGTTAATACAAGTAGTAATTATTTCAATGGTGCGCCAAGCACTATTATAGGGGTTATACCTGTGGTAAATAAGCAGTTTGGAGATATTGTATATACACATTTTTATCCTGAATATCACTGTCTTATGAATGATGCAATTACTGAATTGAAAATAGAAGTCAGAGATGAGTATGGCAACAAAATAGATAATCACGGTTTGCCTATGAGTTGTGTTTTAGAAATTATTTAAAAAATATATTTTTATAAAAAAACAATGAGTATATTTGGACCAACAAGACCTAAAAAAACAGAAGACTTAGAGGCTTTGATAAATGATGTTCAAAATTTATATAGGCGAATTGTGCCTTTTGTTGAACAGTTTAATCATTTAAAAAATAGAGTTGATAATCTTAAATATGGGATTATAACAATATTTGCGGAGGCTAAGGGCCCACTTGTGTTGAATAGAATACTCTCATTTGGTAATGGTGGGGCAGAATCAAATGTGGGGCATGTAATGACACGCCGTGGACGGATTATGGGATTAGGTTTAGCAAGTGACCGATTAGTTGGTGACGTAACTGTAATAGTTTCTGTCAATGGTGTTGAACAACCAAATTATGGTATAACGCTTCACATCATCCCACGCAATCATGATAACTTTGATAAACCTTTAGAGATTGGCGCTGGTTCTGTTGTTAACTTTGTATGCAAGGTTGCCAACGCTACAGCTGTAAATACGGTGGCATCATTATTAATTGAATTAATTTAATTTTTTATTTATTAATAAAAAATGCCGAAGCAACCAACGGCACCAAGTATATATCCTGATTTGTCAGTGGAAAATTCAGTGGAAAACGGACAAAATTATAGATTACAAAAGATTTCAGAAATTGAAAAAAAGTTAATTACAGAACGAGATATACGTCAGTCACTTTATAAAAAATATAAACGTGGTATTAATATTACAGATGGAATTGACACTACCTTGATATCTGCAGGTGTTATTATGGCTGGGATTGGATTTGTTATTCCAGTTGTGTTACCTTTAGAAATAGCAGCAATAGTATGTGGAGCTACAGGTGTTTGTGTTAATTTTATCAGACGCAAGCTTAATGTAAAAGCTCAAAAACATCATGAAATAAAAACTTTGGCAGAGGCTAAGTTAAATAGTATAAAGCAGTTAATATCAAAAGCGTTGAGTGATGCACAAATATCTGATCAAGAGTTTAAGATGATTTTAGATGAGTTAGATAAATATTATAGTTTAAAAGAAGACACCAAACAAAAAAAGGCTAAAATAAGTGTAGCTCAAAAAAAAGAACTAGTGGAGCAGGGAAGAAAAGAAGCAATGGCAACCTTACAAAAAAGTCTAAAAAGTGTGTAATAAATTGTTTTAGTAATGTGTATGAGTACGATCCACCACCTTTGTATTCAAGGTCAGAAAATTGTTAATTGAATGTAATTTTGATAACAAATCAACAAATTTGTTTTGTATTAAAGAAACATTTTATAATTTTGATAACTTATAAAAAAAATTAAACTTGCAATCTTCACTACCCCTATTTTAAAAAAGTTTTAATAAATCAAGTAAAATCACCATTTCATGAAATATTTGGGCAAAATCAATAAATCATGCTGATTTGTAGATAGGTGTGTTTAAAAAAATTAAAAAATTCCTGTGGTATTTTCGGCAACTCAAAAATACCACAGGACCCCCATTTTACATATATATATTCGTATATACTAGCTCAAATATTATCATACAAAGTATTAACATCAATCTATCTTATCGAATATTTCGGTGGTATATAACGTACGCAAGGAAACACGTTAACTATTTCATACTTATGCGCAAGTTTTAAACATAAAATTCATTCACTACTATCATCACATACTGAGAGATTAAATGAACTAATCACGCTATAAAAGAAAGGCAACACCTCCTGAGCATTTACATTATATTAGATATGTTATTTCCACACCATTTATAACCGTTTAAATCAATAATAAATTTATCTTTAAGACGAGTTTCTGAAACTCCAAAAGCATCTAAATTGAAGTGATTAAAAGCAGTTTAAAAACATGCCTCCAGCATAATTTAATGACCAAACTAATCGGTTGATCACAGTTTAAACAATATTTGTAAAAATATTGGCAGGAACATAGAAATACTTTGAAGGCTGGCGATTTAAAGTTTTTTTGTGGCATCGAACAGTATGACCAATTGATTGCTTTTCCGATCCAGACACGACATAATCATGAACCAGCAACACGTATCGGGCCGACATATGGTGTAAACAGTTGTAACAGTTTCGACGTCAGGCCGGAATAACGTTATTTGTTTTATAATAAATTTAGAAGCAATGCCCTTTGATAAAGTTATGCATCTTGTATAAGCAATCTGATATAAACACCTTGCATATTTTAAACTTAACACGTATATGTATAGAGACAGAACATAACGAAAGATACTGTAGTATTGTTATCATAAATACACTAAACCAAATTGCTAAGTATCTACCTAATAATATGTCAATAATATTCTCAATGTTTTGTGTATTTTGAGCTTGATAAGAGAAACGGTTAAACTGCAGAATAACGAGTGTAAATCGTCTGCTCTGTTTGCATGAACATATTTTAAAACTTTTAAGTCAATGTGTTATCTTAGAAATAAGTTATAACACTTATACAACTGGGTATATAGGAATATATTAAGTACTTCGAATTAGTGAAGCTTTCGATGTTCCTGATTCTAAAATATGCCAGTTAAAATTATTTTGACATCACGTTTTACTAGCATTACCACTACAAATACGTTTGCAAAAAAAAAACGAAATATTTAATGTTAACGCTGAATTACAGTTACTTGAATTTCAAACAATATCAATTAAAAGGGAGGTAATTTAAGATTATCCATATTTCATTTTTTTATAGACGGAAAACCTGCGATAAATGGGTCACATTTTTATGTTTTTTTTCTATTATTTCATACCAATTTTAAGAATTTTATATCTTTAAGCGATCTTTGACTCATGTTATGTGTTTTTTCTGCACATTTCATGTTTTCATATAAAGGGAGGGTAACTCTCAAAAGATGTAACAATTTAAACAAAAAATAAATGTTTTACAAAATATGGGTCAAAACAAAATACTTATCATATATCTATTCTAAAATATATTTAAAATAAGAAAATTAGTTAAGATACAAAAGTTGATACTTAGACATTTTGTTCATTGTATGTAGACCAGATATACGCCTGACATAATACGACTTATACGGCATATGTGACGCCTGTTTGCAACATCTATGTTGGCCAGATATGGTTTACTGACTTCAATGATAATAACAATGTCAATGCGGTTTGCACATTATGGGCATGTAACTATAACTACGAATGGCAATGTTAATAAGGAATAAAGACATATGACGTCACAAACACAAAAATAGATGGTCATATATTCCCTGAAGAATGAACAAATAACAGTATGATTTGAATGTATTCTACGGATTTACAAAGTGATAAATAGAGAATAATAAATGGGTATTTTCATACCACACCCTATATCAGGCCTGAGGCACCATATCGAGAGCTTAAAGACATCACACCAGCCTAATCCATCCTATAGAAATAGTGGGGGCATAATTATGATTGTTTTTTTCATGCATTGTGAGGAGTACGAGAATTTCATGCAAAAGTGGTGATTGGTATATACTGTTATATTATGAGGCCCCGACAAACAATTTAAATCCGATTTAATTATTTCTAAATTTGATGTGTAACAGTACCAGCATGATTTAATTTCAATATTTTTAGTATTGATTTTGGTTAAGTTTAAGACAACATATATTATATTGTTAATTTAATAATAATGAAGCAGTATACTCCATGTCCACCGCCATATGTATGCCATCTTTGGGATGGTTAACATTTTGTACTATTGATTTTATGAATATTGAGTTCTGCTCAACCCGGGGCTAGAGGGCTTGAGCGGTAGCTAGCTTATTTCACTACCGCTCATGAACAGTCTCAATCAAACCGAGACTGCAATATTTTGTATGTGTCGTGCTCGGCCGTTTCCAAAGGTTCATTATCATGCTCTTTTTTACATTAATTGGGTCTTCTAAAATGGTCTCCAAATACAGTCTTTGAACAATAAACTGACCCATCTTAACCAAATTCGATTTCGGTATCCATAGGATGATCGACGTGCGTTGTCCAGACTAATGTTTTCATTCCAATGACACACAGCTAAGTTTGTTTTTTAAAATGTACAGTATATCACAACAAGAACCTAGTCTTTTGTCGTGAAAAATGTTTAGTGTGTTATTAAAAGAGTCCACTAAATAAGAGTCCATACTGAAAATGTAATTCTGGGGAGCTTTGTAAACGTCAAAACTTTTGATTGTCGATAATAAAAGATGTTTTGCAAAAGGGTCTGTTATGATAATACGACTTGGCTCATAATTTTTATCTGGGAAAATACCATACATGGGACATATGTGGGACTAGAAAGGATATTTTGTCATGATTGTAATGTTGTTTATTGTGTATTATTTCAGTCTATACATATTTGTTATAATAAAATAAATTGAATTTGCAGATTTTACCTTTTTAATCTGCCGTATTTAAGTGTTTCTATTCCAAACAGTAAAATGAACATTTAGCAGTTGTAAGAAACATTGCACATTGTAGTCTTTTACAAAATTATGTCAGGGCCTCAATAACTATTTTCCACAGTAGAGGATTAACAAGTTTGTGATCGTCTCTATCTGTGAAATGTCCGTGATCTTTTGACTCTGGTGTGATGTCTTTAAGGTCGAGGGCTGATATGTGTCGAGGGCCTGAAATAGGGTGTGATATGAAAATATTCATTTTTTATTTTGTTTATCATATACTTCAGGAACGACTTCGTTGAACTGTTAACTTCAGATAACTTATACTACGTTGGTTTCCAGGGAGAAAACAATAATATTATTAATAGATGTAATACCATTCTCATGTGTTCACGTCTGTCTACACGACATTTTATTTTCCGAAATTTTGATTTAATATGAATGCCATTGTCTTTGAAATTGTCTAATTCAGAAAAGGAATGGTCACACGTGATTATTTCATCCACGGATGGTGCTATATCAATGAGTTTATTATACATTTGTTAAACTCTCTTTATGGTCCGAGTATTATGCCTTATTGTTTTCTTTATGTTACTTCTCTCTATCTATCATCTCTTTCATGTCATCTTCTTAGCATTACTAGTCAAGTCATTTCCGTTGAGTTATGGTCAAAGATGACAGCTCAACGTATGCATGCAGATGTGTACCCAATGATCTGGCACGAAAACAGGACTGAATGCAAACGACAAACCATATTCGTGACAAACCGTATACAATCGCTGCTAATCGGTAATTTACGTATCGCTCCGCTGAAACTGTTATAAAGATTTCGGTTATTTCCGTGATATGACATTTGTTTACCCTTTATTTCACGCTTGTGATAAAGCTTTATTGCCCGGCAACTAAATCCTGATTGATATGACTAGCTATGTCTATGTCGTATCGTATATTCGAAAACAACGTATTTATAGGGAAGTATTCGATAAAAGGTAGAAACAATATATTTCATTATCTGTTTAAATACGGAGACCGTTTGATGTACTCATTTGTAAAATTGACAATCGGGGTGCTTATTATTAAGAAAAGAAGGAAAATTGATATCATCTTCAAAATCTGGAAAACATACATCAGCTTTTAAAACATTACACATCTTGGTTGCCGATCAACGCGTGTCCTAACTGTTTTTTCAAAGGCATTGCTTGGCTTCTATGATTCTATGGGGGAAGACAAGTATACAAGACATCATGCATGATTTATTTTGACACTGTGCCTTTCTCTTATATTGTGCGATGGCCGAAGAGATTGTGGATCCTATGATGACGTTCACCGAAATTCCTAGAGGACGGTAACGTTTTAGTATTATTCATATATTTCCTATTTATGCCTCATATAGTTTTATATGATACAGCATGGTGGCGGAAGTTTCTTGTTTACACTGTATCGTTATAATGGAGTGACAGTCGGGTAACAGTTAAGTTTGTTTAATCACCAGTGACATTTTGGTCATTGACCGTTTCAAGGCGGTAGCCTCATTGTCTCCCATTGTATGCATGTGATGTCAAACACGTACACATTATTTTATTTATCCTTGTAATGTTTGTTTGTTTTCATGCTGGGTTTTGGCTGACTAAGGTCCTGGAATGCTACATTATCTGATCGACTTGTAGCATGGTCGGTGACATTTCCTTTGATGGAAATTAAAGCATTAAATCGTTTAATTTAGGATAACTAAAGGGGCGTGGCTATACCGTTCTACAATTACCGGATATTGGAATTTAGAGTACGGTCACTATGACGTCACAGTGCTACGAAGTTCACCCTGCTACAAAAAAGATAGAGTCTGTCTCCGCTCATTGGTTATTTAAACATGAATATCCCCGCCATGAACTATTCTCTTACCAACAAGGCAAAATGTGAACAAATGTCTAATGTTTGTGCTTGCTTCACTACACACATATGTAAACGTTAACTTATTTTCTGTCTGGCGTTCAACCTCACGATAAGCAATATTTTGCTAAAGTTTATGACAATTATGGGGTTATTTTATTTGTGTCAATTCAGATGTCTAGAAGACGTTCTTGCAATAAGCTTCAATTCCTTCTACATGTAATTATGACTTTTCAACACTATTTTCAACCTTAACATATCACCTTATCAATGAAACGAAGTGCACCTCTTGAGGCAAAATTGCTTCTGTATTGCTATGAAAGAGATTTTATGATGACTCGTTCACCAGATACTCAGGCAATTGTAATTGAAGCATTTACTGACACCATCCCTCGGTACATCTATCTGTATGGCATATTGAACGTTGACATTCCTTATTTGTTTACAATGGTTAATAATAACTACAAACTCAGTTGCGTTCAAGCACCCACATTAACTGCAGAACGACGCACTATCGATACACTATCGATACACTGAACGCAAAACGAACGCCGCGTGTATAATTATAAGCGAAATGTGAACGACAAATGCATTGTTTAAAACGATGAGAACGAACGAAACGGGCGCAATGCATTTTCAAATATGCATTATTTAAAACGAATGCAAATGCATTTAACTATTTCAGATATCTTGTATTATTTCCTTTTGAACGCGACTGAGCTGATCATTTTAAAATTGATTTAAACTAAATACGTTTTAGCAGTATAATAATATAAAAAAAACTGAAAATGGAGTTTAGATTCAGTGAAAAACGATTAAACATTTAATTTATTCTTTACAGATTCAAAATGGGAAATATAACGTTGATTGTGAGGCACAAACATTATAATATTTCAATATAAAATTAAAATAATGTTGATTAAAACTATTTCTGATTGATTTAGTCATCGTTTGCTTTTAAAAACATGTTTTATGATTTATTTACTTTCAATTTAATATTAATTTTAATCAATAATAATAATTAAAATAATGTTGATTAAAACTATTTCTGATTGATTTGGTCATCGTTTGCTTTTAAAAACATGTTTTATGATTTATTTACTTTCAATTTAATATTAATTTTAATCAATAATAATAATTTACAAATATTTTTTACACTCCTGATAACTTAAAACAATTGTATTAGTCGTGAGAGATGTTGTGATTGGTAAACGCTGAACGAACGAAAGCAGATACATTTTCTCCGTTTGTGCATTTAAACGCACGCAATATGTTGCGTTCAGAAAATGTTTGTTTTTTAAATGAACTACAAACGGAATGCTAAGGGAGCTTAAACGGAATGCAAACGGAGCGAAAATTGAACGCAAACGAAACGCAAATGGAATACATGTTTTTAGGGTACTCGAAGGCAACTGGGTCTGTAACCTAAATAATTTCAACAAACCAACAAACCTAACATTTCTGATAATGTAGCTCCCTTTCTCGTTTACATCGCTCTATTGAAAATGGAGTGATAATTAGTAAACTATGACAAAATAGATGAGTTTACTATTGATATTGTTAATAATCCGCATTGAGATGGGGATGTTCCCCCTAGCTACTTCTTATCAGGTGTATGCTTCTCAACTTATTCGTTTTTTCTAGGGTGTATAGTCGAAATGAGGACTCAACTATTTATAATGCGAGCTGAGGACTTTATATTCACAATGTTTGTATAACTAGGAAGCTACTCCATCAGGTCTACCGTTAACATAAACCTCGAAAAACCTTTCCGAAATAATATTATCGAAACCTTGATCTACTTTTAAAATATAAAGTATTTTAAGAAACCTTCTGCCATAAGGACACACATATAGATATAAAACTCGAACAGGAAAAGAAGCCTTAAAGGAGGACACTCAACCACAAACACAAACACAAACAAAAAACAACTATATAACAAAAATGAATAAAAGGCAAAAAAAGACATCACAAACAAACAATGGTTGACATAAGGCTACCGCCTTGGAATCTGTGTTGAGGTGGTTGAATAAGATCCACGGCCAAAATAAAGTGCATATAATCATTATTTTTAAAAAAATTATCAAACGAGGCGATGCCACTATCATATTTCAACGCACTGTAGGTTTATTGGTTGATCCATTTACAGTTCGCCATAATACGTTCCACTTTGATTGTGCGAAGACCGGAAATGATTTTGGAACATATGACGTCTACCTATATCCTCAAAGGACAGATGCTTTTGTTTTTTGTCTGAAATACAGTACTGTTATTCATTCGATCATTGGAGATCGCTGAGCCCGATACTTATATTTAATTATCGGTGGTACTTTTTCATTTTTTTTTCTTACTTAATTTTCGATTCAGTGGTTCCGCTACTCCAGCCGATTAAAGGCTTTGTCTATTGTTTAACTACTGATAGGATATGTTGTCTGCTTTTTAATTTAGTCTTTTGACTGTTTCTTGATATATGCAGGCTTCATAACCGCTGCTCCCAACTAAATTCCATTATGTTTATTTCGCTCTTCGGGGCATTTAATTTTATTAGATACTGGGACCATACGCCGTACGACATGCAGATGCGTTACACTCCATGTCCACCGCCATATGCATGCCATCTTCGGGATGGTTTAAATTTGTGTCCTATTGATTTTATGAATATTGAGTTCTGCTCAACCCGGGGCTAGAGGGCGTGAGCGGTAGCTAGCATATTTCACTACCGCGCATGAACAGTCTCTATCAAACCGAGACTGCAATATTTTGAATGTGTCGTTTTCGGCCATTTCCAAAGGTCCATTATCATACTCTTCTTTGTCATACCCTTACTGGATTGTTTTCCTGTTGCTCTGGATCTTGCTTCTGCAAGGTCATTGAAATAAGTACAAAAGTGGAACAGACTCATGGGTGCACCAAACCTCACACTTACCCTACTGTCATCCCAATAAAACGGGACAGTGTTAATAAAGAAATCCTCGTCGTGAACTATTCTCTAACTGACAAGGCAGCGTTAATAGGCAATATAAGTAAAACACAAAAATGCTCGTGTATATATAAATACAAAAATGCAATAGTCTAGAAAGAAGATACCCAATGATTTGGCAGAAGCCAGAGCAGCAAGAGAACAAACCATTGGGGGCAATTACCTGACTGACCAATTGTTTTGGCAGTATATTTGTTTCACTCAAGCTCACTGTAAACAAACAGCATAATGTGGCTAAAGGTCTCACACTATACTTCGATTTTACTCTGTTGGCCATTAGGAATAAAGTTCAATTTTCCATTCTGAATGTGACATTTACAGTCTAAAAGTATTTTTTTGGTATAATACAGTTACTGCCGCCCATAAAAATCCACAAACACTGGTACATAGCTCACTTTTTTTAATGTGAGTGGTGTCAGGTAATGTACTCATTTTAGCTTTCACTAACGAGTTTGCACCTAAATTCATACGCATTTTGAGCAGCCATACATGTGTCATATTTGTCTGTCAGTGTCGTCTAATCGCTGTTCATCCAATCTCAAACTGGTATAAAAATCATCCTACTGTCACATGCAAGTGAGCTAACTATAGTGATGCATTAAAGATATGTAGTATGTATATGCTCACTAACAAACATAATTCGATCTACCTGTGTTTGAATGTGTGTGTGTGTGTGTGTGTGTGTGTGTGTGTGTGCGTTGAGTACATGTAGTTCGAAACACACTTGTCACATTTAACCAAACGCGAATTTTCAAGAATTGGTACATTAGAGTGTGAACTTCGGATTTACTTAACACTTCCGATCATGTGTCATATTTCGCTGTCAGTGTCGCATATCGCTTTTCATCCAATCTCTAACTATTGTTTTGTCACCTGCAATAGGAAAACCAAATATCCATAGTCAATTATTAAAAATTTCTCAAACCGAAGAACACAACCCCACTTGTTATGGTATAAAAAACATCCTACTGTCACATGCAAGTCAGCTAAATGTAGTGATACCTTAAAGATATGAAGTATGTATATGCTAACTAACAAACATAGTTCGAATTACCTGTGTTTGAATGTGTGTGTGTGTATGTGTGTGTGTGTGTGTGTGTGTGTGTGTGTGTGTGTGTGTGTGATTGCGTTGAGTACATGTAGTTCGAAACACACTTGTCACATTATACCAAACGCGAATCTTCAAGAATTGGTACATTAGAGTTTGAATTTCGGATTTACTTAACACTTCCGATTATATATTCTTAAAGTAAGCAAATGATCAGGATGATTAGGATTACGTGTAATTGGGTTGAGAAGGATAACACGAAGTTGTAACAAACTGTTTCAGGTTGGTTTAGCTACACTCCTGCTTATAAAAACATGAATCACCAACCTGAATTACCACGAACTATTAAATACTTACCTTTATTCAGCTGACTCTTATATAGCTTTTATATCTGTCTATGGTTAACAGACTGTGACTCATGTAAGTGGCAAGAAGCATGCTTTACAACTTGAATTCCTAGAGAACTCGTCTGAAAAACTTGAATGGTATAAACACATATTTTGTAATGTTGAAAGGTTACCATTTCACGTGCTGAAATGACGTTTTCGTAAACCAGTCTACTGAATGTAGCATACTTTTATATGTATATTAGCGAAGACATATTCGCAAGCCTCAATAGTGCAGTTAATAGAGGAGCCGCTTAGTGCCCAGGAAGGTAGGGTTCAAGCCTGCTGATTTCCCTTTTTTTCTTCTTTTTATTTTTAAATTTTCATTGTTTTTCATTATTGCTGATGGTAAGGTAACAACAGTTCCTTTACATTTTTCACTTTAATAACGCAATCTTATAATTACACATGGTAACAGCGAACAGTTTATATGAGGCGCCGTGTTAGTGCCCAGGAAGGTAGGGTTCAAGCCTACTGATTTCCTTTTTTTTTTTTTTTTTTTTTTTTAAATTTTCATTGGTTTTCATTATTGCTGATGATAAGGTAACGACAGTTCCTTTACATGTGAACAATTGTATTTCTGTGCTGATGTGTATTTCTAGCACGTCGTGTTACAATGTAATTGTAATATATATGTAAGGCATGTAAAGGTATTTGAACAGACAGAAGCGAGGTAGCCCACATTGATTTAAAATGATTGGCAGGAAGAACTGATGGTCAAAATCGGGAAGAATGTAAGAAAAAACGATCGTGGCGTGTTTATGTCTCCGTGACAACATTTCTTTTGTTTCAATATTGTTTTAACACCAGTGACTTGATATATTATTATGTTAACTTCTTGTCTCTCGGCAGCTATTTTACGCTTGTGTAAAACCTTGCTTGTTAACACATGATACACTTCTAATGAAATAGAACAGTAGCATATTGTCAGGAGATTAATGCCAACAATACTCTTTTATCAAATATATGGAAAACGTTGAACAACATGAGTACAAATATAAATATATTCACATACGTTAATGTATGTATACAAAGTGAAGTTCCTGATTAAACTTATAATTCTCATAAGCATGGCACTGTTGTTACACACATGAGTACTTAGTAGTTATAAACATTCTGTCAGACTTGTTATAAAAATGAACATCTAGTCGTTATAACTATGATGGCATAACGCAATCTCGTGTGTTTGACACCTATACAAATATACTTGGTATTAAATAGGAAGATAATTTGGAAGAAACAAACACAACCAAGATTATAAAGTAGTTGACTCGGTTTTATTGAGTATTTACATTATAGGTAATATAAATAAACAATATCAAGCCCCACTAGCACACTACCGGATTAAGCGATGTTCTACTTCCAATTCACCTATGTAGGGATGATGAACCCAAAGGACAAGTAAACTCATATTATTAATAAGCCGTTTTAATTACATCATTCAAAGTGGTCGGTGCTTGTGTCTAATTGTTCATCAGAGACATTAGTTGTATCTGTATAATGGTTTGTTAAAAGAGATACGCACACTCAGTAATAAAAAATAGACCTGAATTAGACCATGCGGTATAATGGGGTTTTGTTTATATGTTTTCTATTCTTGACTTCGGTTCATCATAAAAAAAAGTATGTATTGATTACTGTAGCTGTAAAGTCTCCAAACGCTTTGGGAAAGTCGACCATCGGCAACCCCATTAACTTCTCTGTTTACGTTGACTTGAGCTTTTCGTCAATATTCAAAACTGTGACATCATTGTGTAATTAAAATGTATTCATTGAGTCCAACCATTATATTGAAACTCCATTTAATATGTTATATTGCATAACGTACGTTCACCTGTAGAAAAAAACTAGTTCATGAAAGCCTTTACAGGAGACAGGATTTGTTCAATATCATATACAGCATAACACAATAATTCTCACAGAAAATAGTACGAAAATAGACATTTAGAAATCGCCGAACGTGATAAACAGAATATCATGTTAGTGCCTGATCATATACAGTTTATCAGGTGAGGCCGAGAAAAAAATTACGGTGAACATGGAATCTTTAATGATGTATGTTCATACTATTTTATGTCCAGCGGCGTATGGTATCAATTTCTAACAAAATGCTTTGCGCTAAACGAGAAAGATATCTGAAGCCATATTTATCTACACAATGACATGGAAATCGTATATGAAGATGCCATTTTCAAGATAAATTATCAAATTCTCCAATACTGGCTTCCTAATTTAATACGACAGGATATAAAAACTGCTAAGGCTTTAAACTAGGTTACATCATAGTACGCTGACAATCTAAACAGCAGTAATGTGGTTCGAAAAACATTTGAATGAAGATGTGACGCAGCGTGTTCATAATGATTACTAAACTGTATTACTATATTAACTGCTGTTAATCCGACTGTGCCTTTTTCCCGTTATTGGTGTTATTTTTTGGAAGAAAGATAGCACTGTATGCCCTACTTATGATAACTGTATGCACATTAATAAGCATATGCTATTGTTACGGTTAAACATACCATAACAACTGACAGTATTTATATCCTTACACCCTCGAGTAAGGGTCTTGGTTCATTGCATATGCTGATGGTATCTACACCTGGAACTATACAGGACTATCCAATGAGCTGCAATATAAATGTTACTCCGTATATGCATGTTCCCAAACTAGCCATATGTTATGGGGACGAACTCCTAGCAACGGATGTACGTTTGTATTCAGACTGTTGTTTCGAAGACAGCAGTCTTATAAATCATATCGATTTACTTGATCATTTTACAGTTTAATATATCGTTAGGTCTCTTAAAGACTGCACGTAATATTTAATGTATTTGTGTGAGTATGCTACCGTTATAACTGTTATTAACATTGTTGACGAACTATAACAATGCTTCTTTAACACCCATGCCACCCAAATATAATGACATAGTAGGTCCGCACTGTACTAAAAACGAAATCAAACTAAATTGTTGATGAACAAGAAAATACACACCATACAGAATGGTGATTAAAGAGACGTAGGTTTTCTTCCACCAAGAGCATGACTTGACAAACGATCTTTACCACTGTGCAGGCTCCTTCCATTTCATTTGTTCATACTTTAGAGACACTAATCCATAAGTCCAAAATATTCCCCACTTTATCATCCAAAACAAAAAATGCATGTTTTCCGGCAGTTTCAGTATATTTTACGCTCAAACAAGCTTACATTAAGTGGCTACATATTAACTACAAAACATAGGTCGAATAATCTGTGTTTGAGTTTCGGTGAGTGTTTGTGTTTACTGAGGAACTGAACAACACATGCCACCTTTTAAACAAATGCATTTATATGTAAATTGGGGTTACGGCTGTAAAACTTTAGTGCCCTCAGTTTTACAGCCGTAAACACACAATTTACATATATATGAAAAAATCCTTCCACAAAGGGCTGAAATAAACTGAGCCAGAGTTATATTCTGATATTTTTTAATAAAAGTTGATTTGTTATTAAATTTACACCCAAATCAACGAATAAACACGAAATCAACAAAATATGATTTTCTACAAGAAAATCATATAATTTGATTCTCTGAGCTTGAATATGGTGGATCATACTCAAACACACTACTAAAACAATAAATCACACACTTTTTGGACATTTTTGTAAGGTTGCCATTGCTTTCTTTCTTCCCTGCTCCACTAGTTCTTTTTTGTTGAACTTCACTAATTTCAGCTTTCTTTTTGGTGTCCTGTTTCAAACTATAATGTTTATCCAACTCATCCAAAATCAACTTAAACTCTTGATCAGATATCTGTGCATCACTCAAACACAAACACCTGTAGCTCCACATACTATTGCTGCTGTTTCCAAAGGTAACAAACTGGAACAATAAATCCAATCCCAGCCATAATAACACCTGCGGATATTAAGGTAGTGTCAATTCCATCTGTGATATTAATACCACGTTTATATTTTTTATAAAGAGACTTGCGTGTGTCTCGCTCTGTAATTAACTTTTGTTCAATCTCTGAAATCTTCTGTAATCTATAATTCTGTCCGCCTTCCACTGGCAACTCAGGATATAAACTTGGTGCTGTCGGTTGCTTCATTTTTTTTAATAATAATAAAAAAAAAAAATCGATTAATAATGACGCCACCGTATTTTTTGCGGTAGCGTTGGAAATCTTGCATACAAAGTTAATGACAGAACCAGCACTAATATCTAAATGTCTATCAAAGTTATCGTGTTTGCGTGGGATGATGTGAAGCGTTATGCCATAATTTGGTTCTTCAACACCATTAACAGAAACTACTACAGATACGTCACCAACCAATCGTTCACTTGCCAAACCTATTCCCATAATCCGTCCACGGCGTGTCATTACATACCCCACATTCGTTTCTCCTCCGCCATTAACAAATGAGAGTACTCTACCCAATTCAACTGGGCCCTTAGCATCTGCAAATATTGTAATAATCCCATATTTAAGATAATCAACTCTATCTCTCAAAAGGTTGAAATAGTTAACAATAGGCACAACTCGCCTATGTAAATCTTGAACATTATTTTTAAATTCGCCAAATCTTTTTTTCCGACAGGTTTTGTTGCCCCAAATGTACTCATTGTTTTTATAAAAAAAAATATATAATTTTAAATAAATTCTAAAACGCATCTCATAGGCAAACCGTGATTATCTATCTTGTTGCCATGCTCATCTCTGACTTCTATTTTCAATTCAGTAATTGCACCATTTGAAAGACAGTGATATTCAGCATAAAAACGTGTATATCCAATATCCCCAAACTGCTTATTTACTACAGGTATAACCCCTATAAAAGTGCTTGGCGCACCATTGAAATAATTACTACTCGTATTAACTTGTTCCAGATGAACATATAGCTGTTTATAAGGAGCTAAATCAATTGATTGTTTTCCAATATGAGTACCTTCCACCCATTCCCTTTCCTTGAATCCCGGCATTTTTGAAAGACCGCTTGATAATCGTATCTCTGTTGGCGTCCCTAAAGATGATATACCATTCTGCGCATTAACGGCTAGGGTAATAAACAGCGCTTCAAATATATCTGCCAACTGTTGAAAGTCATACGATATGTTTGGTTTAGTACTTTTTTTTATGATTTTATGAATATTATTATACCAACCGATAGTGTATGTAAAACTTGTTAATCCAACGCGCTTAGTTCCATCTCTATTATCGATATACTGTTGTAAATTAATAGAGTTGCCTATGTTTGAAATTATATAAAAAAAATACAAATAAAAATGATTTCTAAAGAATTCAAATATAGCACAGATGCTCACTACTATTCAAGTACTTTCAGCAAAAACGTGATAGATATAATAAATCAAAACATAGTCATTACATCAAACGGTAAAGGCTTTAAAGCATCATTCCCCAATGTCTTTGAAAAATACAAACTCCCATACGTCAAATCAGATGCTATAGTCCAACGCTGGGGACAGATTGGATGTCATTTTGGCAGAATCAGTTGAATTTTGCTATTTGGTGTGCGACAACTGGGTGTGGTATTGATTTCAACAATCATCGGAAAGCTGGTGCCCTGGTTGGTTCGTTATTTCGATTTCATGTCTATTACCAAGTCAGAAGGATATTATTTGAGATGAGTGTAGCAATGCCGCAAGACTCAAATTGGAATGCGTTTAATAACACATAAAACCGAAACGCATACGAGAGAATATGCAAGGAGTTTAACGTTGACTTAAATTCGGACTGGAGACAGAAACAAAGCTATAATGACGGTCTAGGAACAATTTATAATTACTGGACAAATATTAGTTATCATCCTTTGATAAATTTTATATACGACAACAAAACAATGAGTTTCACAGTCTATGAGAGCGATACAACATATCACATTGACTACATAGCACAAGGATCTGAGGCTGACAATAGTTGGTCTACTTCTATACTAGATAGTTCATCTGGTTTTACAAGAGCTGGAGTAGAACGCATCAATGACAGCATAAGAACATACGGCTGGGCAATCCTTGGCTCACAATCACAAACAAGAACAGATATACTTGGAACTGGAACAGATTTGATGCTCAAAAACAATTTCTGGCAAATGTAGAGGACGCAATAAACAGCCCATTGACTTGCCCAGTCAAATTTCAAGATATGAAACCACCCTAAAATATGCAAGAAGTAAAGTACATTTTGTCTATGGAAGTGGATTGTACATGTCTCCGAGTGATATGGAGTTGAGAATCGGAACAATACAAGACTACAATAATGAAATTGTAATAGCAACCGATGCGCAAGCATTAGGATTGAATACTGATGTGAATGTAAAACCAGTACCACCAAAAATTGTTCAACCTTTTCAAGGCACCACAACAAAGAAATTTCTGCCGGAACATCCTGACTTTGATAAATCATTGATACATAAAAGTGTGGAGCATCCAAACCCACCACAGATGAAAAAAATAGCGATTGAAAACGAAGATAACAAAACATCTATAATTGTTGGTACTATAGTAATAGGTCTTCCTGCATTACTTATTTACGAGATTTACTGAACCACTCTTTGGCTGCCACATATAATAATACAGAAACAAACACAAGCAGTGCCCATATATTGTTACCAAGCCAATTAATAACTTTGCCTGTTGCAGATAAAAGCCATGATACTATTGCACCAATAACTCCTGGAAGTGCTGCAGCAGCTTTTCCAGCTAAATTAGCGAGAAGTTTACCAAGATTACTTAGTTGTTTTTTTATCCAGTCTTTGATGCCACTTCCATCTTTTGGAGGTGTTGTTCCTCCGCCTGTTGCAGGAATAACGGTCCGAACAATAACACCAATAATCATACCAAACGCAGTCAAAATACTAACAATAGTAATATCTTGCTCCCTAAACAAGGTTTTGATCCTCTCACCAAGAGTTGTATCCTCGTTTAACATTTTGTTTATTGTCTCTCTTATTCTGCTTACTTGGTTACGGAAAGCTTTTCTGTTCTCATTGATGGCATCCATCCTTGCTCCTCTCTCAACTGCAAGGTCTTTGATGCGGTCGGTGATTCTATTTATCTGGAATTTACTATCGTCAGTCTTAGCTTGTTCTAACTTTTGTTTTTCTCTTGTTATGTCTTTATCAAGTTGTGTGAGTTTCGCCAATTTATTTGTGAGTTCTTCCTTGACAGTTGTCATCGGTTTTACTATTCCATCCATTTCACGCTTGTCTATATTTGTTTATGTTTCAACATCAGGACGCTCGTCCACATCCCAGACATAAAGAGCACTTTCCATTGACTGTGCTGTGTTATCAATGACATGCGAAAAATCTTGTAATGGAATAGCATCCATATTATTTGGTAAATCGTTTCTTTTGCTCTCCAACGCTTGTCGAGGTTTTTGTGATAATTTTGTTTTGCTGTTATACTCCGGCAAATTCAAAAATCACCGCCCTTGTTCCCCCAGATCCAATAACCTTGTTATATTCATTTACAAAAGAACCAAGGGAAAGGAATGTTGCACTACCTTGCTGGCAGTTATTCTTATTTCCTTATCACCAACAACCCAGCATAATGTTTTACCATCATCTGATACTCTAAACTGGTCATTATCCATTTTGTCCGGTGCCATCTTATATCGTTTTCCTATTTCATCATAAAAGTATTTTACAAGATTTTTCTTGTATATTTCAAGTGTGGCTTCTGTCAGCTCTCCACTAAGTCCAGCAATATGGTCGCTTTGATTAAGAAGACTTCTTTGAACAGGCTCATCAGGCATCATTGGTAAATCATCATCAAAATATTCATCATAATCATCTGGATCAAACGTAGGATTGTCAAACTCATATCCACCCTCAGCCATTGATTATTTTATTTAATTTTAAAAAATATATTAAAAAAATAAAAACAATGTCAACTTACGGAAACAAACTTAACCCTTATAGAAAACTAAGAGAGTATTATGTTGTCAATGGCATCGCACACGTGTAGTAATAACTAATAATCCGTCAACAACTGCGTGTGGGATTTCCCAATCTAAGTACTAATGATGTGATAGTTCCACGTACTGCTCGTCTTGCCATTGAAATAGAACTTAAAAGCAGCAAAGACCCCAACGGTACTATATACCAGAATCTGGATAGAGCAATAATTTATTGTGAAGCAAACGACAATAAAAATAAGTGGCAATGACGTTATGACAATACACGACGGTGATATATATCAGATATGTAGATTTATGGAAAAGCCCTACCGAACGATTAAACCTGGCTTACCAAGGTATTACTGGTAAAGCAAACATGCTAAAACATAGAATTGGTGCGGGAGATAAATCCTCAGACCTCGAAGATGAAGCTGTAGCAGCAGCTTATGGAAATAGATTTTGTATTCCAATGGACCTTGAAATGTTAGAAAGTCATTTGCCATTTTATCAAGTGGGGTCTGGTGATAGGTTAGAGTATGAAATAACGTTTAACGATTATAACAAAGTTATCAAAAGCAGTGATGCTGATGCATATTATGTAATAAAAAATATCTGCTTGGAATTTGATAAGGTAAGTGATGCTGAATTAGCCTGACAAATAAGACAGCAAACCAATGGTAAGATTGTATTAATGTATGACCGTGTGTTGCGATATAGAAAAATCATAAAGAATAAATCTGATATCCTTTGGGATATCAACATTAATGTAGCAACACGGAGCATGAAAGATATTCTAATGCTGTTTGAAGACCCAGACAGAACAGACACGGAATCCTATTACAACCCAAAGATTGAACATGTTCAAATGACAATAGAAGGCATACCAAATCAGTTGTATAGTCAGGGCATGAAGGCATATCAACATTGGGATGAAATCAACAAATATTTTTCCTTAACATCAAAAAGAAACAAAGAGACAGACATAGGGGCGAAGGACTTACACTTTAGCAATGTTTCTCTTGAGAACTATCTGACAAAATCATATGCTTTGTGGCTTGACCTTAGAACATGCGATGACAATTTATTACACGGCAGTGAAAGAATAATAGAAAACGGCAGTGACGGCATAACAATACTAATAAATAAAAAAGCAGAAGCAGATCAACCTTTAAATATTTATATATATATAATACAAGATGCGAAAATCAATTTCGAAGATGGAAGATTCAAAGAAGTACAATACTAAATTTCCTAAATATCCACACAGTGCCATTATCTGTGGTCAGACAGGCTGCGGTAAAACAGAGTTTGTTCTTGACATAATTGAACAAAAGTATGTTGGAGTTTTTAAAAATATAATTATTTTGTGTCCAACCATAGAGTGGAACGAGGCTTATAAAAATAGACCCTGGATAGGTGATGTAAGACACCCGAGAGATAAACAAATAACAATTGTCAATCCCGTCAGCAACGGCAAAGAAATACTACAAGAACTGTTGCGTTTCTTTTTCAATAAATATGCTGGCAAGCCCGCACTATACATCATTGATGATTGCTCCGCCACAAAAGAATTAACAAAAAAAAAAGATATGTTATCAGAGTTGGCATTCTCTTGTCGTCACGCCAAACAATCAGTGTGGGTCATTTCACAGAGATATAATTCTGTATTGAAATATTTGGGGGAGCAAGCAAAATGGTTGTGTATGTTTTACACCAAGGACAGAGATAGTTATGAAAATTGTTTGAGAGAGAATGATGTTATTCCAACGCTGGAGGAGAGAACCAGAATTAGAAAAAAGCTTTAGCAAAAAGTAAATATTCCAAGTTAATTTTGGGGACTGACCAACCAACTGGCTATTGGGTTAAATAATTTTTGCAGTCACGTGACATTGTAAACGTACAGACGTTTGTTTTAATTAATATTTAAAAGTACTTTTACAAATATTAAAGCAAATGTTAACGCTATTATCACCAGCACAACTAATTTATCAGATTGTATTGCAGCACAATGCTAATTAGAATTACTAACTATGATAATTTGAATTTATGCAGATTTAAAAACCCTTTTGAAAGTCAAGCGGTCGGTGGTATAGTATATTTAGGAGATCGAGGTATAGTATGGTACCAAAGACTTTAAAAATGGAGTAGTCACTTGTAACCATTGCCTGACGAGCAAATAATGGGTAGTGCTGCGACTGATTGACCAGTGTCAGAATAATGTGACTGGCGGTAGGGGGTATCATGTCTACTACGGCGTGGTATTCCAGTGTGGCAGCACTATAAAGAAACCATTGAGTTCGCTGCTTCAAGTAGACATATCATCACATCACACAACAACACACAGATAAAAGTCCAGACATTGTGCCTATAATCGTCAGGTAGGACGCCTGTCGTAGGTGGAGGGACTATAATCCTTAGAAATACACACACACACGGTATAGTATGGTGACAATACTAAGTGTTGGGTTGGCAGCATGGTCTATAAATAGAACGTTTATATTATAAACGGCCATGTGACATGGTAAGGTAACCTCGAAGCGAAATGTAAACGGTTGTGTGATGTGGTCTATAAATAGACGTTTATATTATAAACGGTCATGTGACATGGTAACCTAAAGGGGAAATGAAATGCTAAGGCAACCTCGGAGCGAAATGAATTGTAAACGGCCGTGTGATATGGTCTATAAATAGACGTTTATATTATAAACGGTCATGTGACATTGTAAACGACTTCACTTGAAAAAAAGAAGAGTTATTTCCCTTGAAAAAAGAGTTATTTCCCTTGAAAATTAGAATTACCTCCCCTGAAAGATCAGGGTTACCTCCCCTGAAAAAAGAGTTACATCCCCTGTAATGAAAAGAGTTACTTCCCTTTCAAATAACATTTTTGTTCATGGATTCAAGGGAAGCTAGTACAGACCCAGTTGCGTTCAAGTACCCCAAAAATGCATTCCGTTTGCGTTTCGTTTGCGTTCCGTTTGCGCTCAGTTTGCATTCCGTTTGCATTTCATTTTTATGAATGCATTTTTTAAAATGCAAATCATTTGCATTGTTGAATGCATTCAACGTTTACAAACGAAACTATGCGTTCATTTAAATGCACGAAACGAACACAACATAACGTGTGCGTTTAAATGCACAAACGGAGAAAAATACATTTGCGTTCGTTTGTTCAGCGTTTACCAATCGCAACATTTCTGACGATTAAACTACGCATGGTATCCACCCATGCGGTTCTTACCACGAGTCAGCGACTAATGTTTGTGATCATATTAAAGAATATATCCTTTAGTTGACATTATTTGGTGGTGCACATTGATGATTCTGTTTTCTTCCGGGTTTATGTTATTTTCATCAAAAAATTAACATACTTGACACTATATAAAAATATGCCGTCTGATTTTACCAACATTATTTCAGTTTTATAATGAATAACAGAAATAATATAAAATTTGTGCTACACAATAAATACATTTCCTATGTTAAATCGGTAAAAATGAAAGTGTGTAATCGTGCTTAAAAAACACCAGTTACACAGTGTATTTCTTTAATATTAAGTTACTGCAAAACGCACTTCGTTTAAATCGAGACTTCAATTATGTACTCAAAAGGATAATATTGAAAGCTATCAGAAATAACGAAATGCATTTGCGTTCGTTTCGTTCGTGTCGTTGCGTTCGTTTCGTTCGTTCCGTTCGTTTTGAGCGCTTAGCGTTTTAAAAAAATGCTTTCATCGTTCGTTTTTTAAAACGCTGAACGCTGAAAACGAACGAAACGAAAGCAACGAACGATATGCATTTTTAAAATATAGATCGTGCAACGTTCATTCTGCGTTCGTTCTGCGTTCATTCTGCGTTCATTTTCCGTTTGTTCAGCGTTCTTTCTACATTTATTTGGGGTACTTGAACGCAACTGGGTCTGTAATAGGTTGAATAATTGCTATTTTTTACAACAATACTAACAGTAAAGTAGCAATGTTAATAGCAATACTGACATGAAAATATAATGAAAATATCGGGAAAAATAGTAATGCTTATAGCATTCCTCATAGCAAATTAGTAATGTTAATAGCAATGCTTACAGCAAATTAATAATGTTAGTAGAAAAAATAGCAATGTTAATAACAATGCTATTAACAATACTAACAATAACTAGTTGCGTGGTGAATATCGCAGCTGGTTGTTTTGTATTTTATATTTATTTAAGATAAAAAATAAAATTACTACTACAAAAATTAACGCGGAAGAACTATTACAAGATATCATACCAGAAGGTTTCACGGAACGTTCCACAGATGAATCAAAGCAACAAGAAACAAAAAAAGAAAGATTATCAGCCATAGTGGCTGGCGGCGGATACTGCAGATATGAAGCAAGGCTTGGGGCAAGTACGACCAAGATTTTAGGCATCTCTTTTATTAACTTGTATGCGTTGGGAGTATCAAAATATTTCAATGTAATCAATCCACCAAAACTGATAGAAGATTTGGAGGAAGACCCATTTATTAATCACACTTTAACAAGTACTTGTTGTGAGTTGTATTACAGGTATGGAATGTGCTTAGCACCATTTACAGCAATACTGACAACTGTTAGACATATTGATTTTAATAAAAATAAAAATACAGATAATATAAATGATGGAGAACAAAGAGAGTGAAGTTGCTACGCAACCTGTTGATACACAACCTGTTGATACACAACCTGTTAAACAACAAAAAGTCAAAAATCCAAAACGA
Organism: Cyrtodaria siliqua; assembly: GCA_037043455.1. Lineage (NCBI taxonomy): Eukaryota > Metazoa > Mollusca > Bivalvia > Adapedonta > Hiatellidae > Cyrtodaria > Cyrtodaria siliqua. The sequence continues at coordinate 241,403 of JAWPHD010000406.1, read as the reverse complement.
ATAGAAGCTGGGAAGAAGGGAGCAGAGGCAAGGAAGGCAAAGCGTTTGCTTCAGGTAGAGCAAGATGCAAAGCAAGATTCAAATGAAATAACAAAAATAACAATAGGTGAAGAGGAACCAGAAAAATCAAAATAAATGTATTCAAAAATTATATTCCACCGTGTGTGGTTTTATTAGGCATTGTTGGGTTGGGTTTGTATGGTTTGTATTTTTATAACAAAAAAGCTGTTGCTACAAAACCTGTTGCTTCGCGACCTGCGGTTGCCACTCTACCAAAAGACCCGTTTGATTTTTAATAATTTATCTAAAAAAATAATCATATAAAAAAAATAGCAACATGTATTGTCGGAAAACAAATTGTAAATATGATGTATCACGCTGGAGTGTAAACACTTCTAACTATTGGATATTCTGAGATTGGCAGAAAACTACTAAGAAAACCAGTCCCTAAAATGGATTTTAATATGGGAGATTTTGGGATGCTGTCCGTGGATATAATGTTAGCAATGGCTACGAGGGATATGTTGATTAAGCAAGGTATTATTCCTGCGGATATTATGAAGAAATTTAAAAAAAGTATACTATATAAAACAATTGCGAGCGCAGTAGCAATGATGATCGGTGGTGCATTAACAAACGCATTGGCGTTTAGCGGTTCAAATTATTTCCTTTCAAAACTGGGAAGTCATTCAGATGAGGAAAGACAAAGGCATGACAAAGCCGTAGGACAATTGGAAGCAGCACAAGCGGCGTGGAATAATAAAAGAACAGAGAGATTAGATTTTGTTAATAAGCAACTGCAAAAGGAGCATCATGCAGAGCAGACATTTGGTGATGTGGACCAGGCTATGAAGCAGCATTATTATATGACTGGTAAACAGTTGCTTTTGGAACCAGAGCCTAAGTCGAGTGATTTCTCTACACCATCTCCGGATCAACAGAATAGAGAGATAATGTTTATTGTGGTGGGCATGGCTGCAACTGGATTTGTGGCGTATAAATTGATTTCATAAAAAAAATAAGAAACTATAATTACTTTGGAATGACTAAGTCATATGCATTATACGTATTTTTTTTGTTGTTCATAAATGGTTTCAATCCAATTGGTCGAATATAATATGGTGGTTCAGCATTTTTTTCTCCATTTTATCTTTGAGATGACAAGGCGCCCATACTTCACCGTTATCTAATAATGTCAATACCATGGATGGACCATATTGAGTATCCATTATTTTTGTATCTGTAATAATGTATATTTTATTCTTTTCCAAGACTGTCCATTTCTTTGTGCTATATTGATTTTGCTCTTTGAGCAGTTCATCAAATCGTGAAGTTGTGATTTCCATTTTTTTCTTTATAGTTATATAAATTTTAATCTTTAGTAGAAAAAAGTGGAAAAGATTTATTATAGCCCAAAAGGATTTTGGAGAGGTTACTCAACAGTTAAAAAATTGGCAAAAGAGGCTGGTGTCAGTGATAAACAGGCATTAGAATTTGTAAAAAACAAGCTGTGTGGCAGATTTATTTACCCGCACCAAAGAAAATAATTAGACCCAGGTTTGATGTTTCTACTAAGAATGGAGTGCATCAAGCTGATTTGTTATTTCTGCCGAATGACACTTTGGGGTTTGGCCGTGGACGCAAGACATAAATATGCGTTGACTGTTGTTGATATTGCGAGTAGATACAAAGAAGCAGAAACACTGACTTCCAAGGATAGTAAAGAAGTTGCAAAGGCATTTGAAAATGTATACAGTCGGCATCTAAAATATCCAAAGTTATTACAAGTTGACCCAGGCAGAGAATTCATGGGTGCAGTATCGCAGTTGATGGCGAACACAAAGTAAATATCAGACGAGGCATAACAGAAATACACAGAGACCAAGCTATAGTGGAAAGATTTAACAGAACATTAGCTGAAAAATGGTTTGGCTATCAGTATGCTAAGGAAATAGATTCACACAAACGCAACAGAGAGTGGGTGAAGAGATTACCAGAAGTTGTCAAAGCAATAAATGTGGAGACAAAAAAGCCCCGTCCTGTTGAAATAAAAACATTAAAAGAAGATCCTATCTGTATGAATGCCAGTGTGAGATATTTATATCAACCCAGGGAACAAGAAGGTGGAAGACGCAAACCAACTGATCCAATGTGGAGTGTAGATATTCACAGGATTAATAGTTATATGATAACACAAGGTATAAGAGTATATTATTTGAAATCACCAGCACCAAAGAGAGGATTTGTCGAAGAAGAACTACTTATTGTTCCTGCTGATACCCAAAAGCGTATGTCGTGATACCGTCTGGTGCTATGTATCTTTTTGAGTAAAATGGTGACAGTGTTACTTTGTTTACTTTTATACCATATATCTCATGCTTTATTGAGCGTATCATATTCATTTCATGGGTGTATTTTTTCTTGCCAACCAATGCATCCTTGTAGTTCTCAACGTTTATATGTTTTTCAATTACATATTTTTTTACACCCTTTGCTTTCTTAATAATCTGCTCATCCACTTTCAAAACAGAATTTAGTTTGGATCTTAATCCAATATCCTCAACTGTAGGAACACCAGCTCATTCATCTTTCATTTTATCTATTGCTTTCTTAATAATCTTCTCATCCGCTCTCAAAATAGACTTTAGTTTGGATCTTAGCTCATCCACTCCTAAAATAGAATATGGTTCGGGTCTTAATCCAATATACTCAACTATAGGAACACCAGCACATTCATCTTTCATTTTACCTATTGCTTTCTTAATAACCTGCTCATCCGCTCTCAAAATAGAATATAGTTTGGGTCTTAATCCAACATACTCAACTATAGAAACAGCAGCACATTCATCTTTCAGTTTACCTATTACCTTTTTATTTGTATCATCGTGCAGTGGATGGTTTTGTGGATAATCACTAAAGTCATACTCATCTTTCATTTCAGCCATGTCTTTGTACACATCTTTTGTTTCGATGTCTACCAGCAAGCTGTCAGTGTCTGTGTATAATAAAGTACAGTCATCTCCATATCTTTTCTTTAGGGTATTATAGTACCAGTCATACATCAAGTGTTTTGATAAATCTAATACTGACATCCCAACATAGATTAGTTTGTTTAATGTTAATTTTGTTTTGTTTACATGTATTGCTGAAAATTCATCTGAGAACTTTATACGTCTGTTAAAGTTGGGTTTGGCTATTATTATTTTTTCATTTTCGGAGCCGTCAGTTCTGAGTAGTATTATATCAGTCCGCTTGCGTATATTTTCCATTGTTTTACCAAACACAGGGTTGTTCATTAGTTTGTAATTTTTTTTTTCGAAGGTTGACTTAGCCTGCTTTCTATAATCTGTGTTTAAACGAACATATGATTCCATCTATGGTTTTGCATTGAATTCTAATACTCTGTGTGTTTTCTTTAGTTTCATGCCCAGAGATAAATACAGTTGCAGGTTTTTGTGATGTATCACATATTTTTCTTTGTCCATAAGATTGGGGACTAGTTGTTCTATATTTATCATGCTATTGTTTTCCAACAGATCTGTCTGGTATTCAGACAACCATTCTTTTTTCACTGCTAATCTTTCCGGTGCAAGTGGATAGTCATTGTGAGCTTTATGGAGTTCTTTAGGATATTCCAAATCAACTTCAAGTATTTGTCCTTTGCCAGGTTTTGGTTTAGAAAAAGCCCCACTCTTGTTTTGGCTTTCCAAACAAAGCCAGACTATGGAAGTGGCTGGCTCATTGCCCATCCATAAAGGTTATTTTCATCAAAATCCATTAAGAAGTTGTTTTACTCGTTAGGGTTATAATCAGCTACATGTGGATTGTTTACTTTGGCATATCGTTTTGATACCATACTAATTCCACCACGCATACCTTTTTCTATGAATAAGTGCATGTCAATGTCTGTCAAAAGTTCTAGTTTTATCCCTGTATGTTTAAGTAAAGCATCCCAAGATAAGCCAGGTGCTGTATAGTAGTGTAAAGGGTCAAGTTTGTATGCATGTATTTTTTTCTAAAGGTTTGAAACACATCTGCCAACAAAGTTACATCAGTTTTTAGATAGAGATCATGATAGTCTCTAAGAGTTTTACAGTTAAACTCTTCCCATATTTTTTCGGCATATTTGTAATCTTTTTTGGTTATATCTTCGCATTTTAGTTTGCTGAAAAAACATTCTATAGGTGGTAATTGCGTCTCCCTAAATCTTTCCACACTGTCCATATATTCATACGGGTAGATACCTTTCCGCAGAAGTAAATGTGTTTGTTTTCCAAACTGATTTTTGGTAATTTTAAAATCAGATTTGTCTGTTGCATTAACCAATTTTTCCAGAGACAAAGCCATAAACTGAAAGCTATCCAAGAACCTAAGTTGTCCTATGCTAAATGATATATATATTTTTCAGCGTTGTTTGGAATGCATGTAATTTTACCTGAAATTTATGTATTTTTTGCATGATGAGATGACTATCATATCCTTTGAGGTGATGAAATACAACAGGGATGATTGTTTTATCTGGTTTTATATTCAGTTTTAGGTTGCAGTTCTTATGTGCTGCACCTCTGTATTCACCTGTAAAATGACAGTGGTCTTTTACTTTACAGTTTCTACCTTTCCATATTTTATTCTCGCATATTCAACAGTGTGTTGCATTTTCATAATCTTTCTCATTTTGTTGTGTCATGATTAATGGTTTTGGGTGAGCAAAAGTGTTGTTGATGTTGCTTTTCTCACATTCTAAGTGATTTAAAAACACTTCAACAACATCTTCACCTCTGTAAATAACAGGTTCTTCAGCTTTGCTATCATATCTAACAACTTGGTACCCAAATCCACAAGCTTCGTGTATATTACGAATTTCGGATTTCTTTCCAAATTCGTTTAAATGTGCTTTGATTATACTCTCAAAATCAGCATATATTGCATAAGGCACAGGCATCTGATTTTGATGGTTTTTGAATTTTATGTGATTTTTACCTTCTTGCGGCATTTCTATTCTGTAAGAATTTTTGTTGATACCACAACAGTCTTCTTTGTGTTTGGTGAGTAGTTCTTTCTCAGAAAAGCCCCAAAGGCAATGATCGCAGAAGTAAGTTTGACCATGGTGTTTGTTTTGGTCATAGAGTAGTCTATTCAGATTTTTAATCCAGCAATAGTGATATTTTTTGTTAATTTCTTTGGTTCATCAGAATAATCAACAGGGTTATAGTTGTCATCTATAATTCCTTCTTCATTCTCTGAATAATCTTCTTCAACCTCAATGTCTTCAGATATTAAGAGCAGATTAATTCGCTCGATATCTTTTGGTTGTTGTGATATGTGATATGGAAAAATTGTTATATTTTTATTTTTTCCTTTAATGATATATCCACAAACGCTGAAAGCAAGTTTTTTTTGTTTCTCTACCTTGGGAATTTGAGAAATTGGAGTGGGAAAGTCAATATCATCCATATTCAACTTACCCATGTATTTCTTGTTACTAGATATCCTATTTGGATTATATTTATTAGATCACAAAGCAGACTCCAATGCCACTTCCAAGCACTTATTAACTTCATTCTTAACATCGAGTATAGCCTGTTTGTTGGCTAATGCTTTGGGCAGAGGAATATATGAAGAACCTTTTAATGGTTCATACTTTGCAATATTCAAGTAAAACTTAACACAGTGATCAATCGCCAATCCTAATGCTTCGTTTGTAAATCTTTCGAGGCTCTCTTGTATATAAGCAGATGATTCGTCATAAAACTCATTTATTTTCTCAGAGTTTAAGATTGCATTTTGTTCACTGCGTAATACTGCTGTGGTGTATTTTTTGGCAGCACCATTGTCTTTAAATAGATTTACAGTGAGACCTAATTCAAACTTTAATCCATTTATTTCTGCTAGCTCTTTGCTGATTTGTTTTGTGATAATGGATTTCTTATCACGGAATAGTTTGTGAGGACCTTTGTATCCCTCGACAGATATCTGCTTTGAAATAACCACATATTGGATTGTCAACCAGTTTTAATTCTGATATACTTTCTTTAGATTGTCCATCTTTAAAAACTTGTTTCAGTTCATTGATATTTTTTTTTTGTAATTCAGCATATCTCTGCTTTTTTCGTTTACGTTGTTTTTTGTTACGTCTTCTCTTGCGTAAATTATCTAATGTTTGAGAATTAACCTCTTTTACATTTGAAACCACTTTCAAAGGTTTTACTGCATTAATGCCGTTAGATAGTGTTTGCTTATCTGTTACTCCTGTTTTAAGCAGGTGTATTAAATATGTTATAGTCTCCTCGTTTTCCATCCTTTATTTGTTATGTATTAGAAATAAATTTTCTTAAATATAAAATAATTATATACAAAAAAAGACAATGGAAAGCAATGTTTGTCAATTTCTTAAAATTGGATTACATAATCCATGTAAAAGCAAGCCGACTAAAGATTCCGATTACTGCAGTTAAAATAAATATAGATTAAAAAAAAGTCATGTGTTACCGTGCCTAAAATGTATAAGGGCACTTGTGCGAGATGTCAAGTATGTGTTGGTTGTGGTGCTCATTCGATTAGAATGAGACATGAATACTGGAGGTTAAAGTCGTACTACGCCGAGTGTCTTAAATTTAGACGTATTGAGGTTTGAGATAAAAAAACAACATAATCCAACTGTGTTAGTCAAACTATATTTTTTTATCCAAAATTTGTTAAAATAACAAAGATAAGTACGTTGGACAAAGAGATTATAAAACTTTTTAATTGTACTTGTATAATCACGTTTATTTAATACACCTTACAAAAAAATCTAAAAAGTGTGTGATTTATTGTTTATTGTTTATTGTTTTAGTAGTGTGTTTGAGTATGATCCACCACCTTTGTATTCAAGCTCAGATAATCAAATTATATGATTTTCTTTTAGAAAATCATATTTTGTTGATTTCGTGTTTATTCGTTGATTTGGGTGTAAATCTAATAACAAATCAACTTTTATTAAAAAATCTCAGAATATAACTCTGGTTCAGTTTATTTCAGCACCTTGTGGTAGGAGTTTTTCATATATATGTAAAGATTTATAACACGATGTCATTAAGTTGCCTGTGCAAGGCAGACCTCCTGTTCATGATTAAATATGTATGTCTTCGAGGAAGTATGTACAATTTGATCAAACATTGAATGCTACTTTCCCTGTCCGATCTTTTTTATATTTCTTTGATTAGTATGTACTTACATTCACTTGATACATTCTGGTGAAAAAACAGTAATTTCGAATAAACTTCGCTTTCAATTAGACTGAGTTACACCACATGCATCCAATGCATCTGAGATGGCAAATGACTGTTCCAATATGTAACATAGCACATTGTATATTCAGTGTGTACTATTTAACACGTTACGTGTATACTCGCTGCAGAATTAAAAGTAGAAATAAAAGCTGAACAGGAAGTTGTTAGTATTCAAGGAAAAACGGTCAACCACAGAAACATCACAATGGCATTAAGGCTACCTCCTGGGAACGATCAGTGATAAAAAGTGCCAATCAGAGTTAAAACCATCGCAATAAGGTGCAACAAACCTCACTATTATCCTAGTGTCATCCGAATAAAATGGGACAGTGTAAATAGAGATTTCCCCGCTAGGTCGTATTCTCTAACAGACAATGCAGCATGAATAAGCAAAATAAGAAAAAATATAAATGATAATTTATGTAAATAATATGAAAACAGCCTAAAAGCCACAAAGAAAATACTCAATGACTTGGAGATGCCAGAGCGACAAGAAAACAAACCGTTAAAGTACGACTGGACAAGATGTAAGACAAACATCAAACGCTACCGTACTATGAGGATCTAGGTAGACGTCATCGTAGGGACCACACTCTGTCTGGTCATCGCACAATCAAAGAGGAAATCATAGTGGCGAACTGTTTAAGGGCCAACCACTTAACATGCAGTTTGTTGCAAAATGATAGGGTCATAACCTCTGTATATAAACAATTTAACACGTTTAATAAAGATTCATTTTTTTAAAGTGAGTATGACAAAAGATCTTACAAAGTATGTAAGTCACAACAAAATAGAAGTCAATTTGTGATAGTCTTTGTCATCAAATGGTTCTTCAATAACGTTTATATGTTAAAAGTAGATCATAAAGACGATATTTATACATTTGCCATTACTTTCAATTCAGTATTCAAACACAATGATTTAAGTTTAGTATCATAACACTAAAAAGAAATATAAAAAGATTGGACAGGGAAAGTAGTATTCAAGGAGGACAGTCAACCACAAAACACAGAAACAAACACGCAAACAGACAAACAAGAAGGCAAAAGCAATAATAAATGCAAACGACATCACAAACACAAAAGGGTTGACAATAGGGCTACCGCCTTGGAACGGTCAGTGGCAAAGTAGGCAACTGGGGGTTTAAACCGGTTCTATGTTGCAAAACCTTACACCTACCCTATTGTCATCCCATTAAAACAGGACAGTGTAAATAAAGAAATCCCCGCCATGATCTAATCTCTAACCAACAAGGCAAGTCATGTTCGTCTGGTGTTACTGATCCGATTTGGCTGGATTTCAACTTTGTCCGACCTTTCATTTATATTAGTAATCCGGTAAAGTTTAATAAAGATGAAATGTGTCTGCTAATCAGTAGTGGATGCCTGTTTTTGTTGTATACATCTGCTGCTACTTAAGAACTTAGTCTCAAGTGTTCGGTGTTTATGCGTGTTTAAGCGCCGATAGGGAATGGGAGATTTTACGAAAAGCGTAAGCACTTTAACGTAACTTCGACACTGACTACAGGCGTTTAAAACCGCATCAGTTCCAAAACGATGAATAATAATTTCTTTTATTTACATATTATTCTTATATTTACATTATAGTCCAATTGTTGTTGTACAAATAATAATAATAATATTGATAACAATAATAATAATAATAAAACAACGTGCAAGAGTCAGTGTACTTTCAAATATCCATCTACTTCAAAAAGAGTGATTCCATGATCATGATGATGCGAACTTATGTGATTACGAAAAACAGATATGCTCTTAAACTAGTATGTTGTGATAACATAAGCTAAAGTATATATATATATATATATTTAACTTCAGAATGTGTGTACGTATGAGTGAGTGAGTGAGTGAGTGAGTGAGAGAGTGAGTGAGTGAGTGAGTGAGTGAGTGAGTGAGTGAGTGGGTAAGTGAGTGAGTGAGTGAGTGAGTGAGTGAGTGAGTGAGTGAGTGAGTGAGTGAGTGAGTGAGTGAGTGGGTGAGTGGGTGGATAGGTGGGTGGGTGGGTGGGTGGGTTGGTCGGTGTGTGGGTGGGATTGGGTGGGTGGGTGGGTGGGTGGGTGGGTGGGTGGGTGGGTGGGTGGGTGGGTGGGTGGGTGGGTGGGGGAGGGAGGGAGGGAGGGAGGGAGGGAGGGAGGGAGGGAGGGGTGGGTGGGTGGGTGGGTGGGGAGGGAGGGAGGGAGGTCATCAACACAGTGTATGTTATTTAAAGACGACCCCCAGAGAGAGGGGAATGCCTCTTAGTAATGCTTAAAACTGACCTACCCTAAATAAAGAATAAATTCATTAACGTGCTCGGAGGGGAAAATCCGATATACTTAACCGCATGCTTTACGTCATCCGGTGGACGAGGATAAGAACACACATCTGGTTGAAGAACACACCGACTAAATTCAATGGCGGCTGTTATATTTTAATCAGGCTCCTCCTGTACAATTACACCGTGTTTCAGATGTAGTTGAATTAATACGCATGATCAGCGGCAATGGCGGTCGTTTGACAGTCAAACAAGTTGTAATGTAATATACCGACATCTCCATCAATGGCGGTCGTTTGACAGTCAAACAAGTTGTAATGTAATATACCCGACATCTCCATCAATGGCGGTCGTTTGACAGTCAAACAAGTTGTAATGTAATATACCCGACATCTCCATCAATGGCGGTCGTCTGACAGTCAAACAAGTTGGAATGTTATATACCGACATCTCCATCAATGGCGGTCGTTTGACAGCCTAACAAGTTGTAATGTAATATACCCGACATCTCCATCATTGTAACGACAAGGCCGTTATGCATAATGTACTGGTTGGTATTTGTCATTAATTTGTTCAGGTATATTATTTCTGTATTAACTTGATATATTTAAAACCAAATGAGCCATAAAACACTAAAATAAATAACAAGAATATATAAAAATAAAACGAAGAAGGTATTTCCAAAATATGGTTATAAATTCGGCAGAAAACGATATCGCAATGAATTGCAATGCGAGTTAGATGTGTAGATATCACAAAGTGTTCTGTGTTACAGTTATTTATAAATTACTCTGTATTTATTGGAAACTGTTTATATTCCGTATATACTCGAATCTTTGAGCAATTACAAATTTAAATTGGTCATTTCATAGCTTTCTTTTGTTTTAAACACATTTAGCCCCGAAACCTGTGCCCTTTTAATGTTTATGTGTACTGTTGTATGTGCTGTTTATCTAATTTATTTGTTTAATATCTTGCACGTTTCTTTTCTTAATAGAATGTCTTCAAAACACCTTGTTTATTACTAATAGTCCCAGAGGCGTAGCCAGAGCCTTTTGGAGAATACGCCCTGGGGGAGGGTGCGGGAGGGGGTTTCCCTCTCCTGGTGGTGGGGGCCTCTACAGGGAAAATTTTGAAATTTGAGTGCAATTTCGGAGGTTTGTGGCTTCATTTGAACGAGATTTTGGAGACTTTCGCCTCCATTCATTAAGTGTGTTTTTTAAAAATAGTGCCTAACCCCCTACCCCACCTTCAGTTTTTATTGCTGATTTTAAAAAAATAAGCACTTTTATTTTTTCACATTCGATTTTCTAGAGTACGCCCAGGCGTACAGGAGTATGCCTGGCTACGCCCCTGAGTCCACACTTCAAAACAAAAGAAACATATATTTTAATTTAAACATGAGATGCCTTCGAAAAGTGTCATGTTCGGTTTCTTTATTACCATGTAGTTAATATGAAAAACAAATAATCAATAATAGTCTGTCGCAAATGTTTTCTAAATTTTGTAAAGTTTTCAGGAATAACCCAGTGAAAGAATATTAATAATTACTAAATATTAATAACTAACTCTGAACACAAAAAAACTTAATGTGACGTTGACTTATTACGTCCATAAAGTGTTGCTGACGCCGACGTCTTCCGTCTATAACGTTCAATAACATGAATAACTTAGGTTAAAACTATACATAGTCAATAATCTCTAATGATTTTCGAACCAGGTATTAGTTTACAAATCAAAACAGAAGTAAAACATATTTTATCTAAAATAATCAAACATGCTCAAAATAGGATGTTTCACTTTCTGACATCGTGTGAAAACGTGCGGGTTCTATATTAATCTCCCAGACAATATAATACCGAGTCTTCTACTTTTACTGTCATCTTTTGATTCGATACTCAGCGTAATTGGTTTAAACATATTTTATTTTTCGAAAGTTTACAACATGACAAAGTATATAGTATGATTAGAATGAAAGCAACACCGCTTATAAAAATCCTTTCCTTAGGATGGTAATTTGTAATTAACATAATAATGACGTTTTTTATAGTTGCTCATTTTAAAGCTAAACACATACTACTACCATATTTAAGAAGAGTGTTGATATATGAAGACAAATGGATCTCTGGATGACAAAGGACGGCGACTATGGACAGGAACTTTAAGTAGAAATGATTGGTTGCAGCTTCCTGTCATTACTCAGGGTAAGAACGTAGTAGCTATTAAAACCTTTTAGTCGAGGTTATATACTTATGCACGGCTTGGAATATAGAAACATTATTTTAAAATGAGAGAGACTGATCTCCAAATAGAATTGTAATTTGTGAAACGTTGCAAAGACTTGCAAAGAGTTGTTAGTGTATTCAATAGTTGCGTTCGGATGTGGTCTTAAAGAGGACAATTAAAGAAGTGGGTGTATTTTCAATGCTTCCGCACTACATATATGAGTTTCCGTAATATGTGTTTTGAAGAATAGGTGATGATTTGTGCCCTTCTTTCACCTATGTAATAATACTTTGGATCATTTGCAAGATCATGGTTTAAATAACGTGAAAGTTGATTCCATTCACGAATTACCGACGGAAGAAATGAATTGAAGTAAAAACTAGTGCTTGAATGTATGGTTTGAAGATCAATCGCATTTCGTAAGTTGTAATTAGATGCCTCATTTACTGATGATGGAACTAAAGATGAAAAGGATTAGGGTGTTAATCCATTTTCCATTTGATAGAGAAGGATAAGTTTATGTTTTTGTCTACGCGATTCGAGAGATTCCCAGCATACCTCTTGGTTTAGGTTGTGTAGTGATACTAAGTTAGTTGTGCCTGTGGCAATTCTTGCAGCTTCATAGGTTCAGTTTTTGTAATTGGTACAGTTATCCCATATGACGTCGGCATATTTTAAAAGTGGTCCTATAAAATATATGCATTTGATTCTAATTATTTTCTATCTAGTTCAGCTTTTAACTTTCTCATAATGTTAATTCTCGGCCATGCTTTAGATTAAATATAATCAATATGGCTTTGTTTTCATTTTGTACATCGATTAAATCAGAAAATTCAAGACATGGACCACACAGGTAATTTTTAAAATTGTTACATATCACTTCATTTTTTTTTTCTTTGGACTAAAAATAACTTCCCCATTGCAAATCTCATTATTTTATTTTAAAGCAAACATACAGTAATTTTCAAATGTTCTATAATAAGCCTGTATATATTTTGTTAGGTGTGGCAAGGGATGGTCCTCCCCTACCCCTATCTCACCATGTCACTGGGAGATTAAACGGGTCATCTTAAGATGGCTGAAAAAAAATTCAACTGTATTCGTTAAACACATGTTAAATACTGCTATATAGATCATTAAATATAAAAGAATATATATATATATATATATAATCAATATTTGAGTGCCACCTACAATCATTTGATAAAAAAAATAATTATGGGAATTAACTTCATTAATGTGTCGGTCTAACATGATCAGAGGCGGGAGAATGGGTTTGTTTCTTTTACGGGAAATATTTAAAGATACTGTTTTAGTAGGATTTAACGTAACAAAAAAGTATTAAAGGAGAAATTTGGAAATCTTCGAACAAGATACATACACAAAATATTGTAGTCTCGGTTTGTAGTCTCGGTTTGATTGATTGTTCATGAATGGTAATGGAAAATTGCTTGCTGCCGTTCCCGGGTTGAGCAGAACTCAATATTTAAAATGCCAATAGTACATACATTTGAGCCATTCCAAAGATAATATGCATATGACGGTGAACATGGAACCTTCAATGCGATGTTCTCACACCATGCCATATCCATTGTTGTATGGTCCCAGTTTCCAACAAAATGCGTTACCCTAGACGATAAAACAATGGGCGAAATAAACAAAATGGAATTAAGCCGGGAGCAGAGGTTATGAAGACTGCCTATCATAGGTAACAGTCAAAAGACTAAATTAAAAAGCCGTTAACATATCCTAAGGGTGATTAAACACTACTCAGAAAATGTAAAGGCTGGAGTAGTGGAACCACCTATTCAAAATTCAAGCAAGAAACCAGAGTAGTTCAGAATGTACCACCGATATCTGTAAATATCGGACTCAGCCATTCGTTTGACCACTCGGTAATTTTGTTATGTCAGAGTTAATTTAATTTGAAGAATCAGTGATACTATCATTATACTTATATAATAATATACAGTCTAGTGTCGTCTGCAAATAAGCGTAATGTTAGAAGCAATGCCAACTAAAATGTCATAAATGTACACCAGAAAAAACGGCATTGTATTGATTTATTTAGTGAGAGCGTGGAGTCATACACATTGCTATTGTTTTAAACGTTCAGTAGTTAGATAATATCGGAAGCCATAACCGTCAAAATGTGGTTATTTACAAACCATACAATGACATGCAATTTAATTCAACATGAAGTCATTTGGTGACATACATATTGATTTGATGAGAAGTGTAAACTCTGTTCATTCGTTACAAAGTGAATTGATACGGGTCGAAGTGAAATGTTACGGTGTAAAATTTCAAACCATACGACGCAAATAGAAATCATTCAGTACAATGACAAACCATTTGACAAAAAAACTAATGCAATACAATAAAATACGGGGTGTAATTAAAAGAAATGAACAATGGAAATATGGAGGCGAGGTTATTGAAGCAGTAAATGATTTTAACTATTTGGGGGTAACATTTAACTATACTGGTACGTTTAATCTAAATACAAATACATTATATGGTAATGGTCTAAAGGCAATGAATGCGCTTACTGCCAAGTTGAAAATACATGAGACTAAACCGAAACTAGCTTTACAATTATTTGATGCATTTGTTTCATCAACTATAAATTACGGGAGCGAAGTTTGGGGCTTCTCAAAGTCTAAACCATTGGAAAATTTACATTTAAGGTTCTGTAAACAAGTATTGGGAGTTAGACTATCCACAAGCAATTGTGCTGTTTATGGGGAACTGGAAATATTTCTACTTTATATAAATAGATATGTACGTATTATCAAGTTCTGGTTAAAATATGCAATAGTGAAAATATCATTATAAAATACATTAGAGAGTCTTCGTTACAAGACGTAAAAAAGGGATATACAAACTGGTTTCTTAAGGTTAAAATGTTGCTAGAGAAATATGGTTTTATGTATGTTTGGAAGGACCAAAATGTAGAAAATATCAATGCATTTTTATGTATTTTTAAACACAGACTACTGGATGAATTTTTACACGAATTTAGAGCCAGAGTTGATACGAATCAGGTACTTATGTTGTATAAGGTAGTTAAAGAAAACTTAGCATTTGAATCTTACTTGGATATTATTATCTCTAGGAGCTTACGAACATCTCTATCAAAATTACCCTTATCGGTACATCATTTACGCATTCATTCTGGTCGATTCGGCAGAGAAGGAATTGAAAGAAATAATCGTGTATGTCAGCTTTGTGTTACAAATGAAGTAGAAGACGAGTATAAGTTTTGTTTATATGTCCCTTGTATTCAGATTTAAGAACAGTGTATTTAATGCGTTTCTATAGACATAGACCTAGTATGTATAAATTTACGCTTCTCCTTCAAAGTAATAACAAATCGGAAATACTTATGCTAAGCAAATTTATCAATAAAGCATTTTTGCTTCGTATAAATCGTAAATCGTTTAAACAATAATAATATTTAATAGCGACCTAACTTATTTACTAAGAAAATTAGATTTTCTGGGCGGAGGGTTATTCCCTACTGTCTATTGTGATTAGTGTCAGTTCCACTAAGACTGAAATTGCTAATAGGAGTGCATCCAATATTTATTATTGCTCTGAATTTGTATTTATTTGATTTAATTTATTTTGAATGTATTGTCATCGATAACTATTCACGTGTAGATTGAATATATGTATATGCTTTTGTGTATCACGAAAATCTGTAAAGTTTAAGTGAATAAAGAATATGTTCTATCATGTACTGTATAGAAATATTAATTACCTTGGAATAATATGCTGCGTTGACAGTTTCCCCTTTGGTACGGCATGTGACAGAATGACCCCACTGGATATCCATGAATAGGATGAACGTGTGTTTTCCAGACAACCTAGACACTCGCGCTTTCTTTGGTGGAGGTGAAGATGGGTGCTTCAAGACACTGCTTTGTTGTTTGGTCTCCGAGTCGTAAAAGTAAAACCACGTTTCGTCGGTTGTGATGATTTTACTCAGGAACTGTTGTCCGTGTATTTTGTAGCTTCTAACGAATGATAACCCTCCGTTGCATTTGTTCATCCGTCAATAATCGCGGGATCCATCTTGCGCATACTCTTGTCATTTCCAGCTTTTCAGTGATTAGTTTGTGTGCGGTTGCAAATCCAATATCACACATTTCCGCGATTTCCCCGACGTTGACACGCCTGTCCTTACCTAGCGCCGCCTTCATTAACGCCATATTTTCGTTAATAACGCTGGGTTTACCCTTCCTTTTGTCATCGCTTGTTGATGTGCGCCCATCTTGGAAGCGTTTATACTATCTGAAAACGAGTGCCCGAGACACGAAATACTTCCCAAATGACTCGTAAAAAAAAAATGTAATCTCTGTTGGTGTTTTTCCAATACTTTAATACACATAATTTAATAATAACACGCTGTTATTTTTTAATTTCTGACGCCATTTTTTACATTACCTAGTAAAGTACCTTGCTTCAGATTTTGCGATGCACGTAAAACCGTCACTTGGATGACGTCGAAACTTTCCCCGACGTGACGTCAATCACTAATTGTTATAGTTAGACGTTTTTGCGCAAAACATATGGTGGAAATTAGGAAAACTAAAGCGTTGATTGTGGCATATATGTATCAGATAATGGCGTTCACCGGGTAAGCATCGTGTATGTTACTATAGTATCATAACTTTGCCTTGTAAAAACCAACGTCCTTCAAATTTTGTGAGTTAATTAGATATATTTGAAACTATTAGTATGCTAAATTTCAATTAAATTGAACATGCCGTCCACATTTTATAGCATTTGTCTCAAATATTTCCGAACAGACCTCGTAGTATATTATACAATCTATGGTTGGTGAACTACCACGCCATGCTATCGACGCCACTGTCCAGGAAACCAAAGGTAATATAACGCAGACATTTATGCCATGCTAATGAAAAGTAGATATAATGATCGAACAGGAAAAGGAACATTCAAGGACGACAGTCACCCACAAATACACACAGAAACAAAGAAAAAAACACTTTAAAGATGAATAAAAGGCCTTATTAGATATCACAAACACAAAAGGGTTGACAGTAGGTCTGCCGCCTTGGAACGGTCAATGGCAAAAATGGCAACTGGGGGTTTAAACCAGGTTCTAGGGTGCACCAAACCTCACACTCACCCTGCTGTAAACCCATTAAAACGGGACAGTGTAAATAAAGAAATATGAACTATTCTCTCTAACCAACAAGGCAGCATTAATATGCAATAGAAGTAAAATAAGTAAAACACAAAATTGCTCGTGTATATATATAATACAAAAAAAAAATAGCCTAGAACAAAGAAGATACTCAATGACTTAGCAGAAGTCAGAGCAACACGAGAACAAACCATTAAGGGCACGGCAAGACAAGATTACAGACACACATCACACATCACAGTCCTGTTGGGCTTTAGGTAGACGTCATCATAGGGTCCACATCCGATCCGGTCATAGCACAATTAAAGAGGAAAGCATAGTGGCGAACTTTAAATGGGTCCACCACCAAGTATGCAGTGCGTTGCAAAATTACAGAGTCATAATCTCTTTCAATAAACATTTTAACAAGTGTAACAAAGATAGTATGAAAGAAAGTGATCATGACCAAGGATATTACGAAGTTTGTAAATCACGTCACCATAGAGGTCATGTTGTGATATTCCTTGTCAGAGAAGAGTTCTTAAATTACTTTTATATTTGGAAAGAAGATAAGGGTTACGATAATACACTGTTGCAAAGGTTTTACAAAGTTTATGGTAACGGTAGCCATGATGTGTTGGGATTGGGAATCACGTGACTTTGCTATGACATAAACCACGGGAAATGGCGGGATTTTAACTCGAGTCGGCCTACATTTTCAAAGTAACTGGTTTTGTTTTTTTTTGATTTTTTATGAGATACCTCCTATCATATGCGCAATACAATTTCGCGTATGTTGAAACCCCAACTCCCCGTTAAACTCAATAAAAGTCGAGGAAAGCCCTAAAGTTTGTCCGGATCGGCACATCTCATCTTGACAATATCCACGTACAGAAAAAAAATACCAAATGCAATCTAGTTGGTACATGTACAGTCCTGACCTACGATACTATTGCTTTTGGACGCTATGGTTTCTATAAGACCCTTCTTAGCCTTCTTAACCTCTGCTCCCAACTAAATTCCATTTGGTTTACTTCGTCTATTGTTTCTCATCAAGGAAAAAGCATTTACACATAAACTGGGAGCACGCGCCACAGCCCATGGAATGGTATGAACAAGACCACAATTAAAGATCCATTCGTACCGTCATATGCATACTATTTACGGGATGGTTGCAATATAGAGTTCTGCTCAACCCAGGGATAGAGAGCGTAAACGGTGGTATTCCTCGCTACCGTTCAGGAACATTCTCAATTCCATCGATACTGAATATGTTATATGTTTCGTGTTTGGCGATATCCCCATTTTCCCTTTTCATACGGTGTTTACCGTCATCAGAAGAATTAATAGGGACAAGTGTCATCATTCGTTCATGCAATTAGTCACCAGTATGACCCTTTAATTTAAATACCCAATAAATAAACCAGACTACGAAAGTCAAAGCGCGCTGTCTTCCGAGAGCTTTTGTTTTTAAACATGATGTTATCTGTAACAAAGGAAGGTATACAATTTGATCTGGAAATGTAGCATTTACAGAAGAGAGTCAAACAATAACACCTATTATATACAATAAAGCTATACGCAGTGACTTGACAGAACTCTAAAACCGGCGGTATGTTGCCACTGACCGTTCCAATTCAGAATCCCTACTGTCAAACATGTTATGGTTGCAGTGGAACGTACGTTGTTTCTAGTTACCCTTGTAAGTGTCGTTTCCTATGAATGTTAATTAATTTATGATTAATTTGTCAACGTGTGTCGTTTTTAGGTCAATTTGGCTTCACATTTCTTCATGTGAGAACGTAAACAATTATGCTTGCTGTACAGGGCAATAAACCACTGCTGTCATCATACGGCTGTTTCTTGCTTACTTTTTCTGAACATTCATATCGTTAGTGTTTGAAAAAATAACACACGTCCTATATGACGTATAGTAAGGAGGATCCTTCGGTAACAACGAACACACATCAACAAGAGAGAAAAAAGCATGGCAGTCTCGGTTTTATTGAATCTGTTAATGAGAGGTAACGCACTCCTAGCACCGTCTTAATCAGTATTCGAATTCATATTGATGTAACACGAATATTCCATAACATAAATTTAATTACGCAATGATGTCAACGTTTTGAATAGTGGCAGATAGCGCAAATCAATCAGCGTAGGAAAGTTAATTGACTGGTCGATGTTTCTCAACGCGTTTGATTTGGTAGACAATCTAATAATTCTCCTGTTATTTGAAGACATTATCATTGCAGTAATCCATACACATTATTATTCGTCTGATAACCCCAAGTCAATAAGTCAAATGGAACACAATTAGAACACAAATAAATAAGTCAAATGGTCTTTATAGGACCACCGATACTTTGTTTTGTTGTTATATATTATCAGTAGGAACGCCAGCCCTATGGCGTAGGAATATTTATCAAACAAGGTCACGTGATAAAATCGATAACAAAATGACATTATTGGGAAAATTTTCACTGGTCAGATTTATACACCTCTTATTTATAAACTGTGATTATAACAAAACACAATCACAGATCGTTGTTAAAGTAATAATATTCACAAACTACATTGGTCGAACATAATTGGCCTACACCTCGTGTAATTCCCATTAATAGTTAAAGGTATTTTTCAAAGGGATGAATTTAGGTTGTTTTAAGGTTTAAATTGCCAAAAATGCGCTTTTAAATTAAAATCGATTTATTTCGTCATTTTAGAAGCGAGAATAAAAACAAATGCATGTACGCGTAGATAAATCTTTCCTCTGTACATATGCACATTTTTAATGAAATCGGAGACAAGGACTTTTTTTTTCCCAAAATTAACTAACATGACCCACGGACGCAAAGACGGCATAATGCATATACATTTACAGACGCGACCGGGTACACAAGAAATGAAATAATTCCATTATTTCAATACACATATTTCAAATGTATATATCCATGCATTCCAGATTAAATTTCTGATCTATACATGCTTTTGGTTTATGCCGGAGTAGTCAGAATAAGTTTTAACAAACCAAATTGTAACGGTACGTCGGGAAAGGAAATGAGGTTAGTGAAAATATATGTTGCAGTGCTAATTTTCTGAATCCGAAAAAAATGCAAAAAAATGAAGTTTTAACAGCGAGAATGAATTTTTTTTCATGAAAGTGTTCATTGACATGTCTACTATTAAAACCCAAAATTTAAAGTCAATCCGAAAAAAGTACTTTTTTCCCCCCAAAATTAACAAAGTACACCGTGTTCGCTAAAATATGAACAATCGCCTTTAGAAGTTAATGATCACGCGGGATATAAAACCATGACATTGTGAAATCCTTTTTAAGAGATATATTGATTTCAACATTGTTCTGTATTTAATAAATTATTAGAGTAGAATGTTCACAGTTTTTCTCAAGGACACCATTACGGTAGTATCCCTGCAACCCCCTGCAACCCCGCCCCTCATTCCACCCCAACCACCCTCCATACCGTATTTATTAAGCTGTATATAGCTGCGAATGTGCAGTTTAAATCAATTTCGATTTATTTCATCATTTTAGAAGCGAGAGAAAAAAACAAAAGCATATACGCGTAAATACATCTTTCCTCTGTAGATATGTAACATATAAAAAAAATCGAAGGCAAGTACTTTCCCCCCCCCCCCGAAAATTAACGAAGTACACCGTAATCGTTTAAATACGCCCAATCGACGTTCCAAATCGATGTTCGCACGGAATAAAATTGTGGAATTATGAATTCATTTATAAAGATAAATCGATTTCAGCATTGTTCAGTAGTTGTTATATTATTGATGTAGTATGTTCACAGTATTTATGAGAGCAACATTACGGTAGTATCCCTCCAACCCCGTGGACTCCCCCCCCCCCACCCCGTACACACAATACCCCCCCCCCCCCACCCCGTACACACAATACGTTGTGTATTGCTGAGAATGCGCCTTTTATTCAAACCGATTTATTTCGTCATTTTAGAAGCGAGCATAATAACAAAATCATATAGATACATCTCTCCTCTGTATATATGTAGAATTTCAATAAAGGAGACAAGTACTAATTAAGTAACAGGACCGTCCGACCCAAAGACGGCAACATTCATATTCATTAAGGAAAGACGACCGGCTACAGAAACAATTAAATAATTTCGTTATGTAAACACATATATTTAAAATGTATGTGTCCATGTATTTTACACTAAATGTTTGATCTATACATGCTTTGGGTTTATGTCAGAATGGCCAATTTACTTTAACAAATAATGTTGCAACGGTATATCGGAAAATGAAATCATGATGGCGGCAACATACGTTGCAGAGTTAATTTTCGAAATCAGAAAAAGCGATAAACTAATATAAGTTTAAGGCAGAAAGAAGTATATTCTTTTAACTGTTCGTTTAAAACTGAGGGGGCGACTCGAGTTTTAAAGAAAGCAAGATTGGCATGTTTCCCTGTAACCAAGTAAATAAATGACTGACATGCTACGGTCAGTAACAAACATGATTATGTGTATACTCGAAGATTTCATAACATAAACGTGGACATGTCATTGTGTCAATGGAGCACTTGCCAGATTTTTGGTGTTGTGAAACACTGTACGCGTGAATCCAAAAAGTGTGAGTCGTTTATATTTATAGGTCATATATAGTTATATATATATATTTATATATATTATTCTTTTATATTTATATGGTCCCAGAACGCAGTCATACTCACTACTATATTGAAAGTAAATACTGAATATACATGTGCTGTGCGTTACGATCTGTAGTATTTGAAAACAGACATATTAAACATTTCCCTGAACATATATACTATATTCGTAGAATTATTTTTTCCTGAAAAAAAAATACATGTTAGTTTTCAGCAGTTGAAATCTTCTATATTCTGCGAATATTGCTACTTTGAAAATTTGAATACGTCTGTTTTCATCAAATAGCATGTTTTGTTTGTTTTAATATATATTTTTTTTAATTTATGATTTAAAAAAAAAATGGATGATCGGAATATGTCTTACACACTGTTGAATCCTGTAATTTAACAACAAGTGGTTTGGTTCACAGGCGACAGTATCGGTGAACAAAACCACTTGTTTTACCGGATGTAACATTGTGCAAGAAAATATTCATATATTATACCATTAATATTATAACATGTGTGTTGTAACATATGCTTATCCTTGGATAGTGGATGTCTGCAGGGAACTTGACCTTTTACCTAAAAATCAAACGATCATCCTCTTTCCACTGTCCACCAATGAAGTTTCATGAAATTTGCTTTAGGTAATAGGAAAAACTGTGTGGGTAATACTTTTCATTTTCCGGTCATGGTAACGGACCTTTCAACTACTGACTTCAAAATAAACAGGGATTATCATTTCACCAAAGGCAGTCAAAGTATGAAGTTTTATGAAATTAGCTTCAGAGAAAGTAATAAAGAGTTTGTACAAAGTTTCGTCAAAATCCAACAAGTAGCGCAGACAAGATTTGTGACGGACGAACGGAAAGGCCAAACATAATCTGTCTCACCTACCACTTTGTGGTGGAAGACATAATTATAAAGATAATATTTTAGTTCATATGTATACTTTATTAAGCAAATAATTGAGCGAACATAAACTTCAGCATTGACTCTGGCCAGTGGTGTACATGGAGTCTTCTTCCACATGACGTGCAGACTGAAAGAAAAGAAAGACATAGAATAAAAAGTTAATATTAGTCGAGCAGAGTATTCAATTTGAATCAGGTGTTGCGATAGGGAGCTAGGGTATGTTTAAGGGAATGGGACAGTTTAAAATTTAATTATTGTTTAACGCCTCATCAACACGTTGTTTAGGTTATTTCGAGCCGCCCCAAAGAGAGGAGGAAAGATACATAGGCATCCAGGAACCCTGCCCTACGCTTACTACCGATTAGATACCTATGGTTCTTTAACGTGCTTGGAGGACAGACTCCGATTTACAGGACCATCCGGTTTACGTTCCCATCAGACGAACGAGGCTAGCAGGACACATCGAAGTAATCCAGTGGCGCCAGTAAGAATTGAATCCGTGTTCACTGGATTCAAAGCCGATATGCTATAAACGTCCATTGACCAAAACTTAGTAAATGGCACATTAAGCAAAGGGTCAATACATATTATATAGTGTATCATACTAGTATATGATTGAATTGACATGATTATAGAACCATTTTAATGTATTTTTCAACCCAACAGTACAGCAAGAATCTATTATAAGGAAAGTTAAATCTGACAGAGGGTGCAATGCTCTATAAGCCATTTTTACTAGAAGGGGAATAAAATACAAGTCTTTCCAAAAATCTAAAATTGTTAAATTTTACACGTTTTGTTCATAGGAAATTTTACTTTAATGACTTAGTAAGGTCATTTTACATGGGGAGAAAACATTAATATACAACTATTTATTTTCTTTCTCAAAATCTGGAGATGCCGCTAGTTTTAGAAATAAAACATGATTAAATAGGGCAGTTGAGAAGACACTTTTGTAGATGTGTGGTCTGTTCTGATGTGAAAATGTGTAAAACAGACACAATATTGGAAATTTGCTCTGTGTCCCTTTAATAAATTGGAGACCCATCACATAGACCAATGAGTTGATGTTAAAGGGACACACGGCAATCTTGAAGTATTTATCAAGCTTTAACATTGGCATCTTCATTTGTTAACCTGGTAACATTTTAAATTTAAACCTGCTTGCATTAAAAGTTAAATAAAAGTGTTTCATTTTGTCTTCGTTATTCTATCAAATACTTTACTATACTATAGGTGCACTATTATCAACAGTTAGTAATGTGTAAAACAATTTCTTCTGAACTATTCTAATAAATAATATTAATGATGCACAAATGCAAACTATGCAGAAAAATTAACCGAACTCCAGAAGTTTTAAACAAATAAAGACTGCCTAGTGTCCCTTTAACACAACTTGTTTTTGCATGTATCCAGTACATGTAGTTTACACGAGCTCATATGACAATCACGCTGCACTATCACTGAAAACAGTTTTTACTCTAACTTTGAACAGCACCGTGCAAGCATAACACAAACTCCATTTAAAGAACTACACAAGTGCAAACATTTTTTAAAAAGGCTCTTACCTCCATATGATCCAATGGCATTTAATACGGCTTGACATTCTGAAGTCGTCAGTATCAATTCACTTAGCGCTGCTCAAGGGCACGATTCACATTTGAGGCCTCTCTGAAAACAACATCAATCCAATGTCAATGATCAAACAGACATATTTTATCCTTTGTTATACATAATGTAACATATTTAAAAAAGAAAAGATAAAAGAAGAACTAAATTGAATAAAGCATGAATACTACTTGTGCTCAATAACACGGTGAATGTAATAAAAACATCTCTCATCATTCATTATAAATGTAAAATATAATGTTGCCCAACTGGAGATCCATTAAAAACATTGTTCCACTTTCACAGCATATTTCCAGCCCATGGAATAGTCACTTCTTTTGAGACACACTGGAGGCAAGCGTAGTAGCTTCATCTCCTTAAAGGCTTTTAGTGAAATGTACTTTCTCGAAATTGCGTTGTTTTTTTCGCAACAGAAAGTATGTTGTAAATGTAAATAAATGTCAATTCAAAATCACTTCCTTGCCTCAAAACTTTACTGTACATAAATATGAATCAGACCGATTTCAGTCAAATGTCTATGGCAGATTACATTGTTTCAATGGTAGTTGTATCGGGTTATGTATTCACGAATGTGCGAGAAAATGGGGATAACATAACGATATAGAGACAACGCTAACAATTTACATTCATGTATCTGAGGGGTGGGGTCGGGGTGGAGGGGGTTTCTAGTTGTCTTACCCCCTCCTTGTTTTCGGTATGCAAGCTCCATTGGACATGGATAGCATTTCTACTAGCAATTGTTTTATTCCACGAAACGTTCTACAGTTTAAAGTACATCCAGTTACTTGAAAGATCGGAGTACACGAAAAACACTTATAGTAATTATGAACGTTCTATTATACAGTATACATCACTTTTTTAGGCACTGTATTTGGCCAATGTATAAATATGCACGATCTAAAAGTGGTGTATACTGTATATTAACAAACACATTTTAATGACAAAACAAATACCTTGATTATGGACCTCCAGTAGCAGAGAGTAATCTCAAATCCAACTTGCAACAACATGTCAATTTCACGTGTCAAATTATGTCACGGTGACCTGTCAGTCACGAACACTGCATCGTGTTGACACATAATGGGATGTTATTTCGTCCGGTAAGGTATTAGTTTTTACATAATCTATGGTATAAAACACTGTACGCGTGTTGTTAGACCCCATAGGTACCCGTAGTGCTCGCCGACGTAGCGCGCCCAATTTCGGGTGAAAAAAAATGGCGTCTGTTTTAATTTAAAATTCGTAAAATAGTCCGTAAAATACAAAGAAATAGTCCATGTTCGCGGAGTTAAAATGCGAACAGAACTGATATGTTATAGGTCCGTGGCGTTCCTACTGTATTGTGTTTATTTTAACAAAGCTCTTTATGCGGATGAAACTAATGTTTATGTGGAACAATTGGACACACACAGTGAACATTGTGCATGATGCAACGAAAATGGCTTATCATTAATACTATTTGTAATTAAATTGTAATTTGTAATGAAATGTGTTATTTGTAATGAAATTTGCTATTTGTAATGGGCCTTTGGAATTTAGTTGGGAGCAGAAACCATAGCGTCCAAAAGCAATAGTATCGTAGGTCACGACTGTAGGTATTTTGTTTCTGTACGTGGATATTGTCACGATGAGATGTGACGATCCGGACAAACTTTAGGGCTTTCCTCGACTTTTATTGGGTTTAACGGGGAGTTTTGGGTTTCAACATACGCGAAATTGTATTGCGCATATGATAGGAGGTATCTCATAAAAAATCAAACCGAAACAAAACCAGTTACTTTGAAAATGTAGGCCGACTCGAGTTAAAATCTCGCCTTTTCCCATGGTTTATGTCATAACAAAGTCACGTGATTCCCAATCCCAACACATCCGGGCTACCGTTACCATTAACTTTGTAAAACCTTTGCAACAGTGTATTATCGTAACCCTTATCTTCTTTCCAAATATAAAAGTAATTGAAGAACACTTCTATGACAAGGAATATCACAACCTGACCTCTATGGTGACGTGATTTACACATTTTCGTAATATCCTTGGTCATGATCACTTTCATACCATCTTTGTTAAACTTGTTAAAATGTTTATTGAAAGAGGGTATGACCCTGACATTTTGCAACGCACTGCATGCTTGGTGGTGTTCGCCACTATTCTTTCCTCTTTAATTGTGCTATGACCGGACAAGATGTGGACCATATGATGACGTCTACCTAAAGCCCAACAGGACGGTGACGTGTGATGTGTGTCTGTAATCTTGTCTTGCCGTGCCCTTAATGGTTTGTTCTCGTGTTGCTCTTACTTCTGCTAAGTCATTGAGTATCTTCTTTGTGGCTTTCTAGACTATTCTTTTTTTGTATTTATATATATATACGAGCGTTTTTGTGTTTTACTTATTTTACTTCTATTGCATATTAAGGCTGCCTTGTTGGTTGGAGAGAATAGTTCATATTTCTTTATTTACACTGTCCCGTTTTATTGGGATTACAGTAGGGTGAGCGCGAGGTTTGGTGCACCCTATAACCTGGTTAACCCCCCCCCCCCCCCACCCCCCCCAGTTGCCCTTTTTGCCATTGACCGTTACAAGACGGCAGCCCTATTGTCAACCCTTTTGTGTTTGTGATATCTAATAAGGCCGTTTATTCATCTTTAAAGTGTTTGTTTTCTTTGTGTCTGTGTGTATTTGTGGTTAACTGTCGTCCTTGAATGTTCCTTTTCCTGTTCGGTCATTATATCTACTTTTCATTAGCATGGCATAAATGTCTGCGTAATATTACCTTTGTTATCCTGGACAGTGGCGTCGATAGCATGGCGTGGTAGTTCACCAACCATGGATTGTATAATATACTACGAGGTCTGTTCGGAAAATGTTGAGACAAATGCTATAAAATGTCTACGGTATGTCCAATTTAATTGAAATTTAGCATAGTATTAGTTTCCATTATATCTAATTAACTCACAAAATTTGAACGACGTTGGTTTTTACAAGGCAAAGTTATGATTACTATAGTAACATACACGATGCTTACCCGGTGAACGCCATTTTTGATACATATATGCCACAATCAACGCTTTAGTTTTCCTAATTTCCACCATATGTGTTGCGCAAAAACGTCTATCTATACCAATTAGTGATTGACGTCACGTCGGGGAAAATTTCGACGTCATCCAATGACGGTTTCACGTGCATCGACAAAAGGCACACCAACCACGGCCGAACCTCTAACTATGAGAAGCCAGAACCATCAAAATGTGGATATTTAAAAACCATTCAATGACAGGCCATTTAATTCAACATGAAGTAAGTTGATGACGTACATATTGATTCGATGCGACGTGTAAACTCTGTCCATTCGTTAGGAAGTGAATTGATACGGTTCGAAGTGAAATGATACGGTGTAAAATTTCAAACCATACGACGCAAATAGAAATCATTCAGTGCAATGACAAACCATTTGACAAAAAAACTTATGCAATACAATAAAATACAATCGGTACGATGAAAACTTAAACGATTCATCGAAAAATGTGAAGTGATACAGAACAAAGTAAATCAGCATGATGCAATATGAATCAGTTTAACGCAAACACATTTAGTCTGGTGGTAAGTAAAATGATCGGGCGAAAACAAAGTCGGTGCAATGCAAACGCAATCCGTTCGACAGAAACTGATTTCATTACGTGGAAAGTGAAACGGTGCGACATCTGGCGGCGATATTTGCCATATCACTTGCAGGGTTATAACCACTACATAATGATAAATCAAAGTACTGAGAGTACTGAGAATGCAAGGTTTGATAGGAAAGACGGTATGAATATTTGCACGATTGCTGGACATTTCAAATTTCCATCAATGTTACATAGTTTAAGCCAACTTGGCGATCTTGGGCGACCTACCAACATCTTAGAGGGTCAATCTGGGCGAAGTAGTATAAAATGCTGCAGCCATGTGCATTTTGAAACGGTGTCCAGTTGGGGCCAGATACAAGGTCGCATTGTCGTGGGCAACAATGCGATACACGACAATGCGACATCGTGACATTGCGATATGACAATGCGACATTGCGATACGACAACTCGACATTGTGATACGACAA
The DNA here is from genome assembly GCA_037043455.1 of Cyrtodaria siliqua. Classification (NCBI taxonomy): domain Eukaryota; kingdom Metazoa; phylum Mollusca; class Bivalvia; order Adapedonta; family Hiatellidae; genus Cyrtodaria; species Cyrtodaria siliqua. The sequence continues at coordinate 213,197 of JAWPHD010000406.1, read as the reverse complement.
TGCAACATTGCCATACGACAATGCGACATTGCGATACGATAACTCGACATTGCAATACGACAACGCGACATGGCGATACGATATCGAGACATAATTGTCGCGTATCGCAATGTCGAGATGTCGTAACGCAATGTTGAGTTGTCGCATTGTCGTGTCGCATTGTCGCCACGACAACATGGCATTATGTCGCATTGCCGTTATGTCACCCACGACATCGCGACATTATTTCAATAGTTATAATATTGCGATGTCGACCTGATAATTTATATTCGGTAGTTTGTAACGTAACACCGGCACGAGTATAACAGGTGAAGAAGGCGGTGCCATCTAAAAACTATCCAGTATAAATGATTATGTCGACATCGCGACAATGCGACATTACGACAAATGAAAGAATGTCGTGCTGTCGTTGGCGACATTATGACAATTGAAAGAATGTTGCGTTGTCGTGGGCGACATTACGACAATGCGACATAATGTCACGTTGTCGTGGGCAACAATGCGACACCCGACAACTCGACATTAAATTACGACATCAAGACATCGCGATACGACATCGCGACAATTATGTCGCATGTCGTATTCCAATGTCGCGTTGTCGTATCGCAATGTCACATTGTCATATCGCAATGTCGCGATGTCGCATTGTCGGGTGTCGCATTGTTGCCTACGACAATGCGACATTGTATCTGGCCCCAACCGGACACCGTTTGAAACTGCACATGGCTGCAGTATTTTAACCTACTTCGTCCAGCTAGGTTTTGTTCTGTTTCTTGTTGTTGTTGTTTATTTATCAAACGTATGGTCACTTTTACCCGTGTATTTACTTATAGTCAATTTCAATTCTTCTTTCCACCAAAACAATTGTATAGGGTTGAATCAACCGGTAGTGCCTCTTGTTAAGTTATTTGTCCCTGCAGCAGAAGACGTTTTCTGGGTTACGCCACTCAACTTGGACAAGTTCAAAACCAATTGCATCAGACTAGACACATCAGAGTCATAACCTTTGATTTTTTTAAAAAAATCTGTTTTCCGGTAGGCCTTAGATTATTCAAGCCAGTAGAGTGATACAGGCCCTCTTGTGCAATCGTGCAAATAGTCATACAGTTTTCCTATCAAGAAATATAACAAGATCGGACAGGGAAAGTAGCATTCAAGGAGGACACTCAACCACAAAACACAGAAACAAACACGCAAAAAGACAAACAGGAAGGCAAAAGCAATAATAAATGCATACGACATCACAAACACAAAAATGGTTGACAATAGGGCTACCGCCTTGGAATGGTCAGTGGCAAAGTAGGCCACTGGGAGTTTAAACCGGTTCTAGGGTGCACCAAACCTCACACTTACCCTACTGTCATCCCATTAAAACAGGACAGTGTAAATAAAGAAATCCCCGCCATGATCTAATCTCTATCAAACCTTGCATTCCCAGTACTTTCAATACTTTGATTTATCGCTATGTGTAGGGGAAATAACCCTGCAAGTGATGTGGCAAATATCGCCGCCAGATGTCGCAACGTTTCACTTTGCACGTAATGAATATCAGTTTCTGTAAAACGGATTGCGTTTGCATTGCACCGACTTTGTTTTCGCCCGATCATTTTACTTACCAGCAGACTAAATGTGTTTGCGTTAAACTGATTCATACTGCATCATGCTGATTTACTTTGTTCAGTATCACTTCACATTTTTCGATGAATCGTTTAAGTTTTTATCATACCGATAGTGTTTTATTGTACTGCATTAGTTTTTTTTGTAAAATGGTTTGTCATTGTATTGAATGATTTCTATTTGCGTCGTATGGTTTGAAATTTTACACCGTATCATTTCACTTCGAACCGTATCAATTCATTTTGTTACGAATGAACAGAGTTTACACGTCGCATCAAATCAGTATGTACGTCATCAAATGACTTCATGTTGAATTAAATTGCACGTCATTGAATGGTTTGTAAATATCCACATGTTGACGGTTATGGCTTCCCATATTAACTTACTATTGAACGTTTAATTCAATAGCAATGTGTATGACTCCACGCTCTCACTAAATCAATCAATACACTCCCGTTTTTTCTAGTGTACATTAATGACATTGTAGTTGACATTGCTTCTAACATACGCTTATTTGCAGACGACACTAGTCTGTATATTATTATAGAGCATAATGATAGTATCACTGATTCTTCAAATTAAATTAACTCTGACATAACAAAATTACCGAGTGGTCAAACGAATGGCTGAGTCCGATATTTACAGATATCGATGGTACGTTCTGAACTACTTTGGTTTCTTGCTTGAATTTTGAATAGGTGGTTACACTACTCCAGCCTTTACATTTTCTGAGTAGTGTTTATTCACCCTTAGGATATGTTGCCTGCCTTTTAATTTAGTCTTTTGACTGTTACCTATGATAGGAATGCTTCATAACCTCTGCTCCCGGCTTAATTCCATTTTGTTTATTTCGCCCATTGTTTTATCGTCTAGGGTAACGCGTTTTGTTGGAAACTGGGACCATACGCCGATGGATATGGCATGGTGTGAGAACGCCCCATTGAAGGTTCCATGTTCACCGTAATATGTATACCATCTTTGGAATGGATCAAATTTATGTACTATTGGCATTTTAAATATTGAGTTCTGCTCAACCTGGGAACGGCAGCAAGCATTTTTCACTACCATTCATGAACAATCAATCAAACCGATACTGCAATATTTTTTGTATGTATCGTGTTCGAAGATTTCCAAATGTCTCCTTTAAAAAAAAAAGTGTTATGTTAAATCCTACTAAAGCAGTATTTTTAAATATTTCCCGTAAAAGAAACAAACACATTCTCCCGCCTCAAATCATGTTAGACCGACACATTAATGAAGGTAATTCCCATAATCATTTTTTTTATCAAATGATTGTAGCTGGCACTCAAATATTGATTATATTATTATTTTTTTTTTATTATTTAATGATCTATTTAGCAGTATTTAACGAATACAATTGAATTAATTTTTTTTCAGCCATCTTAAGATGACCCGTTTAATCTTTCCGTCACATGGTGAGACAGGGGTAGGGGAGGACCATCCCTTGCCACACCTTACAAAATATATACAAGCATATTATAGAACATTTGAAAATTATTACTGTATGTTTGCTTTAAAATAAAATAATGCGATTTGTAATGGGGAAGTTATTTTTAGTCCAAAGAAAAAAAAAATGCAGTGATATGTAACAATTTTAAAAATTACCTGTGTGGTCCATGTCTTGAATTTTCTGATTTAATCGATGTACAAAATGAAAAAAAAGCCATATTGATTATATTTAATCTAAAGCATGGCCAAGAATTAACATTATGAGAAAGTTAAAAACTCAACTAGATAGGAAATAATTAGAATCAATGCATATTTACACGAACATAATTGTGTTTTACTTACTTGCCTATTGATGTTGCCTTGTTGGTTAGAGATTAGATCATTGCGGGGATTTCTTTTTTTGCACTGTCCTGTTTTAATGGGAGATAACAGTAGCGTAAGTGTGAGGTTTGGTGCATCCTAGAACCGGTTTAAACCCCCAGTGGCCTACTTTGCCACTGACCGTTCCAAGGCGGTAGCCCTATTGTCAACCCTTTTTTGTGTTTGTGATGTCGTTTGCATTTTTTATTATTTTTGCCTTCGTGTTTGTCTATTTGCGTGTTTGTTTCTGTGTTTTGTTGTTGACTGTCCTCCTTGAATGCTACTTTCCCTGTCCGATATTTTTATATGTCTTTATACTGCACAATAGTGTTGTTTGTGCCGTGTGGCGACCGTAAAAAGTATCCCCGTACATCCAATCAATATTGTTATTTTGCATTCTACAGGGATTGTATTGATCCAGTTTTTCCATAATCACGTGTGTTTTATTTACCGCTTTGAAGGTTTTTGTGCTCATCGACATTTTGGCTGCGTCGTCTATAAAAATTCCACAACATAACTCTTCATTTCTTAGAACTAAACCATATGTACGCCTTACACTTTTAAATCTTCATTCGGCAACCTCGTTTCATGTTCCTTCTAATAATATTACTAGGATTTTTAATAATGGCTCAAAAGTTTCCGTAACTCCTCTAGGATCACCTGTTTTGAGGAAATACCATATAAAGTCTCCTTTCAGAAATCATTTAGTTCATTCAAGACGCAGGGTGTTTCCCTCTAGTAATAAGTCCAATGCTAAGAGGTGCATATGCTGTTAATGGTAGATTGTTTAATGTATGTCTAGCTTCAAATGTTGACTGACGTACATGTACAACTCACGTAATTTATGTTCTGACTTGAAATGCACCACGTTGCGGTATACAATATGTTGGACAAATAGGTCGATCCTTAAAAGTTCGATTTCGTGAACACAAATATAATGCAAGTAATCCTAAAATGTTAAACAATTACTTGTACCAACACTTTCGTTAGTCAGGTCATAAGTTTAATAATATAACTGTTTAAAGGGTGCTTTAAAATAAAAGCTAGACATATTGCAGAACTTAAGTGGATGAAAAAACTTACAGACACCTTATCCACTCGGCCTTAATGACAAAATGTATCAACACAAAAATATTTCTAAAGATCCTAATATTGACATTTTTTCCATATTTTCTATTCGAAAGCGTAAATCTAGGTAACATGGTCTTAGGCGTAATGGTAACATCAAACGTAATTCGCGTGCGATTATTTCTGTCGCTGATTAACATACTATTTTTAAACAGTCTGGAAAGCACTCTATGCTTTCAAGGCTTACCTCTTTGGACATTTCTTCACTCAAGTTGATCGACGAGGAAGCCAACAAAACTTTCATTCGTACAGATCCCTTGTATAACACTTCTTCCATAGTTCAAAGCTACACACAACATGTTCATCGACCCCATGTTGACAAGGAGTCTGATCACGTCAGTCATTTTCTAAAACTACTATATATTAATAAAGGTAATGATTTTATTGACATGCCTAGTATTTTTCGAGATACTCATGTAGTTGATTTTATCCCAAAATATTTCAAAAATTCCGAAAATCGTGTAATTTATTATAAGTATAAAAAGCCTATTAGAAATATTATTTTCAACTACTACAAAATAGTTTCTGACCTTGATATAATACATAATACTCTTAAGGAATGTGAATGCAACACACCAACATTTTGCTATGCTCCAACAGATCATCAATTGGTAATTTTGATATTGTTGATAAACGTATTCGGCATTTGTTTTCGAAAGGTCCTAAATATAGATTACCTTCAACTGTTGATTTTAATGACTGTCGTGCCCAGATCGCCCACTCCATTGAAGATTTTAGTATAAAATGGTGTCGTAGAGAACATGCGGACCAAAACTCGCTTTCTACTTGGAAAAAGTAAGTTCTTAAAATTATAGATACGCGTATTAACTTTTATAATACTACCCCTCTTTTCTTCCTCCGAGACCTAGGTTTTCCTTTCGTAATTTAAAATCGGGAATTCAGGAATTTCATAATAAATTTGTTTTAGTTCCTGCAGATAAAGCAGCTAATAATGTAATTATTGTTTGACTCGTACATTACGTCAATGTTTATCTCTGGAACTCGGCAGCACCAATTCATATACTCCAGTTAATTCTACTGAAGATGATGTTGTTTCCGCACATATCAATCGGTGCACTACTTTCAAGGCTGGTGTAAACGATAAGCAAAGTCAACTGCCTACTATGTACTGGATTCCTAAATTACATGAAAAGACTCGCTTTATTTCGAATTTTAGTGGCTGCACCACAACACACATCTCCAAACTTTTAATTGTCTGGCTTAATGCCGTTAACGATCACGTTAAACTATATTGTGATAAAACTTATGAAAACTATGGGATTAATTTATTTTGGTCTATACAAAATTAAGGAAACGTTTTTGATAACATTTTCAATAAAGGTCATGTTTCATTAATAAGCACTTCTCTACACAAGATACAACCTTACCACATCACCGTATTAAAGACAAGCTAATTTCTCTTATTCAAAAAACATTCGCTAGAGCAAATACTACATGTTTGGCATGTAATAGTATTAAAGCGTTTTCAACAAACGGCAGTTTAGACAATTATACTATGTGGACTTGCTATGAAGTTGTGAAGCACTCATCTTCCTATTAGATAATATTTCCGTCAGGCACCACTTGTCGCAGATTTGTTTTTAGTTTGCTATGAAATAAATTTCATTTTGACACCCAGGCTGATCTAATGTTATTGAAGCCTTTAATGACACCTCTCGGTATCTTGGCGACATATTGAACATTGACAACCCTTTCTTTCCAACTATGGTTAACAATATTTATCCTAAAGAACTTCAGCTTACCAAAGCTAATATATCTGATAATAACTCTTCTTTTCTTGATTTAGATCTCTCAACTGGAAATGGTAAAATAATTAGCAAAATCTATGACAAGAGAGAGGATTTTAATTTTGACATGGTCAATTATCCCGACTTGGATGGGGATGTTCCCCAAGCAACTTTTTATGGGGTGTATGTGTCTCAACTTATTCGTTTTTCAAGAGCTTGAGGACTTTAATATTCTTAATCTTTTGATAACTAAAAAGCTTCTCAGTCCGGGTTACCGTTACCATAAACTTGTAATGCCTTTGCAAAATTTTATTATCTTAACCCTGATCTTCTTTCCAAATATTAAAGTAACTTAAGGACTCTTCTGCGACAAGGACTATCACAACCTGACTTCTATGGTGATGTGATTTATAAACTTCGTAAGATTCTTGGTCATGACCACTTTCATACTATCTTTGTTAAACTTGTTAAAAAGTTTATCAAAAGAGGTTATGACCCTATCATTTTGCAACGTACTGCATGCTTGGTGATGGACCATAGTTCATATATATAAATGTACCTTACTTTGCATACGCAGGGTATCAAATAACAATATAATTGCATTATCGAATCATTTAATCAGTTGATTATTCAATGAACAAATGAGCCCACCAAAAGTTTCCGTAAATCCTCTAGGATCACCTGTTTTGAGGAAATACCATATAAAATCTCCTTTCAGAAGTCATTTAATTCATTCAAGACGCAGGGTGTTTCCTTCTAATTATAAGTGCAGTTGTTGCAATTATGTTTATCTTGCAAGTCCACTATTAAATCAGCTGGTAATGGTAGATTGTTTAAGTATGTCTAGCTTCAAATGTTGATTGACGTACATCTCACGTCTTTATGTTCTGACTTGAAATGCACCACGTTGCGGCATACCATATGTTGGACAAACAGGTCGTTCCTTAAAAGTTCGATTTCGAGAACACAAATATAATTCAGGTAATACTAAAAAGTAAAAAAATTACTTGTACCAACATTTTCGTCAGTCAGGTCATAATTAGTAACGTTCAACCGGTTGAATATATATGAATGATGCTACTAAAAGCTTTAAAATAAAAGCTAGACATATTGCTGAACTTAAGTGGATGAAATATCCACTTGGCCTTAATGACAATATTTATCAAGAAGTAAATATTTCAAAAGATCCTAATATTGACATTTTTTCTATATTTTCTATTCGAAAGCGTATATCTAGGTCGCACGGTCTTAGGCGTAATGGTAAGAGCAAACGTAAATCGCGTACTATTTTTAAACAGTCTGGAAAAAACTCTATGCTTTCACGTCTTACCTCTTTGTCCATTCCTTCATTGAAGTTGATAGATGAGGAAGCAGAAACAAATTTCATTCTTACAGATCACTTGTATAACACATAGTTCAAAGCTACACACAACATGTTTTCCGACCCCATATTGACAAGGAGTGTGATAACGTCAGGCATTTTCTAAAACTACTATATATTAACAAAGGTATTGATTTTATTGACATGCCTAATATTTTCGAGATGCTCATGTAATTTCCCTTATTCAAAACCCCCAGTCGGTGGTGGGGTGATAAGAATCAACCGACTGCTCGTTACTTAGCAGAGGGGTAGGACCACCCCCACCCCGAAATTTAACCCACCTGTCGACCGTGGGTGGCGACCCGTGTCGTAGGAGAAGGGAATCCTGGTGGTTGAGTTAGGTGGAGATCTGGTAGTTATCTCCACGTTGGAACATACCACTTTGGTCCGGACTTCAACTAGACGGGCGGTCATATTAGCCCGATCTGATCAATCGGTTAGTCACACCAGATATACGGGATCCTAAATTCTTGCTTAATTCAAATCTCCCTTAATCCTTCTCGTTCAATATCTTGCTCCCCTTTTTTTCGTCCTCTTTAAACATAATGTATTGCGGTGGCGCTAGGGCTTATCATGTATTTCTGAACGCTATATGGCTATAATCATGCCACTTTTAAGCGGAACATAAGTGCGGCTCTTCGACTTTTTAGTTGAGGGGTTATGTCCGTTGGGTGGTATGTGGGGTCTGATGCGTTAGTTTTATATGAGTATACTCTTCACGTATTCGTGGCATTTGTCTGTCGGATATCCATAGCAAATGTCCCCTTGTTGGGCTCCGAGGTGGGTGAGAAGCGTGGAGAATAAATATCTATTGTCAATTATGGCACCAAAACACGCACACAAATCTACTCATAATCTTACACGATCTCGGGAAGATTCCGAATCAGAATCTGATGAGGATGTCTCTCATTTAAATTGCCCTCGTTTTCTCAATATTATCTCTCTAGAGAATGACAAACCTATTACTAGACTCTCTCCTTTGGCCATCTCCAAGTCTTTACTTGGCATCGCCGGTGAGCCAAGGAGTGTCAAAAACTCATTAATGGCAAACTTCTTGTTGAGTGTGCCAAAAAATCACACTCTGACAATCTCCTTACTATTCAAACTTTTGTAAACATCCGTGTTGAAGTTATCCCTCACATTTCTCTCAATTCTTCGAAGGGTGTAGTACGCTCAAGGGAACTGAAGCACTGCACTCTTGAAGAAATTACTCAAAACCTGAAATTTCAAGGTGTGACTGAGTTAACGGGCATCAGTACGAGGCGGAGTGGCAAACTCACTCCTATAAATACTTTTGTGCTTACTTTCAGCACACCAAATCTGCCTAAGACCATCAAAACTGGATATATCATTCTACCAGTTGACCCCTTCATTCCAAACCCTCTTCGATGTTTCAACTGTCAGCTCTTTGGTCACCATAGAGAAAGATGCAAGCGATCTGCTCCTGCATGTGCCCTTTGCGGCCAGAAGGGTCATAACGAGTTCGCCAATTGCAAAAACTCCGCTTCTTGCGTTAACTGCAAGGGTACCCACGGAGATTTCTCTAAGGATTGTCCGAAGTGGAAGCATGAGAGGGAAATACAGAAAGTTAAGATGGAAAAGAATATTTTTTTTCCTGAAGCTAGAAAACTTGTTGAGAGCCTTACTTCGCCCACTCCATCTGGCAAATCATATGCCGATGCGAGTAGGGTTGAGAAACCGGCTACCAGGTCAATCGCGGCGCAGACCGTGGTGACCTGGCCATTAGGCTCCGGCGGGTTTACTACTATTCCACTCTCTGTTCAGAATTCCTCTAGAACCTCTTCAGCCTCTCAAACTATGGTCCTCTTAAATAAGCCTCCTATGGCTCCCAAACCTCTTGTGTTTTACAAGCCTAAAACTCCTTCAACTATATCCTCAACAACTCCTACACCTACTGCATCTACTTCATCTATTTCGAAATCGATGGACTCTGGGGCACCAAATCCGACGAACTCTCCCAAAGGTTCGTCAAATCCAACGAACTCTCCCAAGAGTTCGACACTAAGCAGACCTGCTGCCACAGACGTGACAGCAAGAAAACAGAAAACTCCCGGGTTAGGGAAGCAGTCAAAAGGATCTGAGGATCCGATTGAACTGCACAACAGATTTGGAGACTTGGAGATGGAGGTGGATCCAGCATGTCTGGAACTCCCAAAATCTCCAAAGTCACCAAGGTCTACCAAACCCAAAGGCCGTATACTCGTACTTCCACCTTAGTGACATCAAAATCAAATAAGGTCATTCAATGGAACTGCCGAGGTTAAAAACCTAATTATGATGAAATCAGCTTACTTTTAAATAAACACAACCCTGTTGCAGTTTGTCTTCAAGAAACTTTCTTGAAGACTAGTGATAAGATATCTTTTAAAAACTATTCATTTTATAACTATATTTGTGATACAGGTGATAAAGCTTCTGGAGGAGTTTCGATTCTTGTGAATCGGAACATTCTTCACAGGGCTGTTGCGTTGAAAACTGGTCTGCAAGCTGTTGCGGTCAGTTTTACGATGCACAGAGTTATAACAATATGCTCCTTATATTTGCCGCCCAGTTCTTCACTAGACCTTAAAGATCTAAATCACCAAGTTGCACAATTACCATCACCTTTTTTACTCTTGGGTGATTTTAATGCACACAACTACATTTGTGGTTGTAAGGATATCAACGATAAAGGCAAGAAAGTTGAGGATTTCTTAGCCAAAAACAATTTGTGTCAATTCAATGATAACAAAACACACACTTATTTACATCCAGCTACAGGCTCTCACTCTTCCATTGATTTAACAATATGCGATCCAACGCTCTTGATGGATTTTTCGTGGAGTGTTGGTGACGACCTATAAGGAAGTGACCACTTCCCCTTATTTCTTGAAAATTTCGGCCATCCACTCCTCGAAACAACGCAACGATGGAAACTTCGCAAAGCTGATTGGGATACGTTTCAATCTCTTTGTGAGGAACAGTTAAAGCCTTCCTTCTGTCAAGTCATTGAGTACCTTCATTGTTCATTGTGGCTTTCTAGGCTATTGTTGTTTTGTATTATATTTACTCGAGCATATTTTTGTTTTACTTATATTGCCTATTGATGATGCCTTGTTGGTTAGAGATTAGATCATGGCGGGGATATCTTTATTTACACTGTCCTGTTTTAATGGGATGACAGTAGGGTAAGTGTGAGGTTTGGTGCACTCTAGAACCGTTTTAAACACCCAGTGACCTTTGTTGCCACTGACCGTTCCAAGGCGGTAACCCTATTGTCAACCCTTTTGTGTTTGTGATGTCGTTTGCATTTTTTATTGCTTTTGCCTTATCATTTGTCTGTTTGCGTGTTTGTTTTTTGTGTTTTGTGGTTGACTGTCGTCCTTGAATGCTGCTTTCCCTGTCCGATATTTTTATCTTTCTTTATAAGTCCTAATGTACATAAAGACAATATTTAAAACTGTTATCAATAAGAAAGATCTAGCAAATATCTATAAAATTGAGGATCAACTGTATCGAACTCCATTTTTTAGTCTGCCTTATTTACACATATTGTTTTGCGGGCAAATGTTGCAACATTTATTTTATGTTGTTTTGATTGAGAGTCCAGCGCCATTTTATCCAATTGTTCACAAACTTATGCACGGTAAATGTTTACATCTTCAAACATGTATAAATAGAGCAAAAGTAGATATACACGTCGAACAGGAAAAGCATCATTCAACCAACTTTCAAGCGCTGAAACAAACAAAAATTGTAAAATGTCTAAAAGGCAAGACACGACATAACACACATAAAAGGGTTGACAATAATTCTACCGCTATGGAACAGTCTGTGACAAAAAAAGGGCCCTATTATCATCCCGATAAAACGGGACAGTGTAAAGAAAGATATCCCCGCCAGGTTATAGTCTCTAACAAATAATGCAGCCTTAATCGGCCATATATTACTACTAATTAAGTTCTGAAATGAATGTGCATTGTGTATGAAATAGTGTTGTTGGTTTTTATAACTAATATGCATTTTTTACATGGTGTCAGAATTCCAATATGTTCTACACTGCTCTAAGATATATGCTTGTTCCCCCTATAATATATCTGCTTTTTACCACTTCAAGACTTCATAATATAACTTAAAAATGAATCGTTCATACTGACATCACAATTTGAATGTAATGCGAAAGAGTTCGGAAAAAAAGTGACCTCCCTCGCTTAACTCTGATCCCAAACAAAAACTGGTACACGAATATTACTTAGTTATCTTACCGATCATTAGGTAAATATACACTATCAGCTGTACTTAAAACGTATCTGTCTTGTTGTAACACTATTATTACTTATGATTTATGATTTTCTAGTATACATATTACATTATTCTTTACTGTGGATTTAGATCCATAGTCGTAAGCACAATTTGTATTATAATGGCTTTGGATATATATGGGAACGGCAGAGTGTTGTCAATGAAAAAAAAATTATAAAGCATTATGAGTAGATGGTAATGCAAAGCTGCATTTGTGTAGGTATTTTAAATCTGAAATGGTTGAAGAAAATTATTTAAATGTGTTAATTATTAAGAAATCTAGAATAGCTATGGTATCTTTTAGATCATCCTCTCACTCTCTACTCATAGAGGAAGGACAACATGTAGGTATGCCCAGAGAGAGACATTTGTATTTTCATTGTAATAATGTTAAAGAAGACGAATATCACTTTTTACTGATATGCCCATTCGATCATGATTTAAGATCGTTATATATTCATAAAAAGTACTATGATTTTATAGTCGCACAAACAGCTAAGTTCATATGGCGACTTCCAAGCTGGTGGAGAAAGACCCCAGGTGCCCTTCCGGGCAATTTTCGTGCACGGGCGGGCACCTGGGTAGAACCACCGACGTTCCTAGGCCCCTGAGGGATCGAATATATAGCGTTGAGGGGCAAGTGATTTCAAGTCAGAGACTCTAACCACTCGGCCACGGACGCCCCCAATACATGGTGAACGTGTGGTGGGTAATACAAGTGTATAAAAGTATTCCTTAAAACAAATGGACCTATAAATATTTTTTCTTCAATGTTGCATTTGATGCGAGGAATCTCTATTCATTAAATGAACACGGTAAGGCTGGTTGCAATATCAACATAATGAAATAGCGGTGTTTTGTCTCATAAACATATAAAGCAACCTCAGAGGCATACAAGGTGATATTTATCGGCATACATGCCTCAGCCAGGAAGCAAATACATCCGGGCATATGTAATGTAGGTATTAACCCTGCATTTCAGTGCTTGTGTTCGTTTTCAGTAGTCAGTGTTTTACAACATATATTCAACAGTCATGTTTCGTTGACAAAATTGCCCTCAGCTTTTATTTTGCGTTCATTCTCCGTTCATTCGTCGTTCCTTCTGCGTTCATTCGGTAATGATATAGGGTAATTGAACGGAACTGGGTCCGTATGATCACTACAGTTCCGTACAATTACTTTAACAGTAATCAAGTTAGATTTTTTCCGATATCTTGTCATAGAAATGGGAGGTTTACGTCTTTAGATTAATATTTGTAATACAAATGTAAGACTCTTACTGGTAACCTGAAATAATGACACAGAAATAAAACTACGACATTTTATTCAATATACGACTCAGTTGTTATCTAGTAAACGGGCTGATATGCTTCAATGAACTATTGATATGTATGTGTTTATTAGCAACAACAAACTGATTCTCAAATCACTCATATATAAATTTGATTTGGCTCAATATAGGAATTAATTTTCTTCAAATTCAACTAGTTTCGTTAAATCTAAGTTAAAATCTATGACCAATCAACATTTCATTGATATATTGTTAATACACGTACCTTTAAAAATATAGGAAATAATGCCACTGTTACGATGGAGGATTTTTACTGCGCACCCCTTTGCGCAGGCAGCATTATATGGTTCTGATTTCTCTGCGAGATAATTGAATTCGCATGCAGATCGTAGATTTCTCTGTAGAATAATTGAATTCGTAGGCGGATCGTAGATTTTTCTGCGAGATAATTTAATTAGTAAGCAGTTCGTAAATGTCTCTCCGAGATAATAGCAGTTCGAATTGTTTAAGTAAATACCATTCAATCATATAAGTATATACCATTGAATTGCATAAGTAATTACCATTGAATTGTATAAGTAAATACCATTGAATTGTATAAGTAATTACCATTGAATTGTATAAGTAATTACCATTGAAGTGTATAAGTAAATACCATTGAATTGTATCAGTAAATACCATTGAATTGCATAGGTAAATGTCAGTGACTTGTCTAAGTAAATACCATTCAATCATATAAGTATATACCATTGAATTGTAGAATTAATACCATTGAATTGTATAAGTAATAACCATTGAATTGTATAAGTAAATACCATTGAATTGTATAAGTAAATACCATTGCATTGCATAGGTAAATGTAAGTGAATTGTCTAAGTCAATACCATACAATCATATAAGTATATACCATTGAATTGTAGAATTAATACCATTGAATTGTATAAGTAATAACCATTGAATTGTATAAGTAGAACCATTGAATTGTATAAATAAATACCATTGAATTGTATAAGTAATTACTATTGAATTGTATAAGTAAATAACATTGAATTGCATAGGTAAATACCATTGAATTGTATACATCAATACCATTGAATTGTATAAGTATATATCATTGAATTGTACAAATAAATACCATTGAATTGTATACATAAATACCATTGAATTGTATAAGTAATTACCATTGAATTGTGTAAGTAAATACCATTGACATGTATAAGTAAATACCATTGAATTGCATAGGTAAATGTCAGTGAATTGTCTAAGTAAATACCATTCAATCATAGAAGTATATACCATTGAATTGTAGAATTAATACCATTGAATTGTATAAGTTATTACCATTGAATTGTATAAGTAAATACCATTGAATTGTATAAGTAAATACCATTGAATTGCATAGGTAAATGTCAGTGACTTGTCTAAGTAAATACCATTCAATCATATAAGTATATACCATTGAATTGTAGAATTAATACCATTGAATTGTATAAGTAATAACCATTGAATTGTATAAGTAAATACCATTGAATTGTATAAGTAAATACCATTGCATTGCATAGGTAAATGTAAGTGAATTGTCTAAGTCAATACCATACAATCATATAAGTATATACCATTGAATTGTAGAATTAATACCATTGAATTGTATAAGTAATAACCATTGAATTGTATAAGTAGAACCATTGAATTGTATAAATAAATACCATTGAATTGTATAAGTAATTACTATTGAATTGTATAAGTAAATAACATTGAATTGCATAGGTAAATACCATTGAATTGTATACATCAATACCATTGAATTGTATAAGTATATATCATTGAATTGTACAAATAAATACCATTGAATTGTATACATAAATACCATTGAATTGTATAAGTAATTACCATTGAATTGTGTAAGTAAATACCATTGACATGTATAAGTAAATACCATTGAATTGCATAGGTAAATGTCAGTGAATTGTCTAAGTAAATACCATTCAATCATAGAAGTATATACCATTGAATTGTAGAATTAATACCATTGAATTGTATAAGTTATTACCATTGAATTGTATAAGTAAATACCATTGAATTGTATAAGTAAATACCATTGAATTGCATAGGTAAATGTCAGTGACTTGTCTAAGTAAATACCATTCAATCATATAAGTATATACCATTGAATTGTAGAATTAATACCATTGAATTGTATAAGTAATAACCATTGAATTGTATAAGTAAATACCATTGAATTGTATAAGTAAATACCATTGCATTGCATAGGTAAATGTAAGTGAATTGTCTAAGTCAATACCATACAATCATATAAGTATATACCATTGAATTGTAGAATTAATACCATTGAATTGTATAAGTAATAACCATTGAATTGTATAAGTAGAACCATTGAATTGTATAAATAAATACCATTGAATTGTATAAGTAATTACTATTGAATTTTATAAGTAAATAACATTGAATTGCATAGGTAAATACCATTGATTTGTATACATCAATACCATTGAATTGTATAAGTATATATCATTGAATTGTACAAATAAATACCATTGAATTGTATACATAAATACCATTGAATTGTATAAGTAATTACCATTGAATTGTGTAAGTAAATACCATTGACATGTATAAGTAAATACCATTGAATTGCATAGGTAGATGTCAGTGAATTGTCTAAGTAAATACCATTCAATCATAGAAGTATATACCATTGAATTGTAGAATTAATACCATTGAATTGTATAAGTTATTACCATTGAATTGTATAAGTAAATACAATTGAATTGTATAAGTAAATACCATTTAATTGCATAGGTAAATGTCAGTGAATTGTCTAAGTAAATACCATTCAATCATATAAGTATATACCATTGAATTGTAGAATTAATACCATTGAATTGTATAAGTAATAACCATTAACTTGTATAAGTATATATCATTGAATTGTATTAGTAAATACCATTGAATTGTATAAGTAATTACCATTGAATTGTATAAGTAAATACAATTGAATTACATAGGTAAATACCATTGAGTTGTATACATCAATACCATTGAATTGTATAAGTAATTACCATTGAATTGTATAAGTATATACCATTGAATTGTATCAATAAATACCATTGAAATGTATACATAAATACCATTGAATTGTATAAGTAATTACCATTCAGTTGTATAAGACAATACCATTGAATTGCATAGGTAAATGTCAGTGAATTGTCTAAGTAAATACCATTCAATCACATAGGTATATACCATTGAATTATATAAATAAATACCATTGAATTGTATATGTATATACCATTCAATTGTATAAGTAAATACCATTGAATTGTATCAATAAATACCATTGAATTACATAGGTAAATGCCAGTGAATTGTCTAAGTATATACCATTCAAACATATAAATATATACCATTGAAGTGTATAAATAAATAGCATTGAATTGTATAAGTAATTACCATTGAATTGTATAAGTAATTACTTTTGAATTGCATAGGTAAATTACAATAAATTGAATAAGCCATTGAATTGTATAAATAAATACCATTGAATTTTATAAGTAATTACCATTCAATTGTATAAGTAAATACCATTGAATTGTATAAGTAATTACTATTGAAGTGTATAAGTAAATACCATCGAATTGTATAAGTAAATACCATTGAAGTTTTATAAGTAATTAACATTGAATTGTATAACTAAATACCATTGAATTGTATAAGTAATTACCACTGAATTGTATAAGTAAATAGCATTGGATTGTATAAGTAAATACCATCGAATTGCATAGATAAATGTCAGTGAATTGTATAAGTAAAAACCATTCAATCACATAAGTATATACCATTACATTGTATAAATAAATACCATTGAAGTGTATAAGTAATTACCATTGAAGTGTATAAGAAAATACCATTGAATTGTATTGGTAAATACCATTGAATTGTATCGGTAAATATCATTGGAGTGTATAAGTAAATACCATTGAATTGTATAAGTAAATACCATTGAATTGTATCGGTAAATACCATGGAATTGTATAAGTACACAACATTGAATTGTATAAGTAATTACCATTGAATTGTATAGATAAATACCATTGAATTGTATCAGTAAATACCATTGGATTGCATAGTTAAATGTCAGTGAATTGTCTAAGTAAATACGGCTCAATCATATAAGTATATATAACTGAATTGTATAAATAAATACCATTGAATTATATAAATAATTACCATTGAATTGTATAAGTAAATACCATTGACTTGCAAAGGTAAATATCAGTGAATTGTCTAAGGAAATACCATTCAATCATATAAGTATATACCATTTCATTTTATAAATAAATACCATTGAATTGTATAAGTAAATACCATTGAATTGTATAAGTAAATACCATTGAATTGCATAGGTAAATGTCAGTGAATTGTCTAAGTAAATACCATTCAATCATATAAGTATATACCATTGAATTGTAGAATTAATACCATTGAATTGTATAAGTAATAACCATTAACTTGTATAAGTATATACCATTGAATTGTATTAGTAAATACCATTGAATTGTATAAGTAATTACCATTGAATTGTATAAGTAAATACCATTGAATTGCATAGGTAAATACCATTGAATTGTATACATCAATACCATTGAATTGTATAAGTAATTACCATTGAATTGTGTAAGTATATACCATTGAATTGTATCAATAAATACCATTGAAATGTATACATAAATACTATTAAATTGTATAAGTAATTACCATTGAATTGTATAAGTAAATACCATTCAGTTGTATAAGACAATACCATTGAATTGCTCAGGTAATTGTCAGTGAATTGTCGAAGTAAATACCATTCAATCACATAGGTATATACCATTGAATTATATAAATAAATACCATTGAATTGTATATGTATATACCATTCAATTGTATAAGTAAATACCATTGAATTGTATCAATAAATACCATTGAATTTACATAGGTAAATGCCAGTGAATTGTCTAAGTAAATACCATTCAAACATATAAGTATATACCATTGAAGTGTATAAATAAATAGCATTGAATTGTATAAGTAATTACCATTGAATTGTATAAGTAATTACTTTTGAATTGCATAGGTAAATTACAATAAATTGAATAAGCCATTGAATTGTATAAATAAATATCATTGAATTTTATAAGTAATAACCATTCAATTGTATAAGTAAATACCATTGAACTGTATAAGTAATTACCATTGAAGTGTATAAGTAAATACCATCGAATTGTATAAGTAAATACCATTGAAGTTTATAAGTAATTAACATTCAATTGTATAACTAAATACCGTTGAATTGTATAAGTAATTACCACTGAATTGTATAAGTAAATAGCATTGAATTGTATAAGTAAATACCATCGAATTGCATAGATAAATGTCAGTGAATTGTATAAGTAAATACCATTCAATCACATAAGTATATACCATTACATTGTATAAATAAATACCATTGAATTGTATAAGTAATTACCATTGAAGTGTATAAGAAAATACCATTGAATTGTATTGGTAAATACCATTGAATTGTATCGGTAAATATCATTGGATTGTATAAGTAAATACCATTGAATTGTATAAGTAAATACCATTGAATTGTATCGGTAAATACCATGGAATTGTATAAGTAAATACCATTGAATTGTATAAGTAATTACCATTGAATTGTATAGATAAATACCATTGAATTGTATCAGTAAATACCATTAAATTGCATAGTTAAATGTCAGTGAATTGTCTAAGTAAATACGGCTCAATCATATAAGTATATATAACTGAATTGTATAAGTAAATACCATTGACTTGCAAAGGTAAATATCAGTAAATTGTCTAAGGAAATACCATTCAATCATATAAGTATATACCATTGAATTTTATAAATAAATACCATTGAATTGTATAAGTAAATACCATTGAATTGTATAAGTAAATACCATTGAATCGTATAAGTATATACAATCTAATTGTATAAGTAAATACCAATGAATTATGTAAGTAAATAACATTGAATTGTGTAAAAAAAGTCAATGCCCGAGTCAAAGCCCGAGTCTAAGCCCGAGTCAATGCCATTGCATTGTATCAGTAAATGCCATCGAAATACTACTGAATCGTATCAGTAAATATCATTGCATTGTATGAGAAAATACCATTTAATTGTATAAGTAAATACCATTGAAGTGTACAAGTAAATACCATTGAATTGTACAAGTAAATACCATTGAATCGTATCACTAATAGTCAATTTCCGGGTAAATATACGTGTTAATGCCCGAGTCAATTCCCCAGTCAATGTCCGAGTCAGTGCCATTGAATTGTATCAGTAAGTACCATTGTATTCTATAAGTAAATGTCAGTGAATTGTCTAAGTAAATACCATTCAATCATATAAGTATATACCATTCAATTGTATAAATAAATACCACTGAATTTTATAAGTAAATACCATTGAATTGTATAAGTAATTACCATTGAACTGCATAGGTAAATGTCAGTGATCTGTCTACGTAAATACCATTCAATCAAATAAGTATATACCATTGAATTGTATATATAAATGCCATTGAATTGTATAAGTAAATATCATTGAATTGTATAAGCAAATACCATTGAATTGTATAAGTAATTACCATTGAATTGTATAAGTAAATATCATTGAATTGTATAAGCAAATACCATTGAATTGTATAAGTAATTACCATTGAATTGTATCAGTTAATACCATTGAATAGTCTAAGTAAATACCATTGAATTGTCTAAGTAAGTACCATTCAATCATATAAGTATATACCATTGAATTATATCAATAAATACCACCGAATCATATAAATAAATACCATTGAATTGTATAAGTAATTGCCCATGAATTGTATAAGTCAATACCATTGAATTGTACTAGTTAATACCATTGAATTGTATAAGTAACTACCATTGAATTGTATTAGTAATTACCATTAAATTTGCATCAGTAAATATCATTGAATTGTATCAGTAAATACCGTTGAATTGTATAAGTAAATACCATTGAATTGTATAAGTAAATACCATTGAAATGTATAAGTCAATACCATTTAATTGTAAAAGTTAATACCATTGAATTGTATAAGTAATTACCATTGAATTGTATAAGTAATTGCCATTGAATTATATAAGTAAATACAATTGAATTGTATAAGTAAATACCATTGAAGTGCATAGGTAGATGTCAGTGGATTGTCTAAGCAAATACCATTCAATTATATAAGTATATACCATTGAAATGTATAAATAAATACCAATGAATTGTATCAGTAATTAACATTGAATTGTACAAGTAGATACCATTGAACTATATAAAAATTACCATTAAATTGTATAAGTAATTACCACTGAATTGTATAGGTAAATACCATTGAATTGTATAGGTAAATACCATTGAATTGTATAAGTAAATACCATTGAATTGCATAAAAAAATACCATTGAATTGTAAAAGTGTATACCATTGAATTGTATAAATAAATACCATTGAATTGTAAAAGTGTATACCATTGAATTGTATAAATAAATACCATTGAATTGTATAAGTAAATACCATGCAATTGTACAAGTAGATACCATTGAAAAGTATGAAAATCACCTTTAAATTGTATAAATAATTACCATTGAATTGTATAAGTAATTACCATTGAATTGTATAGGTAAATACCATTGAATTGTATAAGTAAATACCATTGAATTGTACATGTATATATTATTGAACTGTATAAAAATTACCATTCAAATGTATAAGTAGTTACCATTGAATTGTATAAATATATACCACTAAATTGTATACGTAAATACCATTGAATTGCATAGGTAAATGTCAGTGAATTGTCTAAGTAAATGCCATTCAATCATATAAGTATATACCATTGAATTGTATCAAAAAATACCATTGAATTGTATAAGTAAATACCATTGAATTGTACAAGTATATATCATTGAACTGTATAAAAATTACCATTAAAATGTATAAGTAATTACCATTGAATTGTATAAATATATAGCATTAAATTGTACAATTATATATCATTGAACTGTATAAAAATTACCATTAAAATGTATAATAAATAACATTGAATTGTATAAGTAAATACCATTGAATTGCATAGGTAAATGTCAGTGAATTGTCTAAGTAAATACCATTCAATCATATAAATATATACCATTGTATTGTATAAATAAATACCATTGAAGTGTATAAGTAAATACCATTGAATTGTACAAGTAGATACCACTGAACTGTATAAAAATTACCATTGAATTGTATAAGTAATTACCATTGAATTGTATAAGCAATTACCATTGAATTGTATAAGTAATTGCCATTGAATTGTATAAGTAATTATCGTTGAATTGCATAGGTAAATGTCAGTAAATTGTCTAAGTAAATATCATTCACTCATATAAGTATATACCATTGAATTGTATAAAAAAATACCATTCAATTGTATAAGTAATTACAATTGAATTGTATAAGTAAATACCATTGAATTGCATAGGTATATGTCAGTGAATTGTCTAAGTAAATCTACTCAATCATATAAGTATATACCATTGAATTATATAAAAATACCATTGAATTGTATAAGTAAATACCATTGAATGGTATAGGTAAATACCATTCAATTGTATAAGAAAATACCATTGAATTGCATAGGTGTATGTCAGTGAATTGTCTAAGTAAATCCACTCAATCATACAAGTATATACCATTGAATTATATAAAAATACCATTGAATTGTATAAGAAAATACCATTGAATTGCATAGGTATATGTTAGTGAATTGTCTAAGTAAATCCACTCAATCATATAAGTATATACCATTGAGTTATATAAAAATACCATAGTATTGTCTAAGTAAATACCATTCAATCATATAAGTATATACCATTGAATTGTATAAGTAAATACCATTAAATTGTATAAGTAAATACCATTGAATTGCATAGCTAAATGTCAGTGAATCGTCTAAGTTAATACCATTCAATCATATAAGTATATACCATTGAATTGTATAAATAAATACCATTGAATTGTATAGGTAATTACCATTGATTTGTATAATAATTACCATTGAATTGTATAAGTAAATTCCATTGAATTGCATAGGATTATGTCAATGAATTTTCTAAGTAAATCCATTCAATCATATAAGTATATACCATTGAATTGTATAAATAAATACCATTGAATTGTATAAGTAAATACCATTGAATTGTACAAGTTAATACCATTGAATTGTATAAGTATATACCATTGAATTGTATAAGTAAATACCGTTGAATTGTATAAGTAAATACCATTGAATTGTATAAGTAAATACCATTGAATTGCATAAGTAAATACTATTGAATTGTAAAAGTGTATACCATTGAATTGTATAAATAAATACCATTGAATTGTATAAGTAAATACCATGGAATTGTACAAGTAGATACCATTGAAAAAGATAAAAAAAAAAACCTTTAAATTGTATAATTAATTACCATTGAATTGTATAAGTAAATACCATTGAATTGTATAAGTAATTACCATTGAATTGTATAAGTAATTACCATTAATTAAGTTAATGTCAGTGAATTGTATAAGTAAATACCGTTCAATCATATGCGTATATACCATTGAATTGTATAAATAAATACCATTGAATTATATAAATAAGTACCATTGAATTGTATAGGTAAATACCATTGAATTGTATAAGTAAATACCATTGAATTGCATAGGTAAATGTCAGTGAATTGTCTAAGTAAATACCATTCAATCATAATTGATCTTGACTCCAGTAAAGCTCCAGTAAACATTGATCTTGGCTCAAGTAAACGGTGATCTTGGCAGTAAACACTGATTTGGCTCCAGTACACATCGATCTTGGCTCCAGTCCACACTGATATTGGCTCCAGTAAACACTGATCTTGGTTCCAGTAAACACTGATCTTGGTTTCAGTAAACATTGATCTTGGCTCCAGTCAAAATTGATCTTGGCTCCAGTAAACATTGATCTTGGCTCCAGTAAACATCGATCTTGGGTCCAGTAATCACTGATCTTGGTTCCAGTAAACATGGCTCCAGAAAACATTGATCTTGGCTCCAGTAAACTTGGCTCCAGTAAACATTGATCTTGGCTCCAGTAAACATTGATCTTGGCTTCCGCAAAACTTTGACCTTGGCTCCAGTAAAAATTCATCTTGGGAGTAAACATTGCTTTTGGCTCCAGTAAACATTGATCTTGGCAGTAAACAGTGATCTTGGCAGTAAACAGTGATCTTGGCAGGCAGTAAACAGTGATCTTGGAAGTAAACAGTGATCTTGGCAGGCAGTAAACAGTGATCTTGGCAGTAAACAGTGATCTTGGCAGTAAACATTGATCTTGGCAGTAAACAGTGATCTTGGCTCCAGTAAACATTGATCTTGGCAGTAAACAGTGATCTTGGCAGTAAACATTGATCTTGGCAGTAAACAGTGATCTTGGCTCCAGTAAACAGTGATCTTGGCAGTAAACATTGATCTTGGCAGTAAACAGTGATCTTGGCAGTAAACATTGATCTTGGCAGTAAACAGTGATCTTGGCTCCAGTAAACATTGATCTTGGCAGTAAACATTGATCTTGTCAGTAAACATTGATCTTGGCTTCCGCAAAACTTTGACCTTGGCTCCAGTAAAAATTCATCTTGGGAGTAAACATTGCTTTTGGCTCCAGTAAACATTGATCTTGGCAGTAAACAGTGATCTTGGCAGTAAACAGTGATCTTGGCAGGCAGTAAACAGTGATCTTGGCAGTAAACAGTGATCTTGGCAGTTAACAGTGATCTTGGCAGGCAGTAAACAGTGATCGTGGCAGTAAACAGTGATCTTGGCAGTAAACATTGATCTTGGCAGTAAACAGTGATCTTGGCTCCAGTAAACAGTGATCTTGGCAGTAAACATTGATCTTGGCAGTAAACAGTGATCTTGTCAGTAAACATCGATCTTGGCAGTAAACAGTGATCTTGGCTCCAGTAAACATTGATCTTGGCAGTAAACATTGATCTTGTCAGTAAACATTGATCTTGGTTTCAGTAAACATTGATCTTGGTAGTAATCATTGATCTTGGCAGTAAACATTGATCTTGGCAGTAAACAGTGATCTTGGCAGTAAACAGTGATCTTGGCCCCAGTAAACATTGATCTTGGCTCCAGTAAATATTGATCTTGACTCCAGTAAACACTGATCTTGGCTCCAGTAAACATTGATCTTGGCAGTATACATTGATCTTGGCAGTAAACATTGATCTTGGCAGTAAACATTGATCATGGCAGAAAACATTGATCTTGGCTCCAGTAAACATTGATCTTGCCAGTAAACATCAATCTTGGCAGTAAACATTGATCTTGGTTTCAGTAAACATTGATCTTGGTAGTAATCATTGATCTTGGCAGTAAACAGTGATCTTGGCAGTAAACAGTGATCTTGGCCCCAGTAAACATTGATCTTGGCTCCAGTAAATATTGATCTTGACTCCAGTAAACACTGATCTTGGCTCCAGTAAAAATTGATCTTGGCAGTATACATTGATCTTGGCAGTAAACATTGATCTTGGCAGTAAACATTGATCATGGCAGAAAACATTGATCATGGCTCCAGTAAACATTGATCTTGGCTTCAGTAAACATTAATCTTGGCTTCAGTAAACATCAATCTTGGCTCCAGTAAACATTGATCCTGGCTCCAGCAAACATTGATCTTGGCTTCAGTAAACATTGATCTTGGCTCCAGTAAACATTGATCTTGGCTTCAGTAAACATTGATCTTGGCATCAGTAAACATTGATCTTGGCTTCAGTAAACATTGACCTTGGCTCCAGTTAACATTGATCTTGGCTTCAGTAAACATTGATCTTGGCTTCAGTAAACATTGATCTTGGCTCGAGTAAACATTGAACTTGGCTCCAGTAAACATTGCTCTTGGCTCATGTAAACATTCATCTTGGCACCATTAGATATCGATCTTGGCTCCAGTTAACACTGATCTTGGCTCCAGAAAACACTGATCTTGTAAAGCTCCAGTAGACATTGATATAAGTTCTAGTAAACATTGATCTTGGCTTCAGTGAACATTGATCTTGGCAGTAAACATTGATCGTGGCTCCAGTAAACATTGATCTTGGCTACAGTAAACATTTATATTGGCTCCAGTAAACATTGATCTTGGCTCCAGTAAACATTGATATTGGCTCCAGCGAAAAATGAATTGTTTACAACACAGTTTGCATATATGCTAGTGAAAAGAATCTAGGCAAATACTGCATATTGTTTGTATCTCGATGTAAATGGAGGGTGGGCCTGAAAAGTTCATTTCCGGTGGCTTTTTTTATAGCCCTTTTATGTTGTGTTGGTGAGCAATAAACCCAAATTCAAGTCAGCTAATATCCTGTTTTGTTTGGTTTATATATCCAACCAGAAAACTATAGAGGGATAACATTACTGAGTACATTCGGTAAATTATTCACAAGAATTTTAAACAACAGGTTAACTACATGGGCTGAGGATTATTATATTTATATTGAAGCACAGGCTGGTTTTCGAAAACATATGGGAACTATTGATAACCTATTCGTTCTCAATGGTTTGATAAATCATATATTGAATGAAAAAATAAATTATATGTAACTTTCATAGATTTCACTAAAGCTTTTGATTTGTTGGTTAGACAAAACATATTCTATAAACTTATGCAATATGGAGTGAGAGGTAAAATCCTTAATATTATTAAATCATTGTATACGAACATAAAATCAAGAGTAAAGTATCAAAACCAGCTTAGTGACAGTTTTAGCTGTTTTCTTGGAGCGCCGTAGGGCGATTGTTTGTCACCTTTTATATTTTCTATGTATGTAAATGATTTAGAAGAATATTTTACACTAAATGGTTTTAAAGGTATCGATACTGGAATGTTAAAGTTGCTGTTACTATTATACGCTGATGACACAGTGATATTTTCGGATACTGAAAAGGGGCTACAAGATGGGTTAGATATACTGTACAGTTATTGCCAGAAATGGAAATTGGTCGTAAATGAAAATAAAACGAAAGTCATGCTTTTTAAAAAAGGCGGTCAGATAAAAAGGAACCTATTGTTCACATATAATAATACTGTAATTGAAATTGTAAATAAGTTTACCTATTTGGGAATTGTCTTTACCACAGGCGGTTCTTTTGATCAAAAGTTCGAATCATTAAGTGGCCAGGCATTAAAGGCAATCTTCAAAATGAAGTCGTATATAAATCAATTTACTGACTTATCGGTCAGTCACACTTTAGACATTTTTGACAAACTCATTTTGCCAATATTAAATTATGGCGCAGAGATATGGGGCTTCTCAAATGCGGAAAAGTTAGAGAAAGTACACCTTCAATTTTGTAAACAACTTTTATGTGTTAAAACACAAACTCAAAACAATTTCATATATGGAGAACTCGGGAGAGTCCCTTTAAAAACTCAACGTATGGCCTATATTATCCGGTTCTGGTTAAAAATTACACGTACGAGTGATCGCAAATATATAAAAAATATGTATAATGTTATGTTAGATGATCTGATCGTAAACCCAAATAAATTAAACTGGGCATCTCAAGTTAAAGGGTTATTGGAACGAACAGGATTTAATGAAGTTTGGTATTCTCAAGGAGTAGAAAACATAACGTATTTCATTAATATATTTAAACAACGAATTAAAGATATGTTTATACAAAATTGGAATGCTGAATTATCGGATTCCACTTAAGCTAGTACATACAGAATAATATCAGATTTCAGGTTTAAGTATTATCTAGATGTACTAAATATAAAGAAATTTAGAGCTTTTTTTACAAAACTAAGAGTCTCTAGTCACAGGTTAGAAATAGAAACTGGTCGTTGGCATAGACCAAATAAAACACCAAGATCCGAAAGAAAATGCCAGCTATGTAATATACTAGAAGACGAATTTCACTTTGTATTGGAGTGTTCACTATATCAAGATATAAGAAAAGAATATGTTAACAAATATTTTTGGAAACGGCCAAACATACCAAAATTTATTGAACTTATGACAACAGAAAACAAGAGTTTATTAAAGAAACTGTCCGTTTTCATTTGTAAAAGTTTTAAAAGAAGAGACGACATGTGTAACACAATGGCGTTCAAGACATACACGTGATGGGGAACTTTAGTAAACAGTATCAGTAATTACCTGGAAGAGCAGGGATCACGTGTATGTGACGTAGTAGTTTACCCATACTATTCGCCCACTGATGTAAGGAAGCGACAGTCTTTACCTAGCTTCCATCCCTGCTAGACGTAAATAAATAGCCACACTCCAGGTTTATGAACTGGTCATTAGTGACTTGATGACAGGTTAATCACCGGGGATGGAACACCGAATTCTGGTACCTTCTTGTCATTCTGCTTCAAATCAGAGACTTACACACATCGCTTTATTAAGGAAAAAAAAATTATACAAGAAACAACCATGGCAAGTTGGAATAGAAACTTTTCAGAAACATTCAAGGCCACGTTGACTGTGTTGCGCCAGGCCGCGCCCGAAATGGACGAGGGGCGTCGAACAGACCTAGCTGTGCGGGTGGCACTAGACGCCACAGAGAGAATTGTTGGGCAAGCGGGGGGACGCCAAGAGGAGGTGCAGACAGGGCCTCAACCGAGATCCCTGGCGGCCTTCATGAATTTAATGAGGGACGCCCGCGAGCGGGAGGAAAGCCCGAGACGACCAGCCATACCCGTTCCAGGGACGAGTAGGGGAACGGTGGTGGAGATGGACCTAGAGGGACCACCGGGCATTGGTCGGGGCCGGGGACGGGGCCGAGGCAGGGGAATGTTGGGAGCGTGTCCACAACAGTCGCAACCAAACTCGGACTGAGAACATTGAAATTGTTTTAAATGGATTACCAAAAATGGATTACCAAAAATGGACTACCAAAATATTTAATTAATGGCTTATGAACAGCAGTGTTTTGAACAGTACATCGGAATTGTTTGGTCATTACATTGAAATTGTGTTGTTATTACAGTAACTTGTTTTTATCATGTATTAAATTGCTGTAGTCTACGTCAGCGCATTGTGTTACGTCCATTTGTCAAAATTTTCTGTGTGAAAATTTCATTAGTAGGGGGCGCATGTAACACAATGGCGTTCAAGACATACACGTGATGGGGAACTTTAGTAAACAGTATCAGTAATTACCTGGAAGAGCAGGGATCACGTGTATGTGACGTAGTAGTTTACCCATACTATTCGCCCACTGATGTAAGGAAGCGACAGTCTTTACCTAGCTTCCATCCCTGCTAGACGTAAATAAATAGCTGAAAACCACTATACGATCGTTATGATTATTTGAGTCAAACGGCTAGCTCTGTGCTGGACAATGTAGCTGTCGTGCTACATACGTTTTATAAATAAATATCACTTTTCTCCATTTTTGTCCACAGATATAAATGTGTTCTGATCAGTACTTAAGAATATTAATTTAAAAATATATATAAAACACTTATATACTTAATAGTTGTCAAATACTTTTTAACTAGTAACATATACAGATGATCTTGAAACTCACCTATGAAATTATACAAATTGTCATTAACTGGAAAATATTGTGTGTATTTCATATACATGTTTATATGTATGTACTATTTGCATGTGAACTGTTGGGCGTAATGCCTTATGTTTGAATAAAATATCTATCTATCTATCTATATCAGGTAAATGCTTGTTTTAAATAAGTACATGTCGTAATGTGGTTATACTATACTGAAATGCAAAAAAAACGCAACTAGGAAATGTCCGCTATATAGAACCTATATATCTTTTTATATACAGCACACTTAATTCCACATAATATTCCAAAGAAATGCCAATATGTTTTGTAAAAAAAAATGCTGTTAATTAGAGAAAGGACACAACTGTGATGTTGTAGACCTTTTAATCACATTACACCTTACAACAAGAAATTCATAAATGTTGAAGTTCCACTCTGAAAAACTGAGCCAGTTCAGTACTGTATTTAACGTAGAGTTTGCAAAATGTTGCATCTTAAGTTTGCTTCCATGCTCCCGTACTCTGTCAATAATGACACTTTGAAGGAATACTATTTGCTGTATTATGTGTTGTTTTGGTATTTCTCTTTCCCAAAAGAAAAGTCTTACGTAGCCATGACAGCGGCATATTGAGCATATACCGGAAATGCACGTGTTGTTTTTCTTTTGCGTTTCAGTATATGCTATGAGTATTTCTTAATAATACTTTTACTGATACTGCAACTGTATTTATTACGAGAATATATAGACAACAATTGAATATTCCATGAACTTCATGAGGCCATCAACCGCCATCAACGTTAGAAACATATTTGTATACATAGTCTTCAAAGGGAGTTGGAGTATATATTCAGTATTGGACATATTTTCAAATATTGCTGCACGACTTACTCATATGAATTATATGGTCTCAAGTTTATAATCAAACGTATCTAATCAAAATCAATTCTCTGTATTACTTTCTATATAACATATTGATCTGTTATGACGACAAAAGTAAATAATACGACATTTTCTATTGAAATACAACGTTTTTATGTGGCAGTGTAGCCTGCATCAATACTAAGGGCTGCACCGGTGATGCTTGCAGCATCATTACTGCACAGGTATCCTACAAAGCTGGAAACCTGAAATCATAAAGATGTTTATCAAACACAAACTTAAACCACAAACCGTTTAATTTGTTGCAACATATTTACCATTATATTTGTTTCAAATGGCGAACCGTTCCAGTTGTTGCACCGTATTTACCATTCGATTTGTTACAATCGGTGAACCGTTCAATGTGTTGTAACTGTGATAACAGTGTCATGTTGACGATTTACTCATTGGCGAAAACCGTACGCTATTTCTTTCATATAAATTGTATTTTGAAACATGACAATTTATAATTTAAATCCGCTCAGATCTCAAAATACTGGCCTAAACATCATACATCAACAACAGTAGCTGAATGAAGAACTTACAAAAACAAAGTACTGTAACAGTTACAACTGTATTATCTATACAGTTCTAGGACTGACCCGAAAACCTGTAGTAGTTTTTACTCAGCTCAAGTTACATGATAATCAGCTTGGTGTCGTAACATTCCAGCTAATGAGCTGAAACTTTGTCCATGCAGAAATAAATGTTAGAGGTATATATCACTGCCTTATCTCTATTTGCAGATAGCATTTTGTTACACCAACTTATTTCTAATTTTTTTAAATGTGCCTATCTGCTGTCAGATAATTGATGCCCTGCTTTGCGTAAATGGGTATTTTATTTCTCTGGGATCAGTTAATTACATGGATGAATAATAGAGATTCATTCTCAATAAACAGCGGAATCTAGGGTCAGTCCTATAACTGTATAAGCACACGCGTTTTAAAAAATACTGAAACACATTACAACTCTTAAAATGGCATCGATTCAGTAATTAAGATATTCAAAAAAGCTACAACCGTTAATGTTAACTTACATGAACTAATAAACTAATTTGATCATCGTTCAATATTTAATTTTACAAACTATGTATAAGAATTTTGAGACAATCAGTGTTTGCAAGTGCTAGCTAATATTTTTCAATTTCGAAATAGTCGTTTATTCTTTTTCATTGACCGCCAATATACCTGGCAGACACTAAAGTATATGTTATCGTTAACTTTGTTCACAAAACGTTGTTCTTTTTACATCAACCACATGCGCACATGACTTCACTATATCTGCCACTAACACACACTAGTTTACTGTTAATTTTATGACAAATAGTACACTACATCACGAAAAATAGTTAGTTATCCCGACCTAACGTTATTCCAGCAAGATCAGCTAGAGTTACAAGTGATGTTATTTTTCTGAAATGACGTGATGTCGGGATAATTTAATAGAAACGGTACAACGGTTGGACATACCCGGTATTAAAATGTTTGATTTTTGTTTTCTACACGTGTGATTTTAATTAAACACCATATGCCATGTTCAGAGCTTTTGAAACAATCAGTGTCTATAATTCATAATGAATATTCTTCAATTTCAAAATATGCGCTTTTTATCGTAAATTACTTTAGCAATAAAATAATCAACTGGTGCGTTTTCATTGAACGCCAGTACATAACAGAAACAACTAGCTATAACGCTATTTGCCGACACATGCCCGACACAATGTGGTAGCCATTAAACAACTATTTACGTCTCCTGTGGTAAATGGTTAAAACTAATCATCGAAGAGAATGACTACTGGCCCGGATTAGAGAACTATTGACCTTCAGAAAAGTTGTGTTATTTAATTCAAGTATCCCAATTTTTAAATACTGAATAACCACTTCAGGATTACGTACTTTTACTCTTTTGCTTACGAGTATGTTCACAACGTGTCGCCAGGGAGCCGCGTTAGGTCCAGGTCAATAACCACATCCAACAAATACCAATGCAGGTACAACAAACACAGACACAAATCAATAACCAGTATAGGTTGATGGCCCTTTTCAAATATGATTTTTTTTTTACATAGGCTGATATACGTGAGGAGTGTTCCAAGCTTCCGTAATAAACCCATACATGCTTTTATTAATAAGTATGTATACCTGATCTATAGTTACAGGTTTCTTTGTTGGATGTCTTTCAGCGAAGAACTTGTCCTGTAATAGGATAAAAACATATATGGAGAGGATATTTTCCGTACGGCACCGAACGACGTAACTACCTCGTCCATTTCCGTGATACGGTATTTTAAACGATGCACACCGATCTGAACGGAAAAGACCGAAGATGATTCGGCCTTTATTTGCATATATATTTCACTAGTGCAATATGATAAATAAATCACGGCTTTATTACACTCCCATCCCGGAAGTTATGTAATAAATATGAATACATAGCATTGATACACGCTGCTGCGAAATCTTCTTTAATATATGTTGCATTTAAATTGTGTACCACTGCAGCTGTTTTCAGCTGCATAGTTCAACTAATTAATAGCAACTGTTCTATGAATGTTTTGTCAACAAACCATATATCTCTTTCTTACCCAACCGGCTAGCTCCTTTGTTACACAGAGTCACTGTCATTCTGTACTTTCTGTCAAGACTGCTATTGAGAAGATACACCGCCCACACCCATGTCAGTTTATTTGTGTTTGCGATTTTTGGAACCACCAATAGTAAAGGCTTAGTCGTGAGCAAACTGAACGAGTTGCGTTTCGCATTACCCTTAGCTTCCGAACCCCTGCTGTGAGTCCACAAGGATACATGTATTATGTTGCGAAGATTTATTCCAGGCGTAATTACACCATTGCGTGTGTGCCTCCGTGGTGTATAGTCAAACAGCGAATACTTAGTTTCCATGCCTTACTAGTTATAAAAAATGCACACTTTTGATTGCTTGTTGTTAATATTAACTTGAATTCATCCGAATGCTATATTGGGAACATTTATTAGTGTTTGCTTGAGACGTTCAATTATAACTGACTTAGACAGTAAAGCGAAAGTAGAAATGGGATAAATATATACGTGACGTGTCAAAATAGAACGCGGGATCATTAGACAGATTGAATTTTTCTTACTTGACACATGACTCCTGTTTTAATTGCATTTTTATATTGGCGCACGCTCAACCGCTTGATTGATGTGTTTTAAAATTTTCTACGAAGAAGGAAATTCAAGTGTTTTAAAGTATATGCTCACATTGTTACCGTGTTAAATATTTTAAGAAAATACACTTTAAACTCAGAGGTGTCATGTTATATATATACGACGTCAGAGTTTGCGTGAACAAACATCCGATAGTCAGGGTTTTAAACAAGATGAATTTAGTGCACTAGCTTATTGGCAGATTAAAAAACAAGGGAAGTAACTCTCTGAAAATCATCAGGTCGGGACCTACGACACTACGAATATTTTCCACTTCGCAGTAGCAACGCTAAATGTAAAAACGTCGCTAAATGTAAAAAAAAAACGTAAATAGGGTGGCTAAATGTAAATGCAAACGTCTTCAAATGTAAAAACGTGAGCGTCGCTAAATGTAATAAAAAAAAGGAGCCAAATGAAAACACGTTTTTGTTTCTAAGTGTAAAAGGAAAAAGCGACATATGTAGCGACGATTTTATATTTAGCGATGTTTTTACATTTAGCTTTGCTACAAGCAGACATTCCTTGCAACGGATAAACAAAGGCAGTGAAAAATCATACTATGTGCCTCTCCAGTTAGTATCACTTTACTGAACTTTACGAAATGCGTTGATGACTCTATTACGAGTTAAATGGACACTCTTTGTGATGGAAGTCTATACAATTCTACGATACACTTCACTGAAAGCGAATATATATAATATACGCACATGTAATATAATTCACTTACCCTCATATCGTCATAACTGATGGATTGCTCCTCTGCTAACGCCTTAATCTGCACCGTCGCAACTACAACACAGACTCATAATTAAAAAAATATAAAGGGTACCTGTTTCATACATAAAGTTAAATATAAATTATGAAAATGTTGGCTATTGTTTAACTGAAGATAAATAATTTATCAGTTAATAGACGGTCATATCATGAGCTTTTTAAATGCTTATTTTATCAAACTAATACATACTCAAGAAAGCACGAAAACGCACGTACACACATACAAACACACATACAAACACGCACACACACGCGCGCATTTGCATTATTATCGGAATACCAAACATTGAACAAGTTATTAGAATCGATTTGTATACCTAATATGTTTTTATAAAACAAATGTGTAACATTGCTAAGTGAAACACAATTTGCTAAGTGAAACACACTTAGGGAAAGAAACTTAATAAGTATTACGCTTCCGTTTCAATCCTGTATTGTTGTTATTGTATATATGCTTAACTTCAAATACAATGAATAAAATATCTTTAAACTAAACACACTTACTATGAGTTTCAACGAAACCAGGGCATATTGCATTACACGTCACTCCTAATTCAGCTGCTTCTAGAGCAACACCCTGTCACAAGAAAACAACTACGGTATTACAGGTCTAAAGAAATATAAAACGAACCAAATTATGCCAGTTCTATCAAATATATTAATTGTAGTTGTACGTCTCTCCAACACGACAAAGTATACATATGTTTAACCATCACTCTTTAAAAGAACAGCCTTTCAATTAATTCGTCACAGGTGTTCAAAGGGCATTGCTACTATTAATTAATTATATCGATATAATAATTGCTCTGACAGCAGGTTAAATCTTCCATCGTTGTAAAAGAAAACGATTATTTTCACAATTCTACAAATTGAATATGTTGCTCGTATATTTCATATTTACATAACCCACCAAAACAGTTTGGATGTCAATGCAGTGTAAACAAACGTGTAGAATATAATTAGGGATGTTATAGGGAACTAGAAAGGTGTTCCATGGAACACTTATGTCGCTTGCCGTGTGCTTATTTCCAAGGTTAAGTTGCAGGTTAAAGTTTTATAAAAAGGGGCAAAACTCTGCCAACATGAACGTCAAAGTTATTAGACACGTGTAACAACATTCCCTGAGGTGAGATAAAAATGTGTGTGAAGTTTCATGAACATAGGTCAAATACTTTGACGACGACGGACAAAGGTTTCGAATTAGATAAAATCCCAGTATAAATACATTTAAACGTTCATCGAAATTCGGATAAAGTGTGCTATCCGGTTACTAGTTCATTACAATTTGCTTATTTAGTCCTCTACCCGTATACATTCGCAAATTGTACATACAAGGATCATGGTTTATACCTACATTGCCTTTTCCTGTCTTGAAGATATTATGACGTCTTCTGAGGTAGAAGTTATATTTAGTAAAACTATATGTTGTACCAAAGTAAGATGTTATATTGGAAAATCGCGTTTCGTCCCCAGTTTCGAACCTTATTTCGCAACAATGTCGCTCATGTGGGTGTACTTTGCAGAATTCATCAATACAATTAATCATATACCATGCCATTCTAATCTATCAATTTTGTGAGATCAGACGATTTATTTTCTGTGACTCCCTTAAGGGACTAGAGTAACTGGTGCCGAAACAAATACAAGAGAAAATCCTCAAAATGTGTTCAGTTTCATATGAAATGTGAACGTGCATTAAAAAACGCATATTGTGTTCTGTTTGGGAATTATTCTTTATGAAAATGTTTCAGCTGGTAATCACGACGACTTAGTGTAATTTTGTTGTTAACGCATCAATATAAATTCATATGGGGTTCATGTTGCTAGCAGTTGTACCAACTATTAAATAAACGTGTAGTTAGATCCCAGCAAAAACAATTAGTATAGGCTTAAAGCATCATATGAGTTAACATAAATAATGTATGCACCCAAAACAAGATGAGTCGTCGAATTTTCCCGACCAAACTATTTAATTAACAATATTTAAATCCATTATTTTATGGGGCCTAGTTCAATGCATATGTACAATGCATATGCAAAACTGAAAACACATTACGACGGTTTAACTCGTATTTGGATTGACACCCATTAATCTTCCAGGTCGCTTCCAATCCCTTTAATTATTTGTAGCATGGTCGGTGACATTCCCGTTGATGAATGCAGAGCATTAAATCGTTAAATTTAGGGTAACTAAAGGGGCTAGGCTACACCGTACTACAACTACCGGATATTGGAATTTAGAGTACGGTCACTATGACATCACAGTGTTACTAAGTACACCATGCTACAAAAAAGATAGAGTCTGTCTCAGCTCGTTGGTTATTTAAACACCTCGATGGGCTACGTCCATCTCGGTGTTTAAATAAGCCAACTCGCTGAGACCAGACTCTATCTATTACTTAGAGCTCTACTATCAGAGAGAGGGAAGGGATATACCGGAGTCCGGGAATCTGGCTACTGTTACTAACGTGTATAATCCTTATGGTTTTATAAACGTGCTCAGAGGATAGACTCCAATATACGAGACCGCCCGGTTTACATCCAGGTCGGATGGCCAAGGTTGAGGAAAGAACACACTAACGAAATTAAGTGGTGCCGGTGAGTCTAGAACCTCCAGTGTAATCCATCTCCACGCCCATATAAACACATACGGAACACAGTCTTGGCAGCAGTCGGGAAACTTCGAATTAAAGGTTGGGAAGGAGACAGGTTGATAGCAGGAAGTTCAGGAAGTACTTGTGCAGCCCTGCCAGTTTGTGCACAACGCGTGTTAGGTGTCATACATATAAGTACAAAACTATTTGTATTATAAAAATAATGCTGGAAGCAGATGGTCACTGTTGACGAGGCATTCCGAAAACTATTATAACAACTAGCATTGCATTCAATATTCGGTCAAAGTCCAATGTTGGAAATACGAACACAGCCCTGCTTTCACCATTCGAACTAAGTCTTGAATTTAATATTTGAACTTAGCCCAGCGTTAAACATTCAAACACAGTCCTGTGTTTAACATTCGAACTCAGCGCTGCGTTCAGCAGTTGAACAGAGATATGAGCTCAACATTCGAATCCAGCCATGTGTTCAACATTCGAACCCAGCTATGTATTCAATATTCAAACTTAGCTCTGCATAATGGTGATACAGTGTATTGGTAAAACTAAAGTCAAAGTTGAAAAAAAAAGGATTATAAACTAGAATCACTCGATTAAGCTCAATGTGTTTTTTTTTCTCGGTTCTATCGTCACCGGCACCACTGAGGTTAGTCACGACACGTTCCTTAATCCTCGTCCATGGGTGGGGAAATAAACCGGACGGTGTCGTCTATCCGAGTCTATCCTTAGAAAATGTTAAAGTGATAAATGGCAATCTGTTTAAGTGTTGATCAAGCATTGAAATTAGAGTCTCGATTTGTCTTATCCGGTAACATTTTGAATTAAACCTGCTTGCAAATAATTAAATAACAGTTTGAATGTTTATGTTTTTCGTCTTATTCTGTCATAGGTTTAAATGTAGTATTCATTTGGTGCAATATAATCAACATTTAATAATATGCAAAAATAATTTGCTTTATGCTATTTTCATAATTAATATTAGTGATTGAACAAATGCTAGACATGTAGAAAAAATATCGGGACTCTGTGAGTTTAAAAAACAATATCAAGATTGCCATGTGTCCCTTTAAACGAGAGGAATCTATTCGTTACTAAGCGACACACATTTGGAGATGTAATGCAAACTTAAATCCAGAGACAGTGGGATGGAGCATCTCAAAGGGAAAAATCTCAAAAGGACTGGCAATCCAAACAGACAAGCAACCAGCACCTGATAGTCGCAGTCTCTTCAAGATAAGTCGATGTAAAGCAAGACCGATTACAGAACCGTTCGTTGCACGTTTAAAACAAATACTCTTTTTTTTTTTCTATGTGATATTGTCAGAACCTTGCCAGTGCATTAACACCTTTTTTTAGTGAAATTATGTCAATATGATTCGTCTCATACAACTTTAAAGGAGCCGTAGCCTCGGTTATATGTAGCCGATTATAGGTAATATAAATCATATAACAGTACTGACAAGCCGTTGTAGTGTGGGCTGGGGATTTGTCTTTGCCTGATTGTATGCGTTTGGCATGAGGCGGAAAGTGACCAGACAGACGTTGGTGTGGCGCTTAGATTATGTATCACTAGTCGAAGAATGACTCGAATTTTATTTTATTAATGTATATAAAGCGAAAAAATCATCACGAGACTTATCATTAAATAGTTGTAACTACTTCATGCATATAAATGTATTCAAAAATAACTGATACAAAATGTCGGCGCGCTCAATTCATACTCTAATGTTAAGGTCTTATCCATAGAGCTGGGGGTAATGTTCAGCAGCCTTTTTCTAATATTGCCCAATTTCTATACACTGTAAGTTGCTGTATATATGTGTATATTACCTATTATTGCATTCAACAAGCGGTCTTAGAAATCAGATACCCAGGGAATCGTACTAGTTTGTGTCCATCAACGTTAGTGTTTTAAGTTATACTTAAATACATTTCAATTTAACTTAAAATAAAAAGTATAGTTACTGTGCAGAAAGAGTTAAAGTAGTTATCGATTTTCATTAAAGGTAAGCATTCAATATATACTGAAAGGAAAAGGAAACGCAGGGTGCGTATTTCCGCTATATATTGTATGTTTAATATGCTACTGCTAATCGAATGGTACAGGGTGACATTAGGCCTGTCCTTTTAGAAAGAAGGTTTAAACAGCACAGAACACACCAATGGTTACCCCTGTAACGTTTCATTATCGTCAGAATGCGCATTTGGCTCAAGCAGGTGAGCAAACTTAGGCTTTAAATGTTGCAATCACTTAACATTAAATACAGTACTGAACTGGCTCAATTTTTCAAAGAGGAACTTCAGCATTTATGAATTTCTTGTTACAACGTGTACTGTGATTAAAACGTCTACAACATCACAGTTGTGTCCTTTCTCTAACTAACTGCACTTTTTTTTTTTACAAAACATCTTGGGATTTCCTTGGAATATATATGGAATTAAGTGTGCAGTATATGCAATATATAGCGGAAATACGCACCATACGTTTCTTTTTCCTTTCAGTATATAATAAAATATATTGGCTGTAAGCGAAACATGCCGTATACATGACTTGCCAAAAAGGAAAATCTAGTTTCTCTTAGTACCAAATATAAATAGCGTTTTGCTAATAAAAAAACTTGCCAACAGGTAACTCATAAGTCATAAGTCATAAGTCAAAATCTTTATTGTTTCACTCAGGTTACAATATACATGAAATACATGAAATAACAACATGAGGCATAGTACACAAAATATGATGTTATATAACGGGGTAGGGGTACGTGAGATGTAGGTAGAAGAAGTATCAGGTAAGGGAGAAGTGAGGCTAAGATTACAAAGTTAGATGTAGAATACTAGAGCAGTTGCAATTCAGTATTATTACTTTGTGGCGATTATTATGCATTTGATGAATCAGTTTGAAATGTAGTGCACATTTTAATACAATTCGATACAGAAGCAAATGAGTAGAATAGTATATTTAAATTGCAATATGCCACACTGCAGAGAGAGAAAATAAGAAACATGACAGAGGGTATGAGTTGTTCCTGTGTCAGTTTCTTTTTTTTTAAAAAAACAACAACTGTCATTCGCATTACCTTTGTGATCCCAATAAGTCCAGCTTTAGTGGCGCTGTACGGTACCTTACCCGGAGCACTGATAAGCCCCATCTGTGAAGATGTGTTCACGATTCTACCCCAGCCTGAAAGTATGTCATTGTTCAAATTGTCAAGCATAGTTTCATATCGTTGGGAAGGATTCTATTGTGATCTGGAGGACTATATAAAACACCGGAGAAGTCAGAGGGCATTACTTATAATGGTGGCTTAGTGGTAGAGCGTCCGCCTCGGGTGCTGGTTGTTGCGGATTCAAACCCTTTCCGGATCACACCAGTAGCTCCCTTGCTTGATCGAACGCACGCGCACACACACACACACATGCACACACACGCACGCACACACACGCATGCACGCATTTCGGGAATATATATATTGCATGTATAATATGCTGCTATTATTCGAATAATACATGCCTACATAATACATTTCCTTTCGGAAAAAGAGACTAAAGCAGCAACATAACACACCACATGTTATCCTGTCATAGTTTCATTATTGATGGAAGACGCGCTTGGCTCGTTGAGGTAAGCAAACTAATATATAGTATGTAAAAATATGCAATATCTTTACATTAAATACAGTACTGAAATGGTCAAAGCGAACCATGGTAACTTCAACATTTATGAATTTCGTGTTACAAAGAGTGCGGTGATTGAAAACTCTACAACAGCACGGTTTAGTCCTTTCTCAACTCTACAACAGCACGGTTTAGTCCTTTCTCAACTCTACAACAGCACGGATTAGTCCTTTCTCAACTCTACAACAGCACGGTTTAGTCCTTTCTCAACTCTACAACAGCACGGTTTAGTCCTTTCTCTAACTAGCTGCAATACAACAGCACGGTTTAGTCCTTTCTCAACTCTACAACAGCACGGTTTAGTCCTTTCTCTAACTAGCTGCAATCCTTCTTTTACAATATGACAGTCCGAGGACCAAGTACTCGGGCAATATGAAAACAATGAGTTCGTGACAATCACAACTGCTAAGCAACGTATTTCTCTATACAAACGTATTGCTTTGAACACATTTAGTAGTTTGGAATGGACAATAATTGCCCATTTTGTCTTTGTTTAAAAACTGCTGAAATGTGTTCACAAAGAATGTTTTTTCGAAACAAAAGAAAATCCTATTTTTCGTAATTTTAAAATTACCTCCCTTTTTATTGAAATGAGAAAGCTTTTTGATAACTATAAAAGTATGTTCCCATCCTATTTGTACGAGGGTCATTCAGTAAGTTTTGTCACTAACGCTTTTTAACAATTTTGTGCTAGTTGTGAGTGTTGATGTTTGATACCAAATGAACGAGAGTTTCAATACCATTCCATTGATGGTAAAATAAATGCTGTATCTTTTGTGTGACTAAAGTTATGGAACATTTAATACACATCACTTATACATACTGAGGCATTTTCGTCCTGAGTTTTTTCAGGTATGTTAATTGTTACTTTTTTTAATGCCTGTTTCTCTTTAAGTACTTGTCGAAGACCTTTGAAATTGCTCATACATTACCAGTTATATCTGTGCATTACACGACTCAGAAGATGAAAAGGCATTGTCTTAGAAATTAACATTTTAAGCTAACGTGTAAAATAATTTAATGATAAATGGACATTAAATGGAAGGGCAGTCTTCTGAAATATCGTTTTTGGATGATCAATATTTTCACTAAACATTGTACCAAATTATACAATAATGTGTTGAATATGAAATTTAAACACTGAAGGACTAGGATTTGTAAAAAAAATATGAAAACATATTAATACTATGAGAATAATTACGACATTTAAAAGATATAATAATATTACCGTAAACAAAATGAAGAAAATCAGTGTTATTTCTGCTAAAATTAAGGGATATGCATTCACTCATTTCTGGTTTGCAGCAAGACCTTTCCGAATTCTCGAAAATCATTTTCTTGGATTATGGGAGAATAACAGCAGATGGCCTACAAGAAAATTTAAAGCATAAATTTATTTAAATAATTTTTACAACGTTTTGTAACAAGGTCATTTTCAGAGATGCCAGTATCCAAAAGGTGTGGTAGAGGGAGGTAAATCAGGGGTATAAATACCCGGAATTTTTTCATTTTTGTTGTGGAATTTAAGAGAGCGAACCCAGTAGTACTACAAATACACTACTTTATCTCAGTGTAATATTCAGTTCAAAGGATATATGCCTAGTGACAGAACTTCTTGAAGCACCCTCGTATTATTTATATCACCGATTTTGTTTACAAACTACTGTGTCGCGTTATTTCCAGTCATATATATGTCATTTTATCATTGACCCCAAACGTACATGGCTCTGTATCTCGTCTATGGAAATGACATAAATGTATTTTGCTCAATATAGACAGTTTACTGTTCTCTATCGTCCCGTCTAATATACACCTGCTGTGTGTAAGAAGATTGTTATTTTCACGAATGCTGATAACTGGACTGAGCGGTAATATTACAACACATAACGATAAATGTTTACCTTTCCTTTTCATGTAGGGCAAGAAATATTTGATGAGTAGGAAAGGAGCCGTGAGATGAATGGCGACCATTTCATTCCACTTCGTCACAGGATACTCTTCCACTGGGCACACGTGCTGCAAACCTTTAAGCGTATTTGAAAAAAGTAAATCAATACACCTCAGTGATAAATGTTTATAATGGTTCATGGCAACAGGTAAATAGAGGATCCTGAATGAATGCCTGTTTAATTTTAATATTTAATTTATTAAACGAGTTGGATAAAATTTTATGATGCGAGACTGTGATACCATATCAAATGTATCCAACAAGTTTAATAAATTGGGTATTACTTAGTCACGAATATAAGATTCTTTTTATAACATAACTCTAAAAAAACACTCATAAGGAACAGAGTTATCATAGCTGCCAATATAACGTCGTAGTACGATGTCGTCGTATATGTGTATGATGGTAGTTGACTCAGTACGGCACCGAGAATGGAACTACGTCGTCGATTTCCGTAATGCGGAATTAATGAAAGGTTACGGAAATCCACTAGACAATTCCGATACACATCGAACTGGACGGAGAGGGCCGAATGATGATTCGACCTTAATTTGCAAATGTATTACTCTAGATAGTGTAATATGATACATACATCATATACTGAGTGAAAAAAGGTTAGCAAGTTTTTTGAATGAAATAATACTGCGTACAAGATATACCGACATTTTGGGACTTTACGGGCTTGACCCCTACGTTCATTTATTCGTTATGTCATTAAAATATTCGGCTGTTATTGATGTGTGTTTAATAAAATATTGCGTCTTTGGCAGCAGTTTCTTGATTTTTCAACCAAAAATGTATTATTTCCAGGGTGCAACAACAACTTGCTAAAGTTTTGTCCCTCATTATAGCTTTATTACACTGCCACTCCACAAGTTGTGTGATACAAAGAACTAAAGCGAAACTGAGACAAAAAGCTAACATTCAGAACAACAAATAAAGCACTGTATATAGGACATTTATTCAAATAGAACATAGTAATTGACCAACGTGTATGTTTCAGTGGTAACTCTCCACCGGTTCAGACCTTTTTGTTAATGAACAACTCGTGTTCCCTTACAATACAACCGGTCATATACCACTATTGCATTTCCCTTAAGCTTACACAATAGACGTATGGCCTACTACCCATTTCTTTAATCGTGGTGGGATGACTTACTTTCTTAAATAACTATCAATAAATGTTGTATTGTGCATATATACCCTCAGTAATGTCATCAAAATATGGAAATAAAATAGGTTGATGTTTTATCGGAATTTGTTATATGGGTATTTAATCCAATCAGAAACTAAACTTACGTCTAAGTATTTTCTCTTGTAGATTATATATGAGAGCGGAGATTGCGTTTTCATATACGGTTAATACATTTGGATTGGTTAACTAAATGATAAAAAAGACAAGCTAGCATCTCAAACTTATAAGTGTCGATTTAGATACAGAAGGATACACATGTTTCTAACTATTTTATGTTTATTAGCGACATGGCTGGAAGAGAAAAAAGTCAAGACAACCAGATGTTGGATAGAAGAGGTGTACAGTCAAAACGCCAAACACGTGTATTTAAACTAAAACTAGTCCGCCACTTTTCAAAAGGAAATTACTTATTCCTTAACTGAAATGTACTTAATAACATGATAAAAGCTAATGAGCCATCAAGTTATAGTAAAGTGTATATATAATGTGAGGGTTTCTTAAATGACAAATGACTGACATTTTATCTCTAAGTTCTAACCGCAACTATTTAATGTAACGATTATATATGTTTATGAATGAATACTGCCCAAGCAGACGACAATTTTGATGGATGTGCGAGCAGTAACAGATGTGTTAT
The DNA here is from genome assembly GCA_037043455.1 of Cyrtodaria siliqua. Classification (NCBI taxonomy): domain Eukaryota; kingdom Metazoa; phylum Mollusca; class Bivalvia; order Adapedonta; family Hiatellidae; genus Cyrtodaria; species Cyrtodaria siliqua. The sequence goes on along the minus strand of JAWPHD010000406.1, from coordinate 169,298 downwards.
AGGTGACCCGCATACAGATTTAAATCATTAGGCAACAATAATGTGTATAAATAAAATTAATTGAAGCGTGCTTTTTTTATATTCAGCTGGTTGTATATTATAAACACAATCATGAAAGATACAGTAGATGTATAAGTATTTATATGGTAGAATACGTTGGATAAATAGTGAGTTATAGCATGTTTAGTTTAACACTATTGTATTTCTCTACATTTGACACGATGTATGATATATTAAAAATAAAAGGTGAAAGTTCATTTCCCTAATAAATTAGCATGCTTGTTTTTCTTATATTTTTGTTGTCGTTTAATTATACTAAACAACAGATGTAGCGCTATGTAAAACATAATGTGAAAAAAGAAGACAGAATATAGCATCTTTGTATTAGTTAGAGGCTATAGAGTGAAATTTTAACAATTAAGAAACCCTAAGGGAAGGAGCGCAGCGACTGATCGGAGTTTATTAATTGTTAAAATTTCACTTCTTAGCCTCTAACTGACTTTGTGTTTGCCCTACCTTTCCCCCGCGCTTCTACGAAACCACGCGTCTTAACACGTTCGCGCCAAAACAAGCGCGTGCCATTTAGTAAGCGATTACTTAATGATTCAATGGTTAAAATTGGTGATCGTTAGAAATTTACATGAATAAGTTCGCAATTTTTTTCAAAATTCCTCACCGTCTGATTGGAGGAAAAAGTAGGGCAAGCACTAAATGCGTTTGTTCCAGATCCCTCCGCTTCTTCTTAACAGATATAATGTACGAGTCTATGTATACACTTGTTTCAGATACCTCCGCTTCTTCTTAACAGATATAATGTACGAGTCTATGTATACACGTGTTCCAGATCCCTCCGCTTCTTCTTAGCAGATATAATGTACGAGTCTATGTATACACGTGTTCCAGATCCCCCCGCTTCTTCTTAACAGATATAATGTACGAGTCTATGTATACACTTGTTCCAGATCCCTCCGCTTCTTCTTAACAGATATAATGTTCGAGTCTATGTACACATTTGTTCCAGATCCCTCCGCCTCTTCTTAACAGATATAATGTTCGAGTCTATGTATACACGTGTTCCAGATCCCTCCGCCTCTCCTTAACATATTTAATGAACGAGTCTATGTATATACGTGTTCCAGATCCCTCCGCCACTTCTTAACAGATATAATGTACGAGTCTATGAATACACATGTTCCTGATCCCTCCGCCTCTTCTTAACATATATAATGTACGAGTCTATGTATACACGTGTTCCAGTTCCCTCCGCTTCTTCTTAACATATATAATGTACGATTCTATGTATACACGTGTTCCAGATCCCTCCGCATCTTCTTAACAGATATAATGTACGAGTCTATGTATACACGTGTTCCAGGTCCCTCCGCTTCTTCTTAACAGATATAATGTACGAGTCTTTGTATACACTTGTTCCAGATCCCTCCGCTTCTTCTTAACAGATACAATGTACGAGTCTATGTATACACATGTTCCAGATCCCTCCGCTTCTACTTAACAGATATAATGTACGAGTCTATGTATACACCTGTTCCTAATCATTCCGCTTCTTCCTAACAGATACAATGTACGAGTCTATGTATATACGTGTTCCAGATCCCTCCGCTTCCTCTTAACAGATATAATGTACGAGTCTATGTATACACTTGTTCCAGATCGCTCCGCTTCTTCTTAACAGATACAATGTACGAGTCTATGTATACACCTGTTCCTAATCATTCCGCTTCTTCCTAACATATATAATGTACGAGTCTATGTATACACGTGTTCCAGATCCCTCCGCTGCCTCTTAACAGATATAATGTACGAGTCTATGTATACACTTGTTCCAGATCGCTCCGCTTCTTCTTAACAGATATAATGTACGAGTCTATGTATACACGTGTTCCAGAACCCTCCGCTTCTTCTTAACAGATACAATGTACGAGTCTATGTATACACGTGTTGTAGATCCCTCCGCTTCTTCTTAACAGATATAATGTACGAGTCTATGTATACACATGTTAAAGATCCCTCCGCTTCTTCTTAACAAGTACAATGTACGAGTATATGTATACACGTGTTGCAGATCCCTCCGCTTCTGCTTAACAGATACAATGTACGAGTCTCTGTATACACGAGTTCCAGATCCCTCCGCTTCTTCTTAACAGATACAATGTACGAGACTATGTATACACGTGTTCCATATCCCTCCGCTTCTTCTTAACAGATACAATGTACGAGTCTATGTATACACGTGTTCCAGATCCCTCCGCTTCTTCTTAACAGATATAATGTACGAGTCTATGTATACACGTGTTCCAGATCCCTCCGCTTCTTCTTAACAGATACAATGTAAGACTCTATGTATACACTTGTTCCAGATCCCTCCGCTTCCTCTTAACAGATATAGTGTACGAGTCTATGTATACACGTGTTCCAGATCGCTCCGCTTCCTCTTAACAGATATAATGTACGAGTCTATGTATACACGTGTTCCAGATCCCTTCGCTTCTTCTTCTTCTTCTTAACAGATACAATGTACGAGTCTATGTATACACGTGTTCCAGATCCCTCCGCTTTTTCTTAACAGATACAATGTACGAGTCTCTGTATACACGTGTTCCAGATACCTCCGCTTCTTCTTAAAAGATACAATGTACGAGTCTATGTATACAGGTGTTCCAGATCCCTCCGCTTCTTCTTAACAGATACAATGTACGAGTCTATGTATACACGTGTTCCAGATCCCTCCGCTTCTTCTTAAAAGATACATTGTACGAGTCTATGTATACACGTGTTCCAGATCCCTCCGCTGCTTCTTAACGGATACAATGTACGAGTCTATGTATAAACGTGTTCCAGATCCCTACGCTTCTTCTTAACGGATACAATGTACGAGTCTATGTATACACGTGTTCCAGATCCTCCGCTTCTTCTTAACAGATATAGTGTACGAGTCCATGTATACACGTGTTCCAGATCCCTCCGCTTCTTCTTAACAGATACAATGTACGAGTCTATGTATACACGTGTTCCAGATCCCTCCGCTTCTTCTTAACAGATATAATGTACGAGTATATGTATACACGTGTTCCAGATCCCTCCGCCTCTTCTTAACATATATAATGTACGAGTCTATGTATACACGTGTTCCAGACCCCTCCGCTTCTTCTTAACAGATATAATGTACGAGTCTATATATACACGTGTTCCAGATCCCTCCGCCTTTTCTTAACATATATAATGTACGAGTCTATGTATACACGTGTTCCAGATCCCTCCGTTTCTTCTTAACATATATAATGTACGAGTATATGTATACACCTGTTCCAGCTCCATCCTCTTCCTCTTAACATATATAATGTACGAGTCTATGTATACACCTGTTCCAGATCCCTCCGCTTCTTCTTAACATATATAATGTACTAGTCTATGTATACACGTGTTCCAGATCCCTCCGCCTCTTCTTAACATGTATAATGTACGAGTCTATGTATACACGTGTTCCAGATCCCTCCGCCTCTTCTTAACATATATAATGTACGAGTCTATGTATACACGTGTTCCAGATCCCTCCGCCTCTTCTTAACATATATAATGTACGAGTCTATGTATACACGTGTTCCAGACCCCTCCGCTTCTTCTTAACATATATAATGTACGAGTCTATGTATACACGTGTTCCAGATCCCTCCGCCTCTTCTTAACATATATAATGTACGACTCTATGTATACACGTATTCCAGATCCCTCCGCTTCTTCTTAACATATATAATGTACGAGTCTATGTATACACCTGTTCCAGATCCCTCCTCTTCTTCTTAACATATATAATGTACGAGTCTATGTATACACCTGTTCCAGATCCCTCCGCTTCTTCTTAACATATATAATGTACGAGTCTATGTATACACGTGTTCCAGATCCCTCCGCTTCTTCTTAACAGATATAATGTACGAGTCTATGTATACATGTGTTTAAGGTCCCTCCGCTTCTTCTTAACAGATACAATGTACGAGTCTATGTATACACATGTTCCAGATCCCTCCGCTTCTTCTTAACAGATATAATGTACGAGTATATGTATACACGTGTTCCTAATCCCTCCGCTTCTTCCGAACAGATACAATGTACGAGTCTATGTATACACGTGTTCCAGATCCCTCCGCTTCCTCTTAACAGATACAGTGTACGAGTCTATGTATACACGTGTTCCAGATCCCTCCGCTTCTTCTTAACAGATATAATGTACGAGTCTATGTATACACGTGTTCCAGATCACTCCGCTTCTTCTTAACAGATACAATGTACGAGTCTATGTACACACGTGTTCCAGATCCCTCCGCTTCTTTTTAACAGATATAATGTAAGAGTCTATGTATACACGTGTTCCAGATCCCTCCACTTCTTCTTAACAGATACAATCTACGAGTCTACGTATACACGTGTTCCAGATCCCTCCGCTTCTTCTTAACAGATACAATGTACGAGTCTATGTATACACGTGTTCCAGATCCCTCCGCCTCTTCTTCACAGATACAATGTACGAGTATATGTATACACGTGTTCCAGATCCCTCCGCTTCTTCTTAACAGATATAATGTACGAGTATATGTATACACGTGTTCCTAATCCCTCCGCTTCTTCCGAACAGATACAATGTACGAGTCTATGTATACACGTGTTCCAGATCTCTCCGCTTCCTCTTAACAGATATAATGTACGAGTCTATGTATACACGTGTTCCAGATCACTCCGCTTCTTCCTAACAGATACAATGTACGAGTCTATGTACACACGTGTTCCAGATCCCTCCGCTTCTTTTTAACAGATATAATGTAAGAGTTTATGTATACACGTGTTCCAGATCCCTCCGCTTCTTCTTAACAGATACAATCTACGAGTCTACGTATACACGTGTTCCAGATCCCTTCGCTTCTTCTTAACAGATACAATGTACGAGTCTATGTATACACGTGTTCCAGATCCCTCCGCCTCTTCTTCACAGATACAATACACGAGTCTATGTATACACGTGTTCCAGATCCCTCCGCTTCTTCTTAACAGATATAATGTACGAGTCTTTGTATACACGTGTTCCAGATCCCTCCGCTTCTTCTTAACAGATACAATGTACGAGTCTATGTATACACGTGTTCCAGATCCCTCCGCTTCTTCTTAACAGATACAATGTACGAGTCTATGTATACACGTGTTCCAGATCCCTCCGCTTCTTCTTAACAGATGCAATGTACGAGTCTATGTATACACGTGTTCCAGATCCCTCCGCTTCTTCTTAACAGATACAATGTACGAGTCTATGTATACACCTGTTCAAGATCCCTCTGCTTCTTCTTAACGGATACAATGTACGAGTCTATGTATACATGTGTTCCAGATCCCTCCGCTTCTTCTTAACAGATACAATGTACGAGTCTATGTATACACGTGTTCCAGATCCCTCTGCTTCTTCTTAACAGATATAGTGTACGAGGCTCGTTAGTAAGACCAAATGTAAAACGTTTCTTATCTATAAAGAAGATGCAGTCATTTTGTTTCAACAACAACAGCAACAATTACTGCTACTGCTGCTGCTACTACTACTACTACTACTAGTAGTACTGCTATTGCTACTATTACTACTACTATTATAATAAAACGGTCTATACCAGTTTAAATTAGCTCGGAGAAAAACACCACTGTACGAAAATATTTGCAGTAAGTGCGAGTCTCTCGTAATAAGTTAAAAAAAGAACAGTTTATAAGGGTCAACCATACCCGAGAAAAAAAAGCAAATGAATACAGAAAAGTGGATACGCCATTTCAAACTCATGGCGGAAGGAAAACTAAGACCAGCTTATATAGGGATATATGTGGTGGATGGAGGTCAGAAGGGCTGATCGTCAGAATACAACGTGGAATTCGCTACATCCCTGGACCAGGTGGTTGAACTCGCCAAAGCCGAATTAAAATAATTGAGAAAAGAATATAAAAGAAAGATAGTTCCACCTAACAGGAAACATTATAAAAAGAAGTCGGATTTTTAGAGGATGTAAATGCCGCCCTAGCAGCAGCTGCAGGATTATACAATTATAAGGGGGAGTAAATAAACACACTTAATAGAAAGGATCGAATTAACATGTATCCGTGTATTTTTTTGTCCTAACACTTACGTTTGGCCGGGTGATTTGAATAGACACAATATAAATAAACATTCAGGAACATATAAGCAGCATCAGCAGCAGCAGCAGCAGCAGCATCATCAGCAGCATCAGCAGCAGCGACATCAGCAACATCATCATCATCATCAGCAGCAGCAGCAGCAACAACAACAGTATCAACATTATCATCATCATCAGCAGCAGCAGCAGCAACAACACTAACAATAGCAGCAACCACAGTATCAACATTATTATCGTCAGCAGCAGCAGAAACAGCAACAACATCAACAAAAAACTGTCAAAATGTCTCAAAATACATTTACATTCAGTCATCCTTTCACGTGCATCCTCAGCGGGCCTACATCTTCCGGTAAGAAATACCTCGTAAAGAATATTTTAGAGGGTAATCTGAAAAGATTATCATCCCCCCACAACGCATTATCAGGCTTTATAAGCGGTGACAGCCATTGTACAATATCATCAAAAACTAGAGTAGAATTTATACAGGGAATACCGTTAGATTTGAAAACACTAGTGTAAGAAACTTAATCATCCTAGATGATTTAATATCAACGATTTGTTTACGGAGGAAGTTATCATAGAAACCTGTCAGTGATCGCTTTTAATCAGAATCTCTACTTTAATAACGATCCCACGCAGAGAAGACATTGTCACTGTCTGGTGTTATTTAACAATCCGATCGACAAGCAGCAGGTAGACAGATGTATTCCGAAAACCCTCAATATTTTGTGCGCCATTTTAACTCGGCCATGAGTAGCGGACCGTTTTCGCACTTGCTAGTGGACCTCAAACCTACGAACCAGGAATCAATGCGTCTACGTAGTAATATATTAGATGGGACGATTGAAACGGATGAACAGTATATAAGGGGCAATGAAAATAGGGAGACACATATGCGTATACCGACGGAAATTAACCCGACAATCAAAGGACGCGATAACGATTATTCTGCCAAATATGTATCTAGTGAAGAAGAGGAAATGCCGTCCTGTGACGACTGTGACCTTATGTTCGAAAACACTCACGATTTACAGAGACACGTAGAAAGATGGTGAACGGACAAAGACGTCAACATAAAAAGAAAACGAGTACCTGACGAAGAAGAGGATACTGATGAAAATGCCGTGTCATCGAGAAAAAAACGGTTGACTGATGACAATGAAAATGATGAAGAAGGCGATAGAGAAAAGGAAGAAAAAAGGTAAAGGTATTAAATTATTTATTACAAAGTGCGAAAGATAGTAACGAATCTGAATGGAACCAAAAGGTCAACAAATACCGAACTCAAGAAATGTCTTTAGAGGAAGCGAGGGATAAGGCTAACGCAAAATTAGAGGACGAACGAATCAAAGCCGTTATGCGATTATACGGTCAAGTAATCAAATACATTATTCAACTGAGACAGGGTTCGGTTCACAAATATGTCATGTCAGATGTGTATGCATTCAGGGGAAAAGGGTTTAATGCGAGTAGCGCCATAAAATCGGCTTTGAGAAAAACTTAGCATCTGATTGAAGGCATACTGCACAATGATGAAGGAATAACACGGATGGGGATGACGAAGATGAAGATGATGATGACGAACGCGATAATCCAGAGAGAACTATATTTTCAGTTTGTCTTGTGTTTCCTGTCAATAAAATTCACCTGGCATGTTACTGCCTTTTAAAAAATGATTTATACTTTTCACCATATAAACAAGGAGTTAAACGAAAGCCCTATGTTCAATACAACAGTGTGTAAGAGCAGTGGTAAGCATGTTACAACAACAACGATACAAATATCGAAATCATTTTCTTTGCCTCACTCAGCGGAGTACGCCAGGGATTAGGATGGTCGCCTTAGCGTACTTTACAATATTTCTAATTCTATCGATGTAGGCATACATATTGCGTACAGTTGGTTTTCTTTCCTAATTCCCGTCATCAACACTGCTCCCGTATGGAAGCAAGTAAAATGGACAGAGTTCTTCACAAACATGGACGCTGGAAATCTCTCTGATTCGTAATTTCCTTCATAATGAGTGATAATCTTTGGTAAAGATGGCCGTCCCCACAACATAAAATAGACGGAGATGGTAGATATCTCGATGTTTTGTAACTTGGCGTTCTATACCATTCTTTGAACTAGTCTGGCATATTTTTTACGCGTAATTTAGCTTCTTTCACGGACGTCACTTTTCCATTCACCATGAGTTTTCCGTTGGTAAACTGCAAACAATGGCCTCCAATCTGTGCGTGATTCCACATAGCTGCCGAGAATTTACTTGGATCGTAAACGATATTGCTACAGTTCGATGTGAATTGTCTCAAATCTATATTGCAGTGTAGATCCGCAATACACACCACGTTTGTAATCATTTTTTTTAAAAATAAAGTTTACCAATTCGATCAAACCATCCAGTGACGAAATATTCACAAAATCAGCATCGTCAACGTCAGTACTGTTATTCATTCGATCTTTAGAGATCGCTGAGGCCGATACCTATATTTAGTTATCGGTGGTACATTTCAATTTCTTTTGTTTTCTTACTTAAATTTTGATTCGGTGGTTCCACTACTCCGGCCGATAAAAGGCTCTGGGTATTGTTTAACCACTTATAGGATGTGTTGTCTGCTTTTTAATTTCGTATTTTGGCTTTACTTGTGATACGCAGGCTTCATAACCGCTGCTCCCAACTAAATTCCGTTATGTTTATTTCGCTCTTCGGGGCATTTAATTTTAGTAGATACTGGGACCATACGCCGTACGACATGGGTACGCATATGGCTCCATGTCCACCGCCGTAGGCATGCCATCTTCGGGATGGTTTAAATTGTGTACTATTGATTTTATGAGTTCTGCTCAACCCGGGAAAAGAGGGCGTGAGCGGTAGCTAGCATATTTCACTACCGCTCATGAACAGTCTCAATCAAACCAATACTGCAATATTTCGTATGTGTCGTGCTCGGCCGTTTCCAAAGATCCATTATCATACTGTTTTTATATATAAACTATCGACCATTGTTCTCTTAGGAAAGTAATGATTGGTTAACCATTCATAAAACAGTCTATACCAGTTTAACTTATCGGTTTATTTGTCAGATCACCACCATTAGATTTTCGCAGCAGAGTGATCACATTTAATGTTTCATGGAAATACTTCGTTATCTGCTCGGACCGACCATCTCCCTATGAGGACAACAATCTTGGCACAATTATCTATCATGGTTTGGATCAGGGTACCACATTGTTCAATTTCGAAGCATAACAATGTATTAATCTCTGCCTTCTTCAATACTTCAAATTGATCAAACGTTAATGACACCCCTTTTCTTGTGGCGCAAAGGTCTGCAGTATTGTCCGGTAACCAAAACCGTATAATGTCTACTACGGGGAACCCGCTCGTAACACTCACGAATCAATGGCCGCCGATATTTCTGCGATAAGGCGTATCCAGTTGATTTCTGTTACATTCATATAGTTTTTTTTTTTACGTGAATGATTCTCTCCGGTAAAATCGAATATAGTTCCTTACACCTCTGTAGTGACAGCGCTATTCCTTTCATCGAGGGAATAGGTTCTCCGTTTCTGTACACCAATTTGCGAATGTATGTACGTAATTCCTTTTAATACGCTGTCGAACAAGTGGTATTCCGAGGCTTTGCCGAGTTGGTGAAGGTAACTCGTGTTGAGGCGTTTTGTCTGTACACCTCTTCTATCCAACATCTTGTTGTCTTGATTTCTTTCTCTTCTAGTCATGTCGCTAATAAACATACAATAGTTAGAAACATGTGTATCCTTCGGTATCTAAATCAACACTAATAAGTTTGAGACACAATTGTCCTTTTTGTCATTCAGTTAACCAATCCAAATGTGTATGCCGTATATTAGAGCCTCCTCAAGGTGGGTGGGATTGCGTTTTCATACACTATATGAAAACGCAATCCCACCCACCTTGAGGCCAAAGTGGCCCATCTGTAATTACATAATTCCAATAAATACCTGCATTATTTATAAGGATGTCGATCCCGTCCGGATATGTTTCCGAAATGTGGCTGCACATTTTTGCGATAGCTTCTACATCTGTCAAGTCTCCGTCAACGTACATGAACTTTCCTTTGTAAGAACTGGATGGGAATAAAAGCAATTGGTGTTCTGCATACTGTTTAATAAGTTATTTTGAAGATTTCTCTTCATAGCCGCTATTCTATACCTAGAGTGAGATGTATGGTGTGTGTTTGTGTTTTGTAAATTTGTAATTGTGCAATGCTAAATGTTTTTGTTCTGACCTGTCACATAGTAAAAATATAACACACATTTATATGCCGAGAAGCAAGTCGAAAATAGCATATGTTCTGATCTTGACTTTAATTATAATTGCTATTTACATCAACTGACATGGTTACAATAATGTTATATTGATGCCATAATTATATTCTCATACGACAAATGGTATTTTGTATTAATGAAGTATATCATGACGTATACACTAGTATGTTTGTAGATATATATATTTGTACATTTTGAAATGGGCATATGCCCTTAATGTATAAATACAAATAAAATGCAAATACATATATCTGTGTGTGGTATGATAATGGATACGTGACAACGGCTTCGTGATTGAGTGGGAAAAAGTAACTCAATGTAGATAATAAATAAATGAACAATTTACGATTTTAAGAGATGTATACCCATTTAAGAGATACCCATTTAGGAGATGTATACCCATTTAAGAGATGTATACCCAATACCCATTTAGGAGATGTATACCCATTTAGGAGATGTTTACCCATTTAGGAGATGTATACCCATTTAGGAGATGTATACCCAATACCCATTTAGGAGATGTATACCCATTTAGGAGATGTATACCCATTTAGGAGATGTATACCCAATACCCATTTAGGAGATGTATACCCATTTAGGAGATGTATACCCAATACCCATTTAGGAGATGTATACCCATTTAGGAGATGTATTACCATTTAGGAGATGTATACCCATTTAGGAGATGTATACCCATTCATATATTTAAAAGCCATCCACAACTATCATGTTTGTATATTAATTTACATGATACCGTTTGGTCACATTAAAAAATACAACACATTATGATCAAAAAGTACGAACAAAATAAAAAGATTCACTTTTCTTTAAACGAGATCTTATCAATGTTGGCTTTTTAAGAGCAAGAAGTAATATAAAATGTACAGCAATAAAAAAATATATGCGGACAAGTGAAAGGGCGAACACAATAGGGAACAAAGAAAAATACGGTTACAGTATGAAATGTGTCAAGTGCTCTATGTTAAATACAAAGCAGTTGTTTCCTTAGTGTTGGTCCAAAGAAGTGTTTTTCTTACCATCTTAAATTCTCCAAAATGTCATCTATTATATTTTGTTCACAAATGCCAGTAATTATGACGTCACATCCGGCCGCTGCAAGGCGTTGTGCTATACCAAGACCTATTCCACTTGTTGATCCAGTTACCAATGCAACTTTTCCTTCCACTAAAATAGAATTGAAGAATGCCTTATACAAGGGACCAAAACTGATGTAAATACATAAAACATAAATCTAAATATCATGGTGATAGACAAAATGGTAACATTAAACAGAAATCCCGTGTAACTATATCAGTCGCTAATTAACATACTATACTTGGAAAAAAATAAGTTTAGCAATAAAGATTGTACATTAAAGGGGTTGATGCACTATTTTCATACAAGGTTTATTTTAAAGGGCTCTGAAAAACTTGAAAAAGCTGAAAGAATTATCAAAATGCCATGAAAAATATAGGATATATGACCAATTGAAAATGTACAAAGAAACATAAAAGGAGGCGACCATTTTCGAACAATGACGTCATCGCACCTTTTTACCATATATGGCATATTGTTAAAATGTCTTTTAAAGCAAAGAAAATCACTGCAAATGAAAAAAATAAGTTAGCAGACATTTGATACATTTTACATCGTTCAAAGAAGGCCGCCTCCATTAATGTTCTTTGCAAATTTTCAATAGGTGATATGTCCTTTATTTTTCATGGCATTTTGATAATTCTTTCAGCTTTTTTCAAGTTTTCCAGAGCCCTTTTATATAAATCGAGTTATTTACCATTCAGTCAAGAAAACATATTTCGTATAAGAATTATAAGAATATTATAAAGACTATTTCAAACTTTATGACCAATCTGTGTTTAAGGAATTCACAAGATCTCCGTCGATTAAAACGTCTCGTCACCCGGTAAAGTTTAATAAAAGAAAAAACAAATTTAGTTTATAATTTACTGATATATGACATTTAAATCCATTAGTTTAAAAACAAAAGTGGCATTGCAAAAAATTTAATTATTTGTTGCTTCGCTCAAACAAAGTAGGTCAAAGTAATATAAAAAGCCCATGTATCCAAAATGATGTGCTACCCAAGACATAACTATGACAACTATATTGTAATTCCAGAGATTAACAGGTAAACTAAGTTTAAAACATCTAGTGCATACAGTTGGTGAGAAAGAGACAAACACGTAACAAATACTTTTTATCTTGTGTGGAGGATTAAGGTCACACTAGTAACTGCTATGCCATGTTTCAAATAAATAGACAAGATATGAATATTTAAAAAACAAACTTGAACGATGTAGTGCATACAGTTTCCGAGAAATATTCTTAAACGTAAAATTTGAATGTAAAAGTTAATAAGTTATCTGCCGATTACTTGGATGGTGAAGGTCACATCAGCAATGTCTATGACACGTTGCGGTATACTATCCAAGATACAACTACAACCAACGTTTGAAAGGTCTAGTGCATACAATTTCAGAGAAAGTGACCTAAACGCAAAAACAAAGTGGTATTATCGCAAAAACGTGTATGTTGACGCGGCCGCCAGAAAAGCAACACATAAATAATTGATAATAACCTTGTCATTATAATGAAATAAATGAACCAATATTTTCAAATTTAAAAATACATTTATATTAAAATAAGAACAAACTAATACTTTCTTTAAAGCAAATTAAAAAAATGCTCTTTCTTTCCGCAAACATCGTTTAAATATGAATGTATTGCATATATTTTATAATTATGTTAATTAAGTTGTTTAGTCACGATCATCCGTCGTGAGCAGATCCGATTTCCATGCAGTGATACTTTGTCGTCTATTTTTTCCTGATATGGACTGCATTCCTTTGGAATGTCCCCAACCGTAACATTTCATATTGAAAGTGTTACACTCAAATGGGATAATATTTTCTTGCATACCGGACAAGGATATCCGTCATTTTACCGGGGCTAGATATTTCCATCTCACTCTAGGGTCGAGATAAAATTCACGCGCGTTAACATCCGTTATGCAGGAAAACATGCAAAACGTTAGTAGCTGGCGGCGTCAACGCACAACATTTCTCTAATATGCAAGAAAAATAATCTATCATGGGTATTCGGTTCAGGTAGGGAATTCCAACCCTCGGTATAAGTGTTTTAATCGGAACCACGGCAGAGCCTCGATATAAACACTTTTACCTCGGGATGGAATATAAAAATCATCATGGGTATCCGGTAAAGATAGGGAATTCCAACCAGAGGTATAAGTGTTTTTATCGGAACCGAGGCTCTGCCGAATAAAACACTTATACCGAGGGTTAGAATTCCGTATCTGAACCGAATACCCATGATAGATTCTTTTTCTTGCATATCAGAGTCATTTTGCATGTTGACGCCGCCAGCTACTAAAGTTTTGCATGTTTTCCTGCATACCGGATGTTGGCGCGCGTGAATTTTATCTCGACCATAGGGTGAGATGGAAATATCTAGCCCCGGTAAAACGACGGATATCCTTGTCCGGTATGCAAGAATTCCCTATCTTCACCGGATACCCATGCAATATTCTTATATTATAGCATGTTCTTATTGTATTACACATGTTAAATATGAGCCCTATTCGCTAATGCGATCCCGCATATAAACAAGCTCAGAGTTATCTATCGTATTTATTGAGATCATGCATTTGTTATCATGCACTATGCATTTATTTACCTGATAAATAAAGACAGAGGTAGGTCATTGTGCTTCTCCAGGTACGTGCACTTGCTTTATCAGGCCAGTAAGCAATGCAAGATACCTGGAGTTTATTGTATGTGAATTTATATGACACCATTAAACTTATGGCGGCACACACGCCAAGATTAAGAACTGACATATTGTGCCTATGGTCTATCAAGTTTAATAAGCTCAGCAGGACTACGCATAAAATCTCACCCGAGCCTCACCACCCTTTATTTTTGGTGGATACTCGAGGAGTATTCCAGGTATTGAGGAAGCAAATCCTTTTGGTATTCATGCCTGTTGTATCGAAAGAAGTTCCCAACATAAAGTTTTTGTGATAAAAGGATTTTCTGAGCATTTAAGGCCTGTTTTTTCCTGGCTGATATGACGTTATTGACTTGTTTGTGAGCTAAGAACCAATTGCATGGCTCTATGATGATTTTATTTATCAACTTGAACGTTTTGAAAGTGAAAGTAGAATACATGTAAGATTTGCCGAATGAATGCAGTTTGTTCACGGTGTCAACAAAGATCCGCACATTATTTTCATAATTGCCACATGACCGCTACTTTTCTCAGCAGTTTTCTAGAGAGGAAGGTCACTAAAAATATGTAAGTGAATCTTAGTTTGAACTTCATTTTTTTAAAATGACAAATTAGAGAGAATGGAAAATATTGTACAGAACTCAGTGGGATTTGTTTTACTTCCGGTACCCCTCCACTTAATGCTATCACACCAGTTTTAGAGAATGTAACATGATAACGCATGATCCCCGTAAACTGCTCCACAGCCGACAATTAAATTGACTTGTTCTGTTTGAAAAACGGACATGCGCAGCGCAACAGTCTAGATCCTCCGCTATTTAAAATAGTTTTAGTGAATATACATGTACTGGAGAATGTACTTGACTCTAGTTAGCTTGCTAACTGTTGGTTTTATATTCATATTAAGATTAACCACTTTGTACTACGCATTTGAAACCACCGACATAATAATTAGGTCTGTGTTTAAACATATGAGGAAATAATAAATTAGATACATGATTTGCATATAAACAGCTATAATCAGAGATAGAGTCAAGTGAAGAAAATAAACTATGTTTACGAAAAAATTAATGAAACTCTGATCATTGATGAATACTTGAATAAATTAATGAACTAATAAACTAATGAATGGTCACAATTTGGTTATCTTTACGTGCAACCCAAGTTTATTAAAACCACGCGATTAGTTTTGCCCTAAATATGCTGCGTGGTTTATGAATGACGTCATGCCAGGGAGTAGGTAAACGTTGATTAATATTACTCTCATATTGCGTGGTTTAGGTGTGGCGTCGACGTTGACGAATTTAAATAGAGTCTAAACGTTGATAACTTCGTTTTTTGCTTTGTTTGTTTTTTAAAGCGTTCGTTTTAAGCGCGGTTTTGGGCGAAACTACTCCACCTGCGACCCTCAATTCCAAAGTGGAATGTCCCTTTACTTCACTGCAGAGCCTGTCGCAGGTTTAAAGTGTAATAATGCAACTATTATCTACCAGCAACATTTTGCGTACTGGCTACAGCCTATACTGCATTTATTTTCAAGTTAACTGGGTCAGTAGTTGATAGAACAATGAGTGGTATTTGAGTGTGTTTTAAGAATAATGCGGTTTGGTACATTCCACTAGCGGATACCGGGGGTGGGGGCGCGCACCACCCCTAAAAAATCCGGATCATACATGTATGTCCATGTTACTGTAGATCAAATATCAAAGGATGTATGCCCATGTTACTGTAGATAAAATATCAAACAATTACGATGCACGCCCTCAGTGTAAAAAATGTTCTTGCTCGCTTCGCTCGCTCGACGCATAATGGCTAATGAGTGGTTTGATTAACACACTGTTAAATCCATTTGTTTGAGAACGCCCCCTTTTTTATTCATACATGTATGTCCATGTTACTGCAGATAAAATATCAAACAATTTCGTTGCACGCCCTCAGTAAAAAATAAATAATAAAAAATAAATAAAAAAATGTTCTCTCTCGCTTCGCTCGCTCAACGCATAATGGCTAATGAGTTGTTTAATTAACACATTGTTAAATCCTTTTGTTTGAAAACAGACTGTTTTATCCTAGCAATGCACTATCGCATCCGTTTTATAAGGCTATAGACGTACCCGAAAATTTACCAAAATCTTACGCCCCCACTAAGCTGAAATCCTGGATAGTGATATTATGTGCCCATGAAAGCTATTTACGCTAACCAATAGGCCATATAGACTACTCTATCCCCTTCCCCCCTGTCTTCACCACTTGTTATGTTATATTTTATCCTTTATATTCTATATTCAATTTGCGCTTTGTTTGTGGTGCAGTGCGGACCTACGGCGCCAATGCGTCTTGGTGCTGTGATCTCTATTGGACCATTTTTCCCGCATGTTTTTAAGTATCGCCGTTGCGTCTTGGTGCTGTGATCTCTATTGGACCATTTTTCCCGCATGTTTTTAAGTATCGCCGTTGCGTCTTGGTGCTGTGATCTCTATTGGACCATTTTTCCCGCATGTTTTTAAGTATCGCCGTTGCGTCTTGGTGCTGTGATCTCTATTGGACCATTTTTCCCGCATGTTTTTAAGTATCGCCGTTGCGTCTTGGTGCTGTGATCTCTATTGGACCATTTTTCCCGCATGTTTTTAAGTATCGCCGTTGCGTCTTGGTGCTGTGATCTCTATTGGACCATTTTTCCCGCATGTTTTTAAGTATCGCTTATAAACTTGGGAGTAAAGTGCTCTATCGAGAATTGTTCTTCCTTTCATCCAATTCACACCTCAGCAAATTACGGGAATCTTGTAAAACGATAAAAAAGAGAAAAAACTCTTAGTGGCATTCATGCTGTTTTGATTCAGCTATATACAAAAAGTTTAAATATTTAAAACTAAGATCTATTTTGCGATTATTTCATGAATAGCAGTTAATTAAGTTCAGAAGTTCTTCGGCATATAACTCGCCACCAACAGATTCAAAATGATACTACCAGTTGTGATTCTCACAAGGTTACAGTATTCAGGGGCGGATCCAGGATTTGAGGTTAGAGGGGGCGTAAGTTGTTAGTCAATTTTCGGGTCCGTCACTAGCCTCATAAATTGGTTGCGGTAATGCATTGATAGGGTAAAAAATTCCGTTTTCAAATGAAAGGATTTAACAATGTGTTAATTAAACCACTCATTAGCCATTATGCGTTGAGCGAGCGATAATTTTTTTTATACTTAGTGCGTGCATCGAAATTGTTTGATATTTTATCTACAGTAACATGGACATACATGTATTTATAAAAAAAAGTCCGTTTTCAAATAAAAAGATTTAACAATGTGTTAATTAAACCACTCATTAGCCATTATGCGTCGAGCGAGCGAAGCGAACAAAAAAAATAATTTATACTGTGGGCGTGCAACGAAATTGTTTGATATTTTATCTACAGTAACATGGACATACTTGTATGAATAAAAAAGTCCGTTTTTCAAATAAAAGGATTTAACAATGTGTTAATTAAACCACTCATTAGCCATTGTGCGTCGAGCGAGAACATTTTTTATACTAAGGGCGTGCATCGAAATTGTTTGATATTTTATCTACAGTAACATGGACATACATGTATGAATAAAAAAGTCCGTTTTCAAATAAAAAGATTTAACAATGTGTTAATTAAACCACTCATTAGCCATTATGCGTCGAGCGAGCGAAGCGAGCAAAAAAAAAATTTATACTGTGGGCGTGCAACGAAATTGTTTGATATTTTATCTACAGTAACATGGACATACTTGTATGAATAAAAAAGTCCGTTTTTCAAATAAAAGGATTTAACAATGTGTTAATTAAACCACTCATTAGCCATTGTGCGTCGAGCGAGAACATTTTTTATACTGAGGGCGTGCATCGAAATTGTTTGATATTTTATCTACAGTAACATGGACATACATGTATGAATAAAAAAGTCCGTTTTCAAATAAAAGGATTTAAGATTTAACAATGTGTTAATTTAATTAAACCACTCATTAGCCATTATGCGCCGAGCGAGAATTTTTTTTATACTGAGGGCGTGCATCGAAATTGTTTGATATTTTATCTACAGTAACATGTACATACATGTATGAATAAAAAAGTCCGTTTTCAAATAAAAGGATTTAACAATGTGTTAATTAAACCACTCGTTAGCTATTATGCGCCGAGCGAGCGAAGCGAGCGAGAAACAATTTTATAGGACCAGTTCACCTACCCAAGTCCGCTATGCTTCATCAGTTATTTACGCGGGTAGACTTTTGTAGCTTGCCATATCTTCCGCGTCGGCAGAAGTGTATATGAACTTGATGTAAGTGCATGACTGTGTTATTTTGGATAGGATAAACAATGATTTACCAGAGGAAATGGAAGGTAAAACTGAGTTTTATCGTTGAAATATTGTGCTATGTACAGTTATGTCTACTGTTTTGTTTGTTTATTTGGAGTTTAACGTCAGTTTTCAGCACATTTTAGACTGTATCATAGTGTATGGCGGCTCACTTATTCCTGGGTAGAATCTGTAGTGGTACTGTATACCTCCCGCCATCCGTAAGTCCGTAAGAATCGACACCCGCTCATGTAGTGGTTTAGCTAGCTGCGAGAATCGTAGCTTTTATGGCGTGTACCTATACTATGGTAGGTAATACCTCCATAAGAGCCATGATTGTCACGTCAATGGTCTATCCGAACTAATAATCAGTAAGGTATTAGGGCTCGCGAGTATTAATCCTAATTCGATCCTGGCCGGGATTAGACTAGTCCTCAATGTGAAGTTCCTCGCCTAACATCATCACCTATGCACTCGACCGGTCAAGACGTCTCATGTCTTCCGGTCTACTGGTGTAGAATTGATTTTTTACTTCGGTTTTTACCATTTTAAATATCTACGGATAGGGTTTGGTGTTTGGGGTTTAGAGACATAGCAGTCGTATACGCTATTTGTTTGCTCTCTGATTATTATCAGGGGCAAACAACATAGACTGCTAGAGTGAGACTTTTACTTCGTGACTGGGGTGGTAGATCCATCCCGTCTCGAAGTATAGTCCACAATAGTTTTTTTATATATATCTATACTAGCGAGAACCAACAAGGGACATAATCTATGTCGTCTTTAAATAGCCATGTCGATTTCCTGTTCCTAAAAGTGCGCGAAAATGGGGTTTCCCATTACGGCTATTATTCCCATTATTTTGACTGGATATTTAAAAATGACATCCAATCAGCATTCACGGACCCTAGATGTCGGAGCACCACGTCAAATTGACGCAGAAACAGGTGTGAAAGTAGAAGAAAACTGCCATATAAAAATTGAATTTTATTTTTTGTTCTGTTTGAGAAGAGGTACCCAAGTAAGTTTGATATCATTTTGAAGTTTAATATACATTTAAAAAATTCAGACATAATTTGCGATGATAAGTACCCGTTTTCTGTAAAATTATGATGACAACTGTACGGGGGTCTGAACCGGAAGTAAAAAAATATATATATAAAAATGGCGGCGCCCACCGTTTAGATTGCAAACAAACTGTATTTTAACTGAATTTGATTGATTGTTTGAACTGTGAGTGTAAATGAGTATATATTCTGTTGCATATGCCTTATATGAAGTATTCTGATGATGAATCATTTATTTTTAAGCATTATATACTGTTTGTATGTATCAACTGTATGGTACTGATCTTGAGTGTTAAGTTTTTAACATTCAAGTTACTGGTTTCATCAATTTCCACATTGCAGACACCTGTCGTCACACACTGACAACCTGTTGACACAACTTTGATTCTTGAATATGTTGCAATATTCGAAATACCTGCTGATAGTGATATTTTGTTTATAATACATGACTACCGGTTTATATGTATACAACTATGTGTGCTAAAGCTAATAAATGAAGTCATTTTAAGTGCAAAATATGTATATGTTGTATAAATATGTTGCTATGACAAAGGATATTCATTTAATAACATTATTAACTGAAAAACTGCTTTTTTCATGCTTGGACAAGTTTTTGACAAGGAAATAAAGGTGAGTATTTGTGATTGAAAATATACACATAGAAAAAAAATCTTAAAAAAAAAAGTTATAATCCAAATTTTACAAACTCAGCTGTTCTAATATTGTAATAAATGGATGTATTTATGTTATGTACTGAATTTGGTGATATTATCTCGAAAAATAAAAAATCATTGATTCATGCTATCTATACCCTAGACGCTGAATTTTATCTGTGGATATTAGTTTTTATCATAATTTTAGTTAGAATCTAAGGTTTGTTTACGCCAGTATTGGCTATATATCTTTCATATCTGGGTGAGCACTATTCTAAATACAACGTATCTACCTATTGTATTCAATTTGACACATTCGCCCAAAACACAATAGTCTATTTTTAGACTCTATTTTTATCTAGAGGCGAATGTATAGTTTCGAAAATATTTTCACTTCGCAATAATTTTAGTTTCTGATAAGATCTGGCTAATAAAGGATTCTTATATATCTAATCTATATCTATTAAAAGAATATAATACATCTGTTTAGTTATTGTATGCATATATACAATATATCATTAGAAATTCTCTGATTTTTATAATTAGAAGCTTTGTTAACATAGAAGATTTTCGAAACTATCCATTACATTACCTTATTTGGAAACGTTCTACATACGTTTCAATTCATTTCCGGTTATAGACCTTTCATATTAAAGTTATACAAGGCGTGTGTGGAACAGTTTAGCTATAGTTTATATCTAATAAAAGAGGATAGTACGTCTGTCTAGTTATTGTATGCATATATACAATATATCTTTGGAAGTTTTCTGATTTTTATAATTAGAAGCTATGTTATTATAGAAGATTTTCGAAACTATCCATTACATTATTTGGAAACGTTCTACATACGTTTCATTTCATTTCCGGTTATAGACCTCTCATATTAAAATTATACAAGGCGTGTGTGGAACCGTTTAGCTAAAAATAGGACATCAGCTGGTCAAGATACGTAGACATTTAGTGTAGATTGTGAACTTTTTCCAAATATAGATATCCTATTGAGTGCATAGGGTGAATGATACGCTGACATTAAAAGCGTACACATATAGGCTAGTTGCATTACATTACATTGTACTATACGGTACTGCACTAGCCCTATAAAGACTTATAGTGTTTTAATAGTGTTATTTATTTTATTGTGTTTCCATAACTTCATTTAAATAAGGAAAGCAGTATACAGTTACAATTATATTGGACTTAATAGTGTCAATTATCATATAGCCTCAATAGTGCCATTCCTTTTCTTTTCTTTTCTTTATATCAAATATAGTTGACGTGGTACAGGGTGTTGTACATTTATTTATTATATACAGTATTTAGTCAGAGTATGATTATTAGCGTTTCCTCTTAACAGACATTTCCTAAAATGCGATAGCTCTAAACAGCGTAAATTAATTACATCCAAAGTAAGCTGTGAAACACAAGGTCAGCTTATTGTGTATGATTCGATTGTTTACCGCTCATTCTAACACGACCTCCGCAGTCTTTCATATACACAAAGAAGAGAGACAGCTGTATGTTATTCTACGATAAAATACAGCTGTTCCATTAATTCCCCGCGTATATTTCATCCGTTGGAAGCGATACGTTACCTGACGTCACTTGGTAAATATACGTCACGAAGACAAACTCAATGCGTTTCAATACACTAGTAGTCATGTGACAAACAATTAAGTCATTGCTTACGGCATATAGCTTGCGCTGTATGACGTCAAACGTTCTAACCTTGTTCAAGATGCTTATCAATGTTATATGTACTGATGCATATGATGGGTTTATATCTGGGGTGTGCACGGTTTGGGAGCATGGCAAGTTTGTTGTAATTAACATTTCATTAAAATTAATGTTAGATCTTTGCATACGGGGCGCCCAATGGAACAGCCTGTAAACATAGCAGCCTGATTACCTTGACCTCCGAGATAATATATAGTGCCCCAACAATAGCGTAAACAATGGGGTTAATGTTGTGTTAGAATCGAAATAATAAATACGTACCTGTATTTTATCGGTGAATAAAATACAGTTAGTCTTTCGGATGCGAGTAATTAAATCACGAGTGCGAAAGCACGAGTGATTTAATTACTACGCATCCGAACTCCTAACTGTATTCTATTCACCGATAAAACACAGGTACATATTTATTATTTCTTAAATCAGCAGCCTCCGTGTCAATCGATGGTGTCAAGTCGCGGGGTTTGCGTTCTGTTCGCTATTTCAGTGAATAAAAGTCTCTTATTACTTCATTGGCTATTTTGATAGTTTACCATGGTCATGTGAAATTATCATGTGATCGTAGACTACTTTTGGAGTCATTGAGAAAGGTGAAAGTGAAAGTGACATCCTTGGTAGAAATTGAGGAAAATGCCCTGACGTAGTATTCTCTAGGTATCATCTGGGAGTCCGCTGAAATATCAAATATCTTGCGTTATTGACCCATTACATGTAAAATCAAGTCAGTTAAAGAAGCTAACCCGCCAAATAAGCAAAATTACATTAAAATAGTCAAAACTCTATCCAGGTGTTCAGGTAAAATAATACATATTTGCCGATTTAAGGTATAGCTTTTTTCACGGATTCTTAAAATATCAGTTTTTGAATATGCGTAAAATGATTATAAGTTGGTAACTATTAATTCGACCAGTTTCGGGTTAAAGATGTTTATAGTGTGTGTACAGAGTTATATATATATACACCTCGTCGTCAGTAGGTTTATAATTTTTAAAATTTGCCTTTTGATGACGATATGGCTACTTTAAATACTATAGCACTAGTCTAGTAGTATCAAAGTAGATTGTAGTCACTAGTCTAGTAGTATCAAAGCAGATTGTAGTCACAAGTCTAGAAGTAACAAAGTAGATTGTAGTCACTAGTCTAGTAGTATCAAAGTAGATTGTAGTCACTAGTCTAGTAGTAACAAAGTAGATTGCAGTCACTAGTCTAGTAGTATCAAAGTAGATTGTAGTCACTAGTCTAGTAGTATCAAAGTAGATTGTAGTCACTAGTCTAGCAGTATCAAAGTAGATATTGTCTCTAGTCTAGTAGTAACAAAGTAGATTGTAGTCACTAATCTAGTAGTATCAAAGTAGATTGCAGTTTATAATAATATAGCACTAGTCTACCAGTATCACAGTAGATTGTAGTCACTAGTCTAGTAGTATCAAAATAGATTGTAGTCACTAGTCTAGCAGTATCAAAGTAGATTGTAGTCACTAGTCTAGCAGTATCAAAGTAGATTGTAGTCACTAGTCTAGCAGTATCATAGTAGATTGTAGTCACTAGTCTAGTATTATCACAGTAGATTGTAGTCACTAGTCTAGTAGTATCAAAGTAGATTGTAGTCACTAGTCTAGCAGTATCAAAGTAGATTGTAGTCACTAGTCTAGCAGTATCAAAGTAGATTGTAGTCACTAGTCTAGTAGTATCACAGTAGATTGTAGTCACTAGTCTAGTAGTATCAAAGTCGATTGTAGTCAATAGTCTAGTAGTATCACAGTAGATTGTAGTCACTAGTCTAGCAGTATCAAAGTAGATTGTAGTTATACCTACTCCATTGATTGTAATTTTACCTACTCCAGGTGATACAAACTTCCAGAACGGGTAAAAGTTAACTTATTCTGAAATGTTGTATCACCTCGACTAGGTACATGCCAGATCAGGTTCACACGAGATTCGTTATCTGGGAGTGTTATCATGACGTGGATTTACCTACGAGAGGTGATACAGGCTTCACAAAAAGGTTTCACCCGTGTGGTTGCCGGGGTAGAATACATCCACTGCAAATCCCGCTAGAGGCAGTGGGGTAGCTCCCCTCTTCCATGTTCATTTTATCATTTTTATCATACTCATTCAAAGTCTTTATCATGACACCGTGTTTGCAAACGTGGAAACGTGGCTCCATCGTAAATGGAGTGTCTACTACAGAATTTGTAGCAACTAAGCAGTTCTTGCAGATGAGAAGTTTCTAGGCCCATTCGCCATATGTTTTCTTAATGTAATTTGAGGATGAGACTGGCATGTTCATTCCTGTTAGGCGCCATATAACCTTTCATGTGTGCGCCGTTAAACCCAATTTAATTCAATCATGGAAAAAAGTTACTGTAGTTATGACGTTTTTATATACCTCCTTACATATCATTAAACAAATTAAAACAGTATTTATGACTGCAATTCGTTGAGAAAGGACTCTGGACAACAGGAAATAACCTTTTTGTAATCTGTCACGCGTATGTACATTACAGTTCATAAACATTAAATACTCATCAGTATATACGTCGTCATTACACAGTAATCGGCGTAAACTTTAAATTCACGTAAATTGCCAACTGACACAATGTTACATGTTTTAATTAACTCAGCCTGTTAACATCATTGCTGATGGTTCACATTTCGCGTTAAACATTCATAGAAATTCATTACTAGCTGCGGAATTGCAAGCATTTCAATCAAACATAGTGACGCCATTGGTTACTTCCGAAATCTATTTTACTAGTATAGTGATACAGATTCTAAATTCCATGAGAAATGAAGGTAATAGGTATACATTATTGATACATACTATTTATATTTTTATTAAAGTCAAATTAATATCATTAGCAGGCAAGTTTGCATTATATGTACTACCCACTGAACATGCAACTTCAGAAAGACTACATACGCCTTAACAACTATATTTGAATCTTCCCCTCCAATTCCCACACATAAATTCAATCGTCTTATACAAATAATGCATCCTGTTACTAAAGTATAAACCGTGGCTTGTCATTTTAGAGTATGAGTTTATATGTGTTGGCAACTATTGTAAAATAAAACAGGACACTCTAATGTGGTAATATGTCATTTATTCTATTAAAAATGACGAATAAGCATAAAACAAGCTTATAATCTAAATAATAAGTAAGTTAAAATTGAATCAAAAATGTTTAACAACAAAATGTGTTAACTATTTTTTGCCATACACATAGGTGGGCTACAATCCGCCCGCTAAACTAATACAAACAACCAAAGGATATACATATATCCTATGCCTAATACGACAAACAATCAAAGGATATACATATATCATAATCCTATGGCTAATACAAACAATCAAAGGATATACATATATCCTATGGCTGGGAGGTGGATGGGGATGGTGGTGGGAAATTTCTTTTAGCAAAACTTTGCTTAGCTTTGTAAAGTAATGGCGTCGGTAACGAGCAGGTCAGCAGACTGATTCTGAGATTCTGCTGAGGTGATATCTTCTGGCAGGGGTCATCACAAAACACTTAAACCCAAATATTGCTAGGGGGCGACTCAAATAATTTTATCTGCGCTAAACAACATTTGAATCTTCCCCTCCAATTCCCACACATAAATTCAATCGTCTTATACAAATAATGCATCCTGTTACTAAAGTATAAACCGTGGCTTGTCATTTTAGAGTATGAGTTTATATGTGTTGGCATCTATTGTAAAATAAAACAGGACACTCTAATGTGGGAATATGTCATTTATTCTATTAAAAATGACGAATAAGCATAATACAAGCTTATAATCTAAATAATAAGTAAGTTAAAATTGAATCAAAAATGTTTAACAACAAAATGTGTTAACTATTTTTTGCCATACACATAGGTGGGCTACAATCCGCCACCAGCAATATAATTGCGTACCCACCCGAATACCCGACGAAAATGAGAAGCCACCTCAATGTTATATTATGAAAACCTTAGTATGATATCAAGCAATAATCAACAATTTACAAGCAACTGAAAATTAATACTACACATAATACTATCAACGAAAGCAGCCTTATACTGAACTGTCATTACACCTTCAAACACGTCAAAATACAGCATTGTACTGAACTTTCAAATGATATTATTCCATCTAAATATTATTCGTGAGGTATCCTACTAATTCAAAATGAAGATGCAGCATTGGACATTGTTATAAAGCAGCCTTATGCTGGACTTTCATTAACTATATTACACAGTTGCACATGTACGATGTAGAAGAACCTCACTATGTTATTTTGATAGCAGCTAACAGCAATGTACATATAAAATATGGTGCTGAAATTCAAGTGATAATTAATAATCCACCTAAACACTATTCTTGAAGTGTGAGACACATTCAAACTTAAATGCAGCATTGTAACGTTTTTCAGAAAGCAGCCTTATGCTGGACTTTCGTTAAAGATATTACAAACTTGCACATGGCACGTGTCGCAAAAACTCACCATGGTATTTTGTAGCAACTAATCAGCAATGTACATATAACATATGGTGCTGAACTTTCAAATGATAATAATCCACCTATCCATCTAAAACACTACTTGTGAGTTATCGGACTAATTCAGAATCAAATGCAGCATTGTACACTTCTTGAAAACAGCCTTATGCTGGATTTTCAGTAAAGAGATTCCAAATCTGCACATGTAGTCAAGATAGAAACTATTGTATTTGGTACCAACTAATAGCAATGTACATATAATACATGGTGAAAAAAGCGTTACCTCATAAATACATAACAATAATCAATATGTTCAAAAAGAATTTACATAACCATCAATATAACATTAAGCAACAGGACTTGAAAGCAGCCTTTTGCTGGACTTTCATTGATTACTGTCGCCTAGACCATTTAACTAACTGAACTGAATGTTGTTTAACGGCTCACCAACACAGTACAGGCTATCCAGAGCCGCCCCAGAGAGAGGGGAATGATACATAGGAATCCGGGAACCTGCCCTACTCCTATCATCGAACAGATTCCTATGGCTCCCTAACGCGCTCGGAGGATAGACCGATACACGGGACCGCCCGGTCCACGTCCCCATCCGACGGACGAGGCTAAGGGAAAGTGTCTTGCCCAAGAACACACCGACGGAACTCAGTGGCACCACGGAAGGATTGAACCATTTAACTAATTTTCTCACTTTATTTTGGCCATAATTGTTGGGTTTCCAAGAATCCTAAGATATCAATTTGGAGTTGAAGGGAGCACTTGCCCAAGAACACACCGACGGAACTCAGTGGCACCACGGAGGATTGAACCATTTAACTAATTTTCTCACTTTATTTTGGCCATAATTATTGGGTTTCCAAGAATCCTAAGATATCAATTTGGAGTTGAAGGGAGCACCTGGGGCCGCGGCACTCACCAATTTTTGACGAGCAAAGCATTTGAATTGTGGATGAGGCTTCCCGCACTGGCCGCAAACATGATCGTATTGACAATTACGCACCTGACAACCCTGAGGTTTGTTATACTTGAAACAATATTTGTTCATGTTAACTGTATTGTTCACTGCAAGTCCAACGTCGAGAATCGAATAGCTTAATTTCACAATGTAGTTTACATAAACTACACATTTAATAATGTATACAAATACATGTAATACAATATTAATAGTTATTAACCTACAAATACATGTAGGTCTAACTTTGCAATAAAAACAACCGTGTATCATTGTGCATAATCTGCAAGTCCAACGTCGAGAATCGAATAGTTTAATTTCACAATGTAATTTACATAAACTACAAATTTAATAATGTATACAAATACATGTAATACACAATTTATAGTTAATAACCTACAAATACATGTAGGTCTAACTTTGCAATAAAAACAACCATGTATCATTGTGCAAATCCAAATTCGAAAATCGATATCCTAAATTTCACAATGTAGTTTAGTTTTTTTTTTTTTTTTTAATTTTTTATTGTTTTTTTTTTTTTTTTTAATTTTATTTTCTTTTACCTTATTTATTCCATCGGCCCACCCGAATTACACAATCTCTGACACTCCTGATGTATTTTGGATAACCAATTTCGTTAGACAAATGTATTCCATCGCTATTGAAAATGTTTTCTGTACAGTTCCACAAACCCCTATGCTTGCAATAAAAAATTGGTAGGTCCGTAGTAGTTACCAGGTTCTGAATAGCAACATTGGCCCGAATAACATGAGAATTATACTCTGGATATGGCACATTTTCCATGTGCAAAACCTGCAAGATGGCTACCTTCTTTACATTTAATCCGATGACGATATATGAAGCATAGTTCAAAATGTCTAGTGCAAATTGTTCTGGTGAGTATAACGGACTGCATAAATCATTTGAACCTAAATCTAGCAACACGATATCACGTTCTTCCAGATCACAATCTCTAGAGTGCTGTCTCCTACTTTGTTGCAATTTAAGTCCCCCTAAACCGTAACAGCTGACATTAACTGCATTCCACGTCAGCCCTAAGTTGAAATATTCAGCACTATTTACTAATAATTGTTCAAGACGATGAACAAAACTATGCCCAAATCACAACATGCACCGCCATTCTGCGAATATCTCGAGTGTTTACACACGCCGTAATTTAATACACAGCATCTTCATGCCGCAGGTTTAGCTATCCCCTGAACTCGGCCGCAACAACTTTGCACTATTTATAGTACACTTAACCAGTGAACTTCACTGACTTCACCTACTTCCCAGCATCGGCTACGCTGTTTTAGTTTTCCAGTCTCCGGGTCCTTAACTGCGCTTATCTCAGTAGCACGCCTTTGCAACAATACGTTGTGTGCAAAATCTACGCTTATTAACGAACCAACAACATTTAACCTTGATGTAGTAATAAACCAAACGACAATTTACAATACTGAATAGTCAAAAACAATAATGCTATTATATATTCGTGCCAGCGTAAATCGAACATACAAACCCGTACAGTAGCCTGCTCTGAATTTTACTTTTAATCGAGGCAATAATCAAAATATAAAAGTTCTACATGCGATCTTTTTGCACATATCCCGGGCAAATAGATTCAGTTTATCATCGATCTACAAACATATATATCCATGAGTTTATTGAAACATTATTACCAAATATTCCTTAATATTTTGGTATCTTTCCAAAAGTATGTGAATGCCTCGTGGGTTTTTCAATGCCTCGTGTGTTCCAGCGTACAACATGCTGTAGAATTATTATAACAGCAAAATAGCAGCAACTATACAGTATAAACAATTACTTAACTGAAAACACCGTTCCTCGAATAATCCGCGACAATATCCTTCGGAACAACTTCGCTTTAACTTCGTAAAACGAAATTTCTTTTAGCAAAACTTTGCTTAGCTTTGTAAAGTAATGGCGTCGGTAACGAGCAGGTCAGCAAACTGACTCTGAGATTCTGCTGAGGTGATATCTTCTGGCAGGGGCATCACAAAACACTTAAACCCAAATATTGCTAGGGGGCGACTCAAATAATTTTATCTGCGCTAAACAACATTAATACTTATTATTATACCTCACTGTAAACACTCCATGTAAAATCCCCATACCCTGCCGGGTTGATATTTCGCGCTTTCACATTCAACGCCTCATAGGGGGTGATAGCGCAAAATATCATTTGAAAAGCTTAGTTCTAAAAATAGATTTTTTCAACAACAACAAAACTTTTTTCTTCATTAACGAGTATATTAGTATATTAGGAGTATTTGTTCGGTATAATAAAATAAATATCACATCCTCTTGAGGGTGCCAGTGGATATTATCAACCCTCGAAATGATAATGTCAACCTCGGCTTTCGCCTCGGTCGACATTACTTTCTCAGGTTGATAATATCCACTGGCACCCTCAAGAGGATGTGATATTTTCATAATAGTAGTCATTAGGTCACAACAATCGCAAATGGGATATTTGTCAGGGAGTGTTATAGTAATTACGCCACCAACAACAGCCACATTTTACAATAAATGTACACCGTTTCTATGGCGGGAGGTGTTCAGTACTGGTTCTACCAATGAAAAGTGGGTGATCTGCCTCCACCACAAAAAATCGACCGTCATATATAACCTTACATGTGTTGAAAATGACGTAAAACACCATACATACATACACCGTTTCTAAACTTACTGACGATGAGGTATATATATATATATATGACATTTATAATTTACATATTTTGGGAATACAAACTTTATAGACACAATATAAATGGCTTGAACAAACCAGGCCAAACACCAAAACTGGAGCGTTGAATTAAGAGTTACCAACTCATAATTCATTTGACGCATAGTCATTTCGGGTATTATAAAAACTCGTAAATAAACCTATACTTTTATCTGCTCATATACATTATTATCTGACCTGAAAACCTGGAAAGAGTTGTATCAACATGTTGTAGTGTAATTTTGCCGTTATTTAGCGTGTTAGTTCTTAAAATAAACTAATATTTAAAACACTTACTTTTCAAATGTCGTACGTGTCAACTCCCCCCTAGTGTTGAAGCAGGATCTATCATATTTGAATGACACTGTACTTGAATGACCCTGGTTGAAGATACACGATACGATGGTATGTGTATGCATGCGTTGATATCATAAATGTTATCACATGTATGCAAATAAACCCACACAATACTTAAGAAATCCACCCAGATATGTGCATACATTTATTCGACTAATTATAGTTGTTGTTTCGCTCGGTATTTGCACTGGAAGAAACAAACAGTGTAGGATTTAGTAGGCATTTTTTAAAACTTATTTTTCTTACTGTTTGAAGGTGAGAAAGTGTTGATTCTTATGGATGGTGGGAGGTCTAAAGAACTTTTTTTTTCCATAACGTTTTATAACGTCGAATAACGTTTCGTACAATTAACGACGACGTTTCCGCCTACCTTTGCTTCGTTTGTCACAGTGTAAATAGTTAAATTGCTCATGTAACGCCTTTAACATACCGAAAAGTGCATATCTGCACGATAAAATGGGAGAATACAAAAAAGAAAAAAAAAGGTACAGTAGAAACCATAGCATCCAAACGCAATGTCAGCCTAGGTCCGCGCTTTATCACAAAGAGCAATTAAAATATACAATGAAAAGGACAATACACAACACAAAGAGTGGTGAAGACAGGGTTACCGACTTGGAACGGTCAGTAGACAATAGGGCTCACTGGTTACAAACCTTCCTTATATAAGTTTGAGCGACATGTACAGTTAATAATCTGAGGTCCTTTAAACAAAGAGATCGAACAGTGATCATATTTACACACATTTTGATGCGTTTTCAACATTGACACATATTCGTCATCCCTGCTTATCCTTAACATATCTATGTAACTTATTAAGTTGACAAATGATGGTGAATCGGAAAGTGTTTCTAATGAGAATGTACAAATCCTGAATAAATAATATTAATAATAATAATAATATATTTATTTCAAGAGGATAACATATTTGGCTACAAGCCAGTCTAACATATGGTCCTCCGGCAAAATAGAATATATGTACAGTATATACAAACATGATTAAAACAATGATACAAAAACAATAAAATATGTCTAGAAACTTCATGATTTGTCTAAAAGGTGGTATTTGAGAAACATTGATTAAGACTGATTCAACCTTTAGGTGATGTGTATACAATATAAAACTAATGTTTAAAACTCACTGGTAATCAAGTTGTCAACACATCATTTAAACAACACAATACATACTGCTGTAAGATAATTGTAACAATTAAAAGTGATGGTATATTGACTGAATATGCAAGTGATCTTGAGAAATATTTTCCGATTGAAATATCATACCTAATTTTGTTTCTACAGGGTTGGTCTTGTTTAATAGTAATACACAAACACAAAAAGGCAATTGCATTGTACTTAGTTTGGTTACACCACCAGTCCTGCTTATAGTACGCGTATGTGTGATTTAGCCTAAGGCAGCAGCACTTTATGCAGGTTTACAATCACTCTATCCAAAACACTAGATTTGAACTAAATATGACTAACTATATGTTTTATAACATTTCTTATATATGGACCTCCTTGTAGTCAAGCCCAGTTGACGAAAAGTACAAGCTGATCTCCTGAGCTGTAATGCAATGATGTTTTCAATTAAGAATTCATTCGTTTAAAACAATATACCGAAACTATCTGTAAGTATGTAATCAATGTTATCTAGACCAGCAGACAAAACATACAAGCTGATCCATTGAACCGTCAAACATTGATGTTTTATTGTATTATATATATGATAGTACGTAATCAATGTTATCTAGCCCAGCAGACTAAACATACAAACTGATTCCACTCAACCGTCAAACATTGATGGCGTATTGTATTAAATATATGAAAGTATGTAATCAATGTTATCTAGACCAGCAGACAAAACATACAAGCTGATCAACTGAAATGAATGACGTGAACCTGCCATGTGAACATTAATGAAAATGTTCAACAGCAGACAAAAGGCGTCACCTTTTCTCCCCGGATATTCTGCAGACAAAAAGCGCTGCGAGGACAAAAAGCGTCACTTTTTCAGATTTTGTGTGTAAGTTCCAATAGTCCTGTGTGATTATCCAGGGGCGTAGTTGTGCCCAAATCAGTGCGTAGGCACAAGGGTTAGGGGGTTAGGGGGTCCGGGGGCATGCACCCCCGGGTATTTTTTTTTAGTAGGAAGTCAAATCCTGCATTCTGACGGTAGTTTAAGCAGCAAACAATATGTTTTAAACCGCGATTTCAAGCTTTTTTAATCTGCGATTTCGCAACAAAAACAAAATAACAAATATTAATATGAATACTTACTTGCTTTCTGAAAATCTTTCGAAATGTTGCACAATCATGGTGTGTTAAATATTTGGTTTCGAAAGACCGCGAGTGAAAACAGTTCGACTTTTATTTTCTAAAAAGACCACGAGTAAAAATTGGTATCAGCTGATCATATCCCTCCACACCCTACCCCCTCAGTTTTTATTGCATTTTTGGCATTTGTATTGTTTTGATGTCTGGGGACAATGTGTAGGCACGTGACTACAGTGCCTATAGACAGCTACGCCGGTCATAACACAGCTACGCCGGTCCATAACAACTGATTATATAGCCTCATCCTATACACACACATCGTTATCGTCTTAACACAGTGCTCTGTGTAACTTTCTTACTTGTATCTAAAATTAGGTATTTAACTGACAGTGTTGATGTGATTGGCATACAGACAAGAGGATTGGCATACAGACAGGAGGATTGACATACAGACAGGAGGACTGGCATACAGACAGGAGGATTCTGATTTTAATTTGATTTAAATGAGCAATCGTAAGGTAAAGGGATTTTGCTTTATTGGAAATAATGTAAGAGAGAGCGCGAGAGAGAGAGAGAGAGAGAGAGAGAGAGAAGAGAGAAGAGAGAGAGAGAGAGAGTTATGTATCCATGTATCTGTCTTTGTATATACTTATAGGGGCTATGTCGAGGATTTGTGGTATGGGAGAGAGCATAGCGACCGACCACGGTTTCTAAATTGTGAACTGATCAGATTCTGTAAATAGAACTTATGAAATCAATAGAAATCAATATGGGCATATTTACTCCGTAAACTAGTGCTTACCTACATATTCTCTATTGATTTCATAGGTTCTGTTTATAGATCAGTAACTAGGAAACCGCGGTCGGTTGCTACGCTCCCTTAATTTCGAAAATAGCCATTGGTAATAACGACGCAATTTGTAAAAAAAATTAATTTTAAGTTCATTCTTCCGATGAATTTTACATAAGAAGTATATATGTAGTTATGTAGAAATACATTACAAGTCAACTTTCGGATTCGAACACCACACTATGAATGTTTTAAAGTTCATTCTTCCGACGAATTGCGTTGATATGCTATTCACTGTGGCGTGTCAAAAGATCAAATACACTAAAAATTCAATTACACTGTGATTTGTCCATATTTTTGCACTTAACTTTGTGTATGTAATCGTGTATGAAAGGTAAACAACATATCAAACGATTTTATTATTTCGAACTCGGACGTCTGCCCAGGGTGGGTGGGGCGGGCGGGGGGAATTTTTTATATATTTTTTTGTAATTATGTCTCAAATGAAACATAATAATGAAACATAATAATGATGACTCCACACCCAAAAACACCCTCTACACTAAAAATTCAATTACACTGTCATTTTTCCATATTTTTGCACATAACATGGTGTATGTAATTCTCCTATGAACATGATGTAAGATTAAACAACATTTCATAAAATTCGTTAAAGTAATAACATTTTGTTATTTCGAACTCGAACGCCCATGATGATGATAATGGTGGTGGGGAAAGGGTAATAGGGGGTCAATTCTTTTTATACCCCAACACGTTTTTGGAAAAAAACAGGGTATATTAAACTTGCCTCCGTTTGTCCGTTTGTCCATCCGTTACCGTATCTTCTCCTAAACCTCAGAATGGAATTAAACCAAACTTAGGGTATGACTTAAGCATATGATGACGACGTGTAAGAGCAAGATTATGTTTGGCTCCGCATCCAAGGGCCCTGCGGGAGTGCTGTGTGTGTGTGTGGTGTGTGGGGGTGGGGCGGGGGAGGTGTCAAAAGGTCAATTACACTAACAATTCAATTACACTGTAATTTTTTCCATATTTTTGCACATAATATTGTGTATGTACTTGCCTATGAACATGACGAATGATCGAACAACATATCAAACGATTTTATTATTTCGAACTCGGACGTCTGCCCGGGGAGCCCCAGGGTGGGTGGGGCGGGCGAGGAGATTTTTTTGTTTGGGTAATTATGTCTCAAATGATCCATTATGATGATGGCTCCATACCCAGGGGCCCTCAGGGGGTCAAAAGGTAAAACTGACTAAAAATTCAGTTACACTGTCATTTGCCCATATTTGTGCACATAACTTGGTGGTGTATGTAATTGTCTATGAAAGATAAACAACATATCAAACGATTTTATTATTTCGAACTCGGACATGTCGGACGTCTGCATTTTTTTTAATTATGTCTCAAATGAAACATTATGATGATGGGATTACACTGTATACATTTGTTTCCTCCTACTTCATCGGTGGGGGCTGGGGGATAGGGCATCAAATACACTAATAATTCAATTACAGTGTTATTTTTCCATACTTTTGCACATTAGTAGGTATAATAGTCATCTATGAAAGAGATACACAGCATGTCAAATGATTTATTATTTAAAACTAAGATCGTCTTCCCTGGGGGTTGGGGTTGGAGGATGTGGGTGGTGGGGGTGGGTATCAGGTTGACATTTTTTTTTTAAATTACGTCTCAAACGGACATTTGGATGAAAGGATTACAGTGTAATAATATGTTGTTTTCCTGCATGGTGTGTTTGGTGGTGGGTGGGGTGGCCTTTGTTAAGAAAACATTGGTATTTGCGATGGCGCGCCATCGAATGCGTTCTAGTTAGATTTGTTTAGTTATCATTAAAAGGGACACATGGCAAACTTGATTTTTTTTAATCTCACGGCGTCCCGTTAGTTTTTCTACATGATTTAATATTAATAATTTTAAGAATCGAATTAAGGAAGTATTAACTGTTGACAGGATTTCAACAATAATATAGTTAAACCTATGGTAGAATAAGAAGAAAAGAAGATAAATAAATCGAGACGCTAATTCCAATGTTTGATAATCACGTCAAGATTGCCGTGTCCTTTACATGTCAATCCACTGACCAGTGTTTATATTTGACATCCAATGGTGGTGTGTTTGGTATGGATATCATGTTTCATTTCATCAATTATTACACAAAATAATATATACAAATACTGATGAGATTGATTAGTATGCTGAATCGTTTTGGTGTTTTATCCAAGTTTTTTGTGATATCACTTATTCGAATTAAGTGATATCACTTATTGAATAAGAGATATCAATTATTCGCATCAGTGACATCAATGTTCAACTATTCGAAAAGTGATATCATGTATACAAACGAATGAGCGATATCCCGCCTTTGAAATAATTGTGCGAATGAATGATATCATCAATTCCTGAAAATGAATTTTATTTTAAAATCTAGTATGATGTAAATATTGCTTCCAACGTCTAGTTAACATACATTTCCATAAGAAATGATTAATTTAAAAGGACAAGGGCATAGGCGTAGAAACAGAGGTGAGAATGGCGTCACCCACAACCCCAGCAATGTACGTGTTCCAGAAATGTCACCGAGCATAACATGTGGCGTCACCCCCACCCCCAACAATGTACATGTTGCAGAAATGTCACCGAGCATAACATGTGGCGTCACCACCCACCCCCAAAAATGTACGTGTTCCAGAAATGTCAGCGAGCATAACATGTGGCGTCACCCCACCCCCAACAATGTACGTGTTTCAGAAATGTCACCGAGCTAAACATGTGGCGTCACCTCACCCCAACAATGTACGTGTCCCAACAATGTACGTGTTACAGAAATGTCACCGAGCATAACATGTGGTGTCACCCCACCCCCAACAATGTACGTGTTCCAAAAATATCACCGAGCATAACATGTGGCGTCACCCCACCCCCAACAATGTACGTGTTCCAGAAATGTCACCGAGCATAACATGTGGCGTCACTCCACCCCTAACAATGTACGTGTTTCAGAAATGTCACCGAGCATAACATGTGGCGTCACCCCACCCCCAACAATGTACGTGTTCCAGAAATATCACCGAGCATAACATGTGACGTCACCCCCACCCGCAACAATGTACGTGTTCCACAAATTTCACCGAGCATAACATGTGGCGTCACCCCACCCCATACAATGTACGTGTTCCAGAAATATCACCGAGAATAAGATGTGGCGTCACCCCCACCCCCAACAATATACGTGTTCCAGAAATGTCACCGAGCATAACTTGTGGCGTCACCTCCACCCCCAACAATGTACGTGTTCCAGAAATGTCACCGAACATAACATGTGTTGTCATCCCCACCCCAAACAATGTACGTGTTCCAGAAATGTCAGTGAGCTTAACATGTGGCGTCACCCCCACGCCCAACAATGTACATGTACCAGATATGTTACCGAGCATAACATGTGTCGTCATCCCCATCCCCAAAAATGTACGTGTTCCAGAAATGTCACCGAGCATAACATGTGGCGTCACCCCCATCCCCAACAATGTACGTGTTCCAGAAATGTCACCGAGCATAACATGTGTCGTCACCCCCATCCCCAACAATGTACGTGTTCCAGAAATGTGACCGAGCATAACATGTGGCGTCACCCCCATCCCCAACAATGTACGTGTTCCAGAAATGTCACCGAGCATAACATGTGGCGTCACCCCCATCCCCAACAATGTACGTGTTCCAGAAATGTGACCGAGCATAACATGTGGCGTCACCCCCATCCCCAACAATGTACGTGTTCCAGAAATGTCACCGAGCATAACATGTGTCGTCATCCCCACCCCCAAACAATGTACGTGTTCCAGAAATGTCACCGAGCATAACATGTGTCGTCATCCCCACCCCCAACAATGTACGTGTTCCAGAAATGTCACCGAGCATAACATGTGTCGTCATCCCCACCCCCAAACAATGTACGTGTTCCAGAAATGTCACCGAGCATAACATGTGTCGTCACCCCCTCACCAACAATGAACGTGTTCCAGAAATGTCACTTCATGTTCGCCAGCTCATGTCGAAATTAGGTATTCAAGCGAGCAAATATAACCAGGAAATCATTAACTGTATAGACATCGACCAGTGGACATCGTATCTATGCTGTAATTTTTTGTTTTTTTTACCGAAAAAAAGTTAGTCTCTTTCGGGGCTCGAACACACGACCTTCTGATTTCAAATCAGGTGTTCTATGCACTGAACTATAACGCTACTAGAGAAAATAGTATATTAACTACCATTTATTATGAGGCAAAATAACATATTTTTGAACGCAACCCAAGATGAATAAATAAATATATAGTCTATTTTGTCGCACGTGTAAGTTAGCATTGCTTGGTGTAATGCTGTATGTTATCAATATGAAACAAATACTTCGCCTGTAAACAACCATATCTCGACTTATTATTTAGCTCTTGATGATTGTGTGTGTGCGCGCTAGTTATAACGTAATGCCAATTTAGTGGGGGAAAAAAGCATACCAATAAATAGCCGTGGTCTAGTGGTTCAGCGTACATCCTTCAAAACTTGAAAGTGCAAGGCTGTGGTTCACGTTCCGGACAACTATTTTTTATCACATATATCCTGAAGCCGTATATTTATCGATATTTCCTGTACGGAGGCAAAATAAAAATGTAAAATATTACACATCGGTTTTTATATACCGACTTTTTGGTTGTTCGTCGATTTGAAACTAACTACTTCACACGTGACTCATTCATATTCATGAGTAAATACCAGTTAAAATAAGGAATGTGTAGCTTTAAAAATCATACATACTATTTTAACTTTTCCGTATTGTGCAAACTTTAACAACATATCAGTTTTTTTAGACTACGTGTATCTATGCAAATAAAAAAGGCTACCCTCCTGAATAATACAATAAATGGTTTCCAGTGTCTCCCAAACAATATGCTTATTACATCTGTATGGGTCTTTGATCATGTTTCCTCGGTGAAATTGATATTCATAATCACACAAGTTAATAAATAACTGCTGTAAAAAAACTAAATGTGCGCTCTATTGTTCGACTGCGCAATCACGAGCGTCGAACCTTGCTGCACCGGGGATAACTTTTATGTGAACAAAACAAAGACTATTAAAACTATTTGAAAACTATTTGTTCAATAGAAAATGGGTAGGGTTTAATCTGAAGTTGTTACACAACCCATTTGTCATTATAATGTTTCTATCATATATGTACTAGCCACAATTTCTCAATACCCTTTTAAGAATACTCGTACAACTGGGTATATACACTCAAGTGATATGAAAACGCAACACGGGAATTTCCGCTATATATGGTATATACTGCACACTTAATTGCACATAATATTCCAAAGAAATCCCAAGATGATTTTTAAAAAGAAAGTTGCAGTTAACTAGAGAAAGGACTTAACTGTGATGTTGTAGACGTTTTAACCACACTACACTTTGTAACAAGAACTTCATAAATGTTGAAGTAGCTCTTTGAAAAATTGAGCTAGTTCAGTACTGTATTTAACGTAAATAGTTTGCAAAATGTTGCATCCTAAGTTTGCTCACATGATTGAGCCAAACGCGTACTCTGTGAATAATGAACCATTGAAGGAATACTATTTGCTGTATTATTTGTTGTTTTAGTATTTTTTCCAAAAGGAAAGGTCTTACGTAGCCATGTACCATTCGATTAAAAGCAGCATATTGTACATACAATATATAGCGGAAATTCCCGTGTTGCGTTTTCATATCACTTGAGTGTATGATTTTGTTAAGTACTTCAAATTAACGCAGCTTTCGATTTCCAAATTCTGAAATATGCCAACTAGAATTATTTTGTCATCATGCTTTACTAACATTAATACCGCCACAAATGCGTCTGTAAAAGAATTTTTCGAAATATTTAATGTTAATGCTGAATTACGTTTACTTGAAGTTTAAACGATATTCAATTAAATGGGTGGTAATTTAGGACTATCCATGTTTCATTTTTTATATTATTTCCTACCAATTTTTAGAAGTTTATATCTTTAAGAGACTTCGATTCGAGTTATGTGTTTCATCAGCATATTCCATGTTTTCATATAAAGAGAGTGTAACTCTCAAAAGATGTAGCAATAAACAAAAATATAAATGCTTTACAAACTACAGCTATTGTCAAAATACTTATCACACAACTATTCTAAAATATATTTAAAATAAGAAAATTAGGTAAGATAAAATGTGAGTAAGTAGGAATATGTGTTCAGTGCATGTTGATATTACTCTGTATTTAAAATATTTGCAATAGAATATGTTTAAATCGATTAGGAAACATAAAAGCCAAGACTAGAGAAGACATGTTATCAGTGAAAAAGGACAATGGAACTCCTCTGGACGCGAAGGACATATCAGTGAAAAAGGGCCCTGGAACACCTCTGGACTGGAAGGGTGTGGCAGAATCGATACGGAGTGTATCTGAGGAAGGGGAAGACAATGGCAGATCTCCGGGCAAGGAACGTTTGACCGAAATTATACAGCGGGTGTGTGGAATGGTGCTGCTTTATGGTATGGCTGTATGGCTAATATTAAAGTTTGATTTAGGTTTCCTGTACGTATTACACCATTGCTTCCTGGTCCTGTACTTAAATAACATTTGTTTCCGACATAATACTACAACAAGGGAGGTACGGTGTTGTTTCGGCTACGTGATTACCATATACCATGCATTGTCATCAATATACTACATCAAGGGAGATACGGTGTTATTTTTGCTACGTTATTACTATACACCATGCATTGTCATCAATATACTACATTAAGGGAGATACGGTGTTGTTTCTGCTACGTTATTACTATACACCATGCATTGTCATCAATATACTACAACAAGGGAGGTACGGTGCTGTTTCTGCTTCGTTATTATCATTCACCATGCATTGTCATCAATATACTACAACAAGGGTGTAGGGCGTTGTTTCTGCTACGTTATTACTATACACCATGCATTGTCATTCAATATACTGCAACAAGTGTGTACGGTGTTGTTTCTGCTACGTTATTACCATACACCATGCATTGTCATCAATATACTACAACAAGGGAGGTACGGTTTGTTTCTGCTACGTTATTACCATACACCATGCATTGTCATCAATATACTACAACAAGGGAGGTACGGTGCTGTTTCTGCTTCGTTATTACCATACACCATGCATTGTCATCAATATACTACAATAAGAGGGGTACGGTGCTGTTTCTGCTACGTTATTACCATACACCATGCATTGTCATCAATATACTACAACAAGAGGGGTACGGTGTTGTTTCTGCTACGTTATTATCATATACCATGCATTTTCATTCAATATACTACAACAAGTGGGGTACGGTGTTGTTTCTGCTACGTGATTACCATATACCATGCATTTTCATTCAATATACTACAACAAGTGGGTACGGTGTTGTTTCTGCTACGTGATTACCATATACCATGCAGTGTCATTCAATACACTACAACACTACAACAAGGAGGGTACGGTGTTGTTTCTGCTACGTTATTATCATATACCATGCATTTTCATTCGATATACTACAACAAGGGTGGTACGGTGTTGTTTCTGCTACTTTATTACCATACACCATAATTGTCATTCAATATACTACAACAAGGGAGGTACGGTGTTGTTTCTGCTACGTTATAACCATACACCATGCATTGCCAATCAATATACTACAACAATGGAGGTACGGTGTTAGTTTCTTCTACGTTATTACCATACACCATGCATTGTCATTCAATATACTACAACAAGGGGAGGGTGGGGTGTTTTGTGTGTGTGTATGTGTACTGAGTTTGTTTCTGCTACGTTATTACAATATACCATTCGTTGTCATTCAATCTACTACAACAATGGCGGTAAGGTGTTTGTTTCTGCTACGGTATTACCATACACTATGCCTTGTCATTAAATATACTACAACAAGGAGAGTGGGCTGGTGTACGGTGTTTGTTATTACCATATATCATGCATTGTCAGTCAATATACTACAACAGGGAAGGTACGGTGTTGTTTCTGCTATGTTATTACCATACACCATGCTTTGTCATTCAATATACACACTGTATACAGGTTTCTTGGATTACTATGGATATTTGAACGACCTGTTTACATTGGACAGAGATAACTATCGTTGATAGTCTTTTATTTATTTGAGGAAAAATAAAGGCACATCCGCGTATCGTGGTCAACAAGAACCAAAATAAACACAACGTACACAACAAGTCGCCCCGACTACAAATCAGTATTGTTGTTACTTTGGGATCATCAAGCTTAATTTTCGCGACTTCATAGAGAATGTGGGCATACAGTAAAACAATAGTTTTGAGAGTTCTGTAAAATTTGGATTCTGTTCTTGAGATGTAATATAAGGTACAATAACTTTCACGTCCCAAGCCCCTGCCTAAGTGATATTCTACTTAAAAGGGATTGCATACAGTCAAACAGTCTTTTTTATTGAGAATTCTGAAAAACCTGGAAAAAAATTGAAAAAGTATCAAAATCGAATAATAAATAAAGCAGATATGGCCATTTATGTCATTTATTACACGCATGTTATATGGACAAATCGCATGTAAGACATTACATTCAACAAAATATAAACTGCGTGTATTAAAACTAGGTCAGGACACTTAATATGCATGTACTAAATCTAGATTAGGACAAATTATGAGACGCTATAAATATAAGAAAATCAAACATGTAACGCGACATAATGTTTACTTAATCAGGTGCGTATATTGGACACAGAGATTCATTGTCACGAACTCATACACAGAATGCTGTCTGTCCGATGATCACTTCGTCTAGAGAACTATATCATCTTGAGAATGTATTCTTTACTATACTGTAGTCTGAACATATTGTCCTCGCCGACTCAGTAATGCGGTATCGTATGCATAGCTGAAGGGATACGCTCCACTTAAAGAAACTATTCATCCAAATAACGGACCAAGTAATTACGCTACAACCCGTTTATCAAAACTCTACCCAGATTCAGACAATAGTGTATATGTACCGTCTAAAGGTAGAGGGTTATCCACGGGTTCTTAAAATACCTGTGATTGAAAAAGAGTTGGTACTGTGAAATCATTTTATTTCGTCGGGATTAAATTTCGCGATTCATTCCAAAAAGACAGTTTCGACGGGACGTAATTTCGCGCATTTCTGATTTTGGAAAAAAAAAAAATCTGTAAAAAAAGACTATGTTGAAACGCATTATCGATAAATTGGACCCAGATTTGTAAGTGCAAAAAACATCCCCAGGCTACAGATTGGCAGAGCTGTCTGGCGATCACGTCAGACATATCATAATAAACAATTATCCCAGCTCACCTAACACTGAAAACACCTACTCCGCGGGTGATGTGGTTTGATCTCTCGTTGTTTGTTTTTAATTTTTACCCTGTCTGACACCATTGTTTGTTTGGGAAGGATGCATCGATGTGTGTCAAATCTCTGATTTGATTGGCTAACAGCTATAATTAAAGGTGTACTCTGTATATGAATGATGACAACGATAACAAACTTAAATATCATTCGTGAATGGATTAATTAGTCCGCTTGCGTAAACACAAGTTTGTCAACACATTGGCATACATACTGACATATTGAAAAGATTAAAACAAACAAGCAAGTTTTTATTTTGTTTATTATATAAATAATTATATAATTATTCAATACATACATAATGATAAACCTTTTCCAAAATCAGATTGTTTTAATATAGTAGATATACAAATCGAACATGAAAAGCCTGTTTCGTACGCTTACTAATTAATTCAAACGCTGGACATTTATAATCGTTGGGATTTTATTTCGTGGTTTGGGTCAACCACGAAATACGCGAAATTAAATCCCCCACGAAATATAATGATTTCACAGTAACTATTAATTCGAACATTCAGTTTTGGTGTTTGACCTGGCTAGTTAAAGCTGTTTATTGTGTCTGTAGAGTTTGGCAAACATAGCTAAATTATATATATATATATTCGTTTTAGGAATAACATTTAAATTTAGACCTACAACCATCAAACTTCACGTACGCACGCACGCACGCACACAAACACTGCTGACACATTATTCTTGGTTTGACCTGTTTTTAGGTAACTTTGTTTTGTTAACCTGTAGGTTTGTGGAACCTAAGATGCTCATGATGAGAGTTGTTTCACCGTATATGATACTCTGTATAATAGTAACAATATGCAATAACATATTCTAGACCAGCAGATAGTATATGTTTCATTGCTTTGAAAACTTCAGGCGCCTCATAACAGTATGCAATCCTTTGTTTGCAGGAGCTCAGAAGAAAATCACAATTGACGAGTTCCCGGTGAGAGTGGAACCAATGCCGTTTTCGTTGTTTCCAAGCGTTATGCCAAAGAACGTGATAGATGAATCTCTGAGGCTACACACCCACTTTCAGACAGTGATGTACAAAGTGGCTAACAACCACGACTTCA
Organism: Cyrtodaria siliqua; assembly: GCA_037043455.1. Lineage (NCBI taxonomy): Eukaryota > Metazoa > Mollusca > Bivalvia > Adapedonta > Hiatellidae > Cyrtodaria > Cyrtodaria siliqua. The sequence goes on along the minus strand of JAWPHD010000406.1, from coordinate 125,100 downwards.
TGCATACTTGCTTAAAGGAGTAAGCATCAACGGGGCATTCGATTTGTCTTATGTGTCTATTATCTCAAATTTATAAACAAATTGTTCGCTCGGTACCTCAATGATAAGGCGTTACGCGTTAGAGCTACATACTCTATGTCCCGCAGGGGATAGCGCCCTTGTGGAGATATGTCTGCTGGGAAACTTCATCCTTCATCTCACGTCACTCTGTGGTTTCTGTCCCAATATAACCTAATGTTTTAACGGACGTAAACCCAATTTCGTTGAATTTCGCTGTCTAATTTAGTCTAATGTAGTTTAGTAAGACGGTTACATGTTTCTAATTTACAAATTTGTTTAGGTACTTTGGTAAAACAGTGAAACCTGTAGTATAATAATAAAACATAATGTGCCTTTAAAGTCTAAGACAAACACTATTTTTCAGCATCCTTGTCGTTGACGAGTTCACTCGACAGTTCTGGCGCATCTACGAAACTGTGCGGAACGAAGGGGTCTTACAGGTGAGGAAATCAGGGCCTTTTTATCCTTCTTTGCAGCGGGCCTGTATACGGTTATAGCAGAGCTTATGCCTTGGTGCGTCGTCCTTGTCCGTCCGTCCGTCCGTCCGTCTGTTTGTCTGTCCGTCCATAATTTTTTTTTGTGGCGACTACTCCTCTGAAACTACTTGACGGATTTTCATGAAACTTCACAGGATTGTGTCTAGTTGATCCTAGCAAAAATTCAGGACGGCCAGAAATTCAAGATGGCCGCCACGGCTAAAAATAGATTTAAAAAATGCGATTTTGTGGCGACTACTTCTCAAAAACCGTAACGGATATTAATTTATAACCTTTACCAAAATGACTGACACAACATGTAGTTGGTCCTAACCAAAGTTCATTTTGATTGGATGTCAAACATGGCTGCCATAGAGTTATACAGGAAAAACTTGTGGCGACTACTTCTCTGAAACTACTTCACGGATGTTCATAAAATATCACAGGAATGTTGCTGTTGATGTCTAATTGATATTAGCAAAACTTCAGGTCGGCCGGAAGTTCAAGATGGCCGTGTTAAAAATAGATATTAAAAATGCGATTTTCTGGTGATCACTTCTGAAAAACCATAAGTGATATTGATTTGGAGCCTTTACCAAAATGACTGGCACCACATCTTGCAGGCTGATCAGGGTTTATACTGTCTGGTCATTTCACAGAAACACTCGTTTTTATTGTAAATGGACTGGTCCAAATGCACAAAAAGGACTGTCCATTATACATTCATAGTGGGATAATGTCACTTTAGTATTTTTGGCTCTCAAAAAAATACTGAAAACAAATTGTAGGATTTTAAGATTTTATTCTGATTTTCCAAATTTAACCACTGAGACAAGAGCAAATATACTTGTACTGGTGAGATAGTAACCTATTTCTCAGGAGAAATTGCATAACATGACCTGTGACCTGGTCACACACCTGCTATATTTATGAACATGGATCATTCCATTTATGTTACAAAAGGATGATTTGGAGAAATTACTGTTGAGCAGCAAATAGGACATACTAAGGTTGATGTTGTAAGGGATCTAATTATACCTCGCTTCGAATAAGTGGGGGCAAATATCACTTTGTCCATCGAGTCACGTTGCTTTGCGTAGCGTCGCGTCCTGTCACGTCGCGTCCCGTTTTATTATCCACCGTTTTTAATCATTTGTCCTGTTATTTAACATAATTGTCGCATGCTCTTATTCTTCTTTTACGACGTGAAAAGATATAATAATAACCTCATAAAGTTATACACTACTAATTTTAAGACCTCATAGGGTTACACTCCACTAATTTACGTTGTTTCGCGTCTCGTCATGACCTGTTTCATTATTTAAGAACTAATGGTTGCATGGTTGCATATTTCCGTTTCCTTTTTAGTATTTGGTGAAAATACATTATAAAAACCACATAAGATTACATTCCACTAATAATACAGACTTCATAAGGTTACACTCCACTAATTTTTACACACGATTCAACTAAGTTTTTAATTATTGCTTCTGTTATTTAACAGATAATGGTTTCATATTTTCTCTTTCTTCATAAAGTTACACACTAGAACTTTTAAGACTCATAAGGTTACACTCCACTAATTGACGTCGCGTCGCAGCACCTTTTATTATTTAACAGATAATATATAGTGGTTACATGGTTGCATATTTGCTTTTCATTTTTGGTATGAAGTGAAAATATGAAAAACGCATAAGGTTACATTTTACTAATTATACATACTTCATAAGGTTACACTCCACTATTTTTTAGATAAGATTCCACTAAGTTTTTAATTATTTGTCCTCTTATTTAACGGTTCAATATTTTCTTCTTTTATGATTTAAACATGCATAAAGTTACACACTATGAATGTTAATACTTCATGAGGATACACTCCACTAATTTACGTCACGTCCCGACCTATCGCGTCCTGTTGCATTATTTAACAGATAATGGTTGCATATTTGCTTTTCCTATTTGGTTTAATGTGAAAGTACATTATAAAAACCACATAAGGTTACACTCCAATAATTTTATGTAAGACTCCACATATGTATGCCCCCGCCAAACAATTGTTATTGGGGACTATATATTAATCCCTTTCGAGTTATTTTGCAGATATTGGTTGCATGGTTGCATTTTGGTATGATGTAAACATACTTAATGAAAACCATCTACTGTTACACTCCACTCATTATATAATTATAAGACTTCATAAGGTTACATTCAACTAATTTTTACTTAAGACTCCACATGTTTTAATTATTTGTAACGTTGTTTAACAGATAATCAGATTATTGTTGCATATTTTATTTTTATTTTTCATATTTGACATGTGAGACTCTACACATGTTTTAATTATTTGTAATTGAGACTCTTCTCAGCACAAACTTAAGAGTATTCCCTCGCATCCATATTAAGGAATCGATACCTATTCTGAATGGACACCAATACGGGAGTACAAATCACCTTCACATAATTTGCATTAAATTTTTTTTTTAGTTAATTTATATGAAAATACAGAATCAGTACCTTTTTTTAGGATACACATATATTCAAACAGCTCACCAAGCCGGGTATTAATCACATTTAGTGATAGCTCTAGTTGATTAGCTTTATAGTTAAAAATGATTGTGGTAGAATTATGACATTTTTATAAGCTGGAAAAAGGTATATTCTTTAGACTAGGATAAAATTGAATGAGATTATAATGTTGCATAGGTAATGCTGCATAATAAACCATAATATTTAGGAATAAAGGAATGTTTCTCTTGATGTCTAGTTGGTCCTAAGTAAAAAGCAGGTTGGCGTTCAATTCAAGATGGCCGCCATGGCTAAACATAGATTTTAAATACAATTTTGTGTCGACTACTTCTCGAAAACCGTAAGTGGTATCGGCTTGGTACCTTTACCAAAATGACTTTTATAAAACTTTACAGGAATGTTGGTCTTGATGTCCAATTAGTCGTAAGTAAAAACCAGGTTGGCCGGAAATTTAAGATGGCTGCGACAGCTTAAATACATGTTTGTGGCAACTACTTCTCAAAAGCCATAAGTGGTATTGATTTGGACCCTTTACTAAAACGACTGGCATGACATGTAGTTGGTACTAAACAAAATTCATTTTGATTCTGTGTCAAACATGGCCGCCAGCGTCCATCTTTGTTTACAAAGAGTGATATAGAAAAAACTTGTGGCGACTACTTCTCTAAAAGTGTTGGTCTTATTTCCATCACACTTCACAGGTTGCCATGGCTGATCTGGATATCAAAATCTATCAGTAAATCTTCAATGTCATTTTTTAAACTTACCATGAAAATTTCATTCAACAATTAAGGAATATTTTTCCCAATTAAGGACCGAAGGCCCTTCCCCAAAACTGGTAAAAAGGCCCAGAACATGAACCGAAGTATAAATCATAAACAAATCCCGTTGCTGTAATAACAACTACTATAACAGGCTGGACCAGATCTCTTTTAAAATATGAGTGGTGTCATCCAATGCATTACTTCAGACATGTGCTATAGAGTATGGACATGTGCTATAGAGTTTGGACATGTGCTATAGAGTTTGGACATGTGCTATAGAGTTTGGACGTGTGCTATAGAGTTTGGACATGTGCTATGACATGTGCTATAGAGTTTGGACATGTGCTATATAGATTGGACATGTGCTATAGAGTCCGGTTCTTCTTCTTCAACATCCATAACAAACTGTCAGTGTTGATGTCATCAAATGCATTACTTTGGACATGTGCTATAGAGTTTGGACAAGAATTCCGGTTCTTCTTCTTCAACATCCAAAAAAAACGGTCAATGTTGGTGTCATCCAATGCATTACTTTGGACATGTGCTATAGAGTTTGGACGAGAAATCCGGTTCTTCTTCTTCAACATCCATAAAAAACTGTCAATGTTGGTGTCATCCAATGCATTACTTTGGACATGTGCTATAGAGTTTGGACGAGAATTCCTGTTCTTCTACTTCAACATCCATGACAACTGTCAATGTCGGTGTCAGTATCGTCTTATTTTTTACACATCCAAGTTCTATGTTCACCTCACCTGCAACAACAATGTACATGCATGTGAGCAATTATTTTAACTATTTAAAACCGAAGAACAGAGTTCTACATTTAATGGCGCAAGAATTATTCTTATGTTGATTTTAATGAGCTATCTGTGTAGTGAGACCTTCAACGCTGTCATCTACGCTATCGATAATGATTTGTTTAAAGTGACTCGAAAATGATGTAAAATTAATAAAGTAAAAAAAGCATCCTAAAAATGCTTAAACAATAGCGACACGTACCTTGTTTTTTTTTTCTCATTTGAATGCAGAGATGTGTATTATCTATAGTCTGCACAATATATTGTGAATGAAACTATACATTCACTATTGTGAATGAAACTGAATATTGTGAATGAAACTATACATTCACTATTGTGAATGAAACTATACGTTCACTATTGTGAAGGAAACTATACGTTCACTATTGTGAAGGAAACTGAATATTGTGAATGAAACTGTACATTCACTATTGTGAATGAAACTATGCATTTATTATTGTGAATGAAACTATACAAACTATGCATTCACTAATACCATTTGCATATTTTATTTTACATTATACAGAACATTTCACTTATGATGACACGAAATGATTTCATGATGGAAGCAACAGATGAAACCGAATGCAATCTTCAGATAAAACACGTTGAACTGAACACGTTCTCGTCTGCAGCGGGCGGCGTAATCTCGGCCTTAAATAAAGTACACAGGTATTAATGGTCCCACGGCATTGTTTGTCTAACATTTCTGATTTTATCCAGTACCCCTCTCATCAAAGTCATCACTTAATTGACAATTTGTCACACGGCATTGTTTGTCTAAAATGTCTGGTTTTATCCAGTACCCCTCTCGATTGTACCTCGCTCCATGATATATTTTGTTTCACAGATACAAAGTATTGCGTAGTGAATGGCGAAAACATTAGTAAAACATTAGTCAATTAAACAAACGCTAGTTGACCAGTTTACACAATCTATGAGATCCGACTTACGCAATTCGTCGAAAGGGAAAAACTACAACCTTTTTAAAGATGACCTAACATTCGAAAACAATCTTAAATTACCACGAAGCAATTATATTTATTTATTTAAATTCCGGACGACTAACCATAGGTTCCCTATTGAAACTGGCAGATTTACTACCACTGCGTATGTACACTTTGCGGTTCCGACCTACTACTTATTAAAATGTCCACATTTTGATCAAATGCGCAAGCATTACATACCACGTTATTTCTATCAGCACAAGAATGTCATTAAGGGGCTGGCGTGGCGCAGTCGGTAGCGCGGCGGATTTGTAACCGGAGGCCCCGGGTTCAATCCTCCGTGGTGCCACTGAGTTCCGTCGGTGTGTTCTTGGGCAAGACACATTTACCTTAGCCTCGTCCGTCGGATGGGGACGTAAACCGGGCGGTCCCGTGTATCGGTCTATCCTCCGAGCACGATAAAGAACCATAGGAATCTATTCGATAATTAGAGTAGGGCAGGTTCCCGGATTCCTATGTATCCTTCCCCTCTCTCTGGGGCGGCTCTAAATAACCTATGCTGTGTTGATGAGCCGTTAAACAACATTCAATTCAATTCAAGAATGTCATTAAAGACAGGGAGTTTTTAACACATCCCGCAATTAAAGTACAAAAACACCTTCGTCAGAATTCTTTTACAAAATGCCAAGTAACGTCGCACATGAGACGTATTTTATTTATAATTCTTTCCCCCTTCACATTTAACATATGTACTGATCCTTGTATACCGTTTTGCTGTACCGTTTGTAGGTACATGTATGTAATGTACCTTTCCCTCTTGTTGTAACCCATGTTACCTGAGATTGTATAAAATAAAATATTTATTCTGTTCTGTTTTGTTCGCAGCTGTGATGGAACATAGGAGTTATATTATATTAAATTATTATTATTATTCATGACAAAGTCATCTCTAAATTGACAATTTGTCACACTCATTGTTTGGCTAACATTTCTGGTTTTATCCAGCACCCCTCTCGTCAAAGTCATCTCTTAATTGACAATTTGTCACACGCATTGCTTGGCTAACATTTCTGGTTTTATCCAGAACCCCTCTCGTCAAAGTCATCTCTTAATTGACAATTTGTCACACGCATTGTTTGGCTAACTTTCCTTGCTTTTTCTTGCATACCGGACAAAGATATCCGTCATTTTACCGGATCTCGTCCTTGGTCGAGATAAAATTTCACGCGCACACCAACATCCGGTATGCAGTAAAACTGTAAAACGTTAGTAGCTGGCGGCGCCAACGTACAACATGTCTCTGGTATGCAGGAAAAATAATCTATCATGGGTATTCGCTTCAGATAGTGAACTCAAACCCTCGATATAAGTGTTTTAATCGGAACCGAGGCTCTCGGAACCGAGGCAGAGGCTCTGATAAAAACACTTATACATCGGGTTGGAATTTCCCTATCTTTACCGGATACCCATGAAATATTTCTATAATCTAGTACCCTCCCGTCAAAGTCATCTCTTAATTGACAATGTGTCACACGGCATTGTTTGGTTAACATTTCTGGTTTTATCTAGTACCCCTCGCGTCAAATGTCAAATAGGGTTAATTGGTTTGATCGCAGTAACGAGTCCATGACATTACAGTTATAAAGAAAAGAAGTATTATATTACTTCCACTGTCACACTCCAGACATTAATTCATTGGGAATGTCGTTAATTTCTATAGACACTTTGTAACATGCACCTGTTTTGTTAGTTGCTGTTAGTTTATACCAGCGATCACAACTTGCGGTTATAAATTTGCGTTTTAGAAATACAGACATTTAAATGTGTAACTATATTGCACCTTTTATATATATATATATATATATATATATTATTATTAAAAAATTCCAATTTGCCTTAAGGCCTGTGAGGATACAAAAAGTTAAAACAATTCAATGACGGGTACTACGAACTGGAACAGATATTTACATATATCATCTGATAAAGATTTTAAAGGGTAAACACAAACAAATAATATATATACATCATGATGATTATAACAAAATGCAAGTGGTGTTGCGAAAATATATCGTCTATGATATTAATTCAATCAAAAATAATCAAACGGTGTTGCATATATAATGCAACTGAGTATATATTGTGTATTGTTTATTATGAAACAAAACCACAACCAGACGCGTACTTATAAGGCGTGCATTCATTGTATGGCAAATAAACCAAACCAAACGTTAGAACATAACTCTTCCCCTGTACACACACTTAATTTACAACTATAAAATATAGTATAAACTAACCATTAAACTTCATACATGACATATCATCATGTTGTAAGTTATCACAGTCAATGAATTACGCTTGAATAATTAAGGGAATATCGACTTTCGCCTTAAGAGTTAATGTACACTTGTTATGACCTAGATGTAATACGTGCTTGGATGAATCGTTTTAGATTCATACCGCGAATAAGTATTAGTGGCTTGCCTCATTATATATTCTCAGTGACTCGTCTGATTATATATTCTCAGTGGCTCGTCTCAATATATAGACTCATAATATGTGAAAATTATACACTATCAGTCTCATTCGTAAATACTAATCGAATGTATTTTGTCTCTAGTCTATTTGTTAAAGATATTTCATGTTTAAAATGTTTTAAATTAAACGTATTTTAGTTGCGTTATAATTGAAGAATATCGATTAAAAAATGTTGGTATTATATTGTCTCTGCCCTCAGCCTTCTCGATCATAGATAGATGACACGCACAAGCACAACTTGTGTAATAACGGTTTTTGTTACCAGGCTATTGAGTGACCGAATTAACCAACTGACCACCTGACTGAAAGATAACCTGATAGTCAGTTGGAAAGAGAGTCTTATTTTGCTTCTGTTTTTTTAGAGTTTTCATAGCATAACCTTGGCTAATGTTATTGCAGATAATATGTGTTTCTTGAGAAAGTTTGTTTTTAGTCCTAAGATTTGATGGGCAGTTCTAAATAAAGCGTATGGAAATGATCAGTGGCCAATGGCTATTTATGCTATAACTTTAAGGTGACTCTTATCTTTTATTGTATCAGTTTATTGTAATAAATGTTGTATAATTATACGCTTATGCTTGATACTTACAGATATAAAATATAACATAAGAAGTATGGAAATTTGATTCGATTTATACGTGGGTTCTAACGGTCTTCCTTGGTTAAGTTTTTATCCGGTCCATAGAACCTGTATTTACCTCACCAACAGTCTAAACATGGTAGTATAATGTATATCAATAGATATTTATATACTTATCATTAATAACGAAACGTTTGTTATCTCCCCTTGTCGCAGATTCGTTTTGATATTGCTATGAAAGAGATTTCATGTTCAGTCTTTCACCAGATACCCAGGCAGATGTTATTGAAGCCTTTAATGGCACCTCCCTCCATTGAAAATGGTGAAATAGTTAGCAAAATCTATGACAAGAGAGATGATTTTAATTTTGATATTGTTAATTATCCACATTTAGATGGGGATGTTCCCCGAGCAACTTTTATGTGGTCTATGTGTCTCAACTTATTCGTTTTTCTAGAGCTTGTAGTCGAGTTGAGGACTTTAATATTCGTAATCGTTGTATAACTAAAAAGCTACTCCATCCGGGCTACCGTTACCATAAACGTCGTAAAACCTTTGCACAATTTTATTATCGTAACCCTGATCTTATTTCCAAATATAAAAGTAATTTTAAGAACTCTTCTGCGACAAGGACTATCACAGCCTGACTTCTGTGGTGATGTGATTTACAAACTTCGTAAGATCCTTGGTCATGATCACTTTCATACTATCTTTGTTAAACTTATTAAAAGGTTAATCAAAAGAGATTATGACTCTATTATTTCGCAACGCACTGCATGCTTGATGGTGGACCCATTTACAGTTCGCAAAAAAGCTTTCCTCTTTAATTGTGTGATGACCGGACAAGCTGTGAACCCTATGATAACGTCTACCTAAAGCCCAAAAGGACGGTGACGTTTGATGTTTGTCTGCAATCGTGTCTCGTCGTGCCCTCAATGGTTTATTAACTTGTTGCTCTGGCTTCTGCCAAGTCATTGAGTGGCTTTCTTGTGACTTTCTAGGCTTTTTTATTTTGTATTTATATATACACGAGCATCTTTGTGTTTTACTTATATTGCCTACTAATGCTGCCTTGTTGGTTTGAGAATAGTTCATGGCGGGTTTTTCTTTATTTACACTGCCGTTTTATTGGGATGACAGTAGGGTAAGTGTGAGGTTCTATGCACCCTATAATCGGGATTAAACCCCCAGCGGCCTTTTATGCCACTGACCGTTCCAAGGCGGTAGCCCTATTGTCAACCCTTTTTGTGTTTGTGACGTCATATGACTTTATTCTTTGTTAACTTTGCCATTCATGTTTGTCCTCTTGCGCGCTTTTGGGTTAACAGCTGTATTTTCTGTTCGACTTTTATATTTATTTTCAGATACAGTCTTTCCATCGCAGGCATTCCGTACAAGGAAGAACAGGTATGATATGACAGCCTTTTATTTAATTGAAATTCACAGGAAAATAATGAATCAACACGTATTTGGAACACTGCGGTTTAACTGGCCTTCATGTATTCATATTTATGATTTATAAATGTTTATGACAACAAAGCAAACCTTCGTCTTGTATACTGAATCTTGTTGTGTATTGGCAACGTGTTCATTCGGCTTTTGGATATATTTGAAAGGTATCCGTTTATGTTGACTTAACTTGAAAAGTTAGAAGATACAAAATCGTTGTACATTTGTTTTAATTTGATTTTTTTAGCGTTAATTGCAATATCATCAAAATGAATTGGACACAACCTTATCGCACTATCTTCTCTACTTTATCCAGTTACCGAACAATCAACCTACGACAGGACTTGCTCGAGGCCTCGCCAAGGCATGGGAACTCTACGGCAATCAAAGGTTACTTAATGACGTCATTATTGTTTGTGTCCTTTATCTCAAATTTCTAAAACAGTTATTGATAGATCGGTAGCTCAGTGAAGAAGCTACATATTATTTACTGGTCCTTTGGGAGCAATAATCTCAATATATGTGGCTTTGTAACAGAATACCGCTTAGGCCGGTGCTAGGTGTCGTGAGAGGTGTTGCTTGTAAAATTACCTCTCATGAACAGACTCAATAAAACCGAGTCTGCTATTTAATTCTCTTGGATCTCTCTTATCAGTATGTATTATTTCGTTTCTTTGTATGTGAGACATTTCACTAGTCAGCACATTGTCTACATAAACAAAGAAAAAGTAGTTATGTGTGTTGTCACAAACGTTCTGAAGCGGTATTAATAGTTGCAAAAATCAATTGATATACTATCCATCCTGTGCTAATACATCCTAAACAAATACTGAATACTACCCTGTATTAATACATACTAGACAACTACTGAATACTACCCTGTGCTAATACATACTAGACAAATACTGAACACTACCCTGTGCTAATACATACTAGACAAATACCGAATACTACACTGTGCTAATACATACTAGACAAATAGTGAACACTACCCTGTATTAAAACTTACTAGACAAATAGGGAACACTCCCCTATGCTAATACATACTATCTAGACAGATAGTGAACACTACCCTGTGCTACTACTTACTAGACAAATAGTGAACACTACCTACCCTGTGCTAATACATATTAGACACATACTGAATACTACCCTGTGCTAATACATACTAGACATATACTGAATACTACCCTGTGCTAATACATACTAGACAAATACTGAATACTACCTTGTATTAATACATACTAGACAAATACTGAATACTACCCTGTGCTAATACATACTAGACATATACTAAATACCACCCTGTGTTAATACATACTAGAACAATACTGAACACTACCCTGTGCTAATACATACTAGACAAATACTGAAAACTGCCCTGTGCTTATACATACAAGACATATACTGAATACTACCCTGTGTTAATACATACTAGACAAATACTGAACACTATCCTTTGCTAATACATACTAGACAAATACTGAACACTACCCTTTGCTTATACATACTAGACAAATACTGAACACTACCCTGTGCTTATACATACAAGACATATACTAAATACTACACTGTGCTAATACATACTAGACAAATACTGAACACTACCCTGTGTTAATACATACTAGAAAAATACTGAATACTACCCTTTGCTTATACATACAAGACATATACTAAATACTACACTGTGCTAATACATACTAGACAAATACTGAACACTACCCTGTGTTAATACATACTAGAAAAATACTGAATACTACCCTGTGCTAATACATACTAGACAAATACTGAAAACTATCCTGTGTTAATACATACTAGACAAATACTGAATACTACTCTGTGCTAATACTAGACAAATACTGAATACTACCCTGTGCTAATACATACTAGACAAATACTGAATACTATCCTGTGCTAATACATACTAGACAAGTACTGAATACTCTCCTGTGCTAATCATACTAGACAAATACTGAACACTGCCCTGTGTTAATACATAGTAGACAAATAGTGAACACTACCCTGTGTTAATACATACTAGACAAATACTGAATACCACCCTGTGTTAATACATACTAGACAAATACTGAACACTACCCTGTGTTAATACATACTAGACACATACTGAACACTACCCTGTGTTAATACATACTAGACAAATAGTGAATACTACCCTGTGCTAATACATACTAGACAAATACTGAATACTTCCCTGTGTTAATACATACTAGACAAATACTGAAAACTATCCTGTGTTAATACATACTAGACAAATACTGAATACTACTCTGTGATAATACATACTAGACAAATACTGAATAGTACCCTGTGCTAATACATACTAGACAGATACTGAATACTATCCTGTGCTAATACATACTAGACAAGTACTGAATACTCTCCTGGGCTAATCATACTAGACAAATACTGAACACTGCCCTGTGTTAAGACAAAGTAGACAAATAGTGAACACTAACCTGTGTTAATACATACTAGACAAATACTGAATACCACCCTGTGTTAATACATACTAGACAAATACTGAACACTACCCTGTGTTTATACATACTAGACACATACTGAACACTACCCTGTGTTAATACATACTAGACAAATAGTGAATACTACCCTGTGCTAATACATACTAGACAAATACTAAATACTTTCCTGTGTTAATACATACTAGACAAATACTGAACACTACCATGTGCTAATACATACTAGACAACTACTGAATACCACCCTGTGTTAATACATACTAGACAAATACTGAATACTATCCTTTGTTAATACATACTAGACAAATACTGAATACTACCCTGTGCTAATACATACTAGACAAATACTGAAAACTATCCTGTGTTAATACATACTAGACAAATACTGATAACTACCCTGTGCTAATATATACTAGACAAATAATGAATACTACCCTGTGCTAATACATACTAGACAAATACTGAAAACTATCCTGTGCTAATACATACTAGACAAATACTGAATACTCTCCTGTGCTAATCATACTAGACACATACTGAACACTGCCCTGTGTTAATACATAGTAGACAAATAGTGAACATTACCCTGTGATAATACATACAATGTACTAGACAAATACTGAATACCACCCTGTGTTAATACATACTAGACAAATACTGAACACTACCCTGTGTTAATACATACTAGACACATACTGAACACTACCCTGTGTTAATACATACTAGACAAATAGTGAATACTACCCTTTGCTAATACATACTAGACAAATACTGATTACTACCCTGTGCTAATACATACTAGACAAATACTAAATACTTCCCTGTGTTAATACATACTAGACTAATACTGAATACTACCATGTGCTAATACATACTAGACAAATACTGAATAATACCCTGTGTTAATACATACTAGACAAATACTGAATACTATCCTTTGATAATACATACTAGACAAATACTGAATACTACCCTGTGCTAATACATACTAGACAAATACTGAAAACTATCCTGTGTTAATACATACTTGACAAATACTGAATACTACCCTGTGCTAATAGATACTAGACAAATACTGAATACTATCCTGTGCTAATACATACTAGACAAGTACTGAATACTCTCCTGTGCTAATCATACTAGACACATACTGAACACTGCCCTGTGTTAATACATAGTAGACAAATAGTGAACATTACCCTGTGATAATACATACAATGTACTAGCAAATACTGAATACCACCCTGTGTTAATACATACTAGACAAATACTGAACACTACCCTGTGTTAATACATACTAGACACATACTGAACACTACCCTGTGTTAATACATACTAGACAAATAGTGAATACTACCCTGTGCTAATACATACTAGACAAATACTGATTACTACCCTGTGTTAATACATACTAGACAAATGGTGAATATGACGTTAAATGATAACTCCTAGTAGTTAACTTCGTAATAGCTGTATGTGTCCTCTCGTTTAATGGAAATGCTAAGGACAACGGAAGAATCCGTGAGCGAGGTAATTCTGATATAAAGTAGTGCGGCAAAAACTGGTCGTCTTTAGCATCAGTTTAAACAAACATGTTCAGTTGTTTCTGACATCAATTAAGTAACGTAAATTGTAGGTACACGTTTATAATTATATGGTTTACTGTATTGAAATTCTGAATTTTCGACGGTATATCAGTCGTTTAAATTGTCTCACGGCGGCGCGTTACCGGAGCAGTTAAGCATGATTTGCGACCGTTAACCGACAGATATATTGTGCAAAATCAAAATTTCAATACTGGTTAACCCATTTCTAACGCAATTTTTGTTGTTGACAGTTGTACTTACAAACGCATTGCAATAAATTAAATGGCGTCACGTGTTTGACGGTTTAACGTCACATGACTGGATTTGCGACGGGTTAAGCAATATTTAATAGTCACAAATGTTTGAACATCATCCAGTCGTATTGCAGGATTTTTGTCAAATGCGTTAAAATATGCTGCATGTATGATTAATTAATTACCGTATACTGTCTCGGCTAATAAAGCAGATTGATATTGATACTGTGCAACGTGTTTTCTGAAAGGTTAGGATCCGTGCATTTTACCTTGAAGAAATAAACAGAATCTCAAAACTAGTTACAACTTACCTTAACACTTGATTTTTATTAAACATGTTAAAGGCAGAATATGCTTAACAAAACGTAAAATGAAACAGTTTACAAAATATTGGGAATCCTTATAACGTAGGAAATTCAGTCGATATAATAGAAAAAGGCTTTATAACTATGTAAACTAATCAGTTTTAATTTATCGTGTGTGTATTTCTAAGGTTTATAGTACATCCGCCATAAAACCAATAGGACATCCTAAAGGTATAGTTACAATAGAGTCTGGACTAGTTTTAATTCATCATGTTAAGCTGATGTGCATGAACGAGTTGGCATGCAGGGCCAATTGGTTTAATTATAGTACAGGTAGTATGAAATCAGACTAAAATGTGTTATAACGTTTTATACGAGGGTAAATTTCAAATTAGTTCGTGATTTAATTAAAATTTGACTGTAAAAGTACACTCCAATCCTCGACACAAAGTGTATCAGGAAATGTATCATGTAAGGACACTGTCTCCATTAAAAGGACAGTGCGTGGTCCAGTGGTAGAGCGCCGACCTCCAGATCGAGAGGTCGTGGGTTCGATCCTCCGTCGCGGCCACGTTATTTATCCTTGAGCAAGATAATTAATCCACATTGCTTAGTACTGGTTCTACCCAGGAAGCCATCGAATTGCTTGATAAAAACTTCAAGATTTCCGTGTGTCCATTTAAGGTTGAAAATAAACATTGTAGTTTTAAACTTGCGCACGTTACGAATTGAAATAAGCTAGAAGCTCGTTTTGCATGAACGTTCGTACTATTAAATAAGAATGGGCCAGGTTGCTCTTAATAACGAGTTTTTACTTTCAGTGCTGTCATTCTGTTCGTAGTCGGTGTACCAGAACCAAACACCCCCGACCAGATGTGGTTAGAGCGAGACATATTCCAAATAAACGAGGGTATCTCTGTGATATATAGAACATTCCAACAACTTCTTGAGCAGACATCTTTGGGGAACAACAAAGAATTGATTGTGTAAGATAGATAAATGTTTGTAGAAGTTACAACTAGATTTGATAATGTAAAACGGTAGAATTTGCCACTATATTTGTTTGTGAAAAAAAACGATACACTCATGTTTGTAGAATTTATCACTAGAGTTGATTGTGTAACGATACATGTGTGTATAATTTATCACTAGAGTTGATTGTGTAACGATACATGTTTGTAGAATTTATCACTAGAGTTGATTGTGTAACGATACATGTGTGTAGAATTTAGAATTTATCACTAGAGTTGATTGTGTAACGATACATGTGTGTAGAATTTATCACTAGAGTTGATTGTGTAACGATACATGTGTGTAGAATTTATCACTAGAGTTGATTGTGTAACGATACATGTTTGTAGAATTTATCACTAGAGTTGATTGTGTAACGATACATGTTTGTAGAATTAATCACTAGAGTTGATTGTGTAACGATACATGTTTGTAGAATTTACGACTAGATTTGATTGCGTAAGGCCGATACATGTGTGTTGAATGTACGATTATATTTGATTGTATGAGGCCATTAAATGTTTGTAGAGAATGTATCACTAAAATTGATTGTGTAAGGCGATACATGTTTGAAGAAGGTATCACTATATTTAAATCGCTCATATGTACATGCACGTTGTACATACATGTTCTTTAGCACTCCATTATGTCTGCCAAATTGTTATGAAACTGTTCCGTGATCGTAACCTGTGTTGTTGTTTGTTATGTAACGTTAACATTGGTGTAATGATCATTGTCAATTTATCGTTTTATTAGCTCTACTGGCCAAGGGCCAGCAGAGCTTATGGGATGGCGAGTTGTCCGTCGTACATCCGTCGTCCGACCATCGTTAACTTGTGTCTCGTTAAGACGATAGGGCCTTCATTTTTCGACTGATCTTTACCAAACTTTACCAGATTATTAATATCAATGAAAACTCGGACATGTTTGAAAACCAGCTATTTCGGACTAGTAACAGCGGAGATGTGGCCCTTGAATTAGTTAAAAATGATATATTTGCCTCGTTAAGACGATAGGACCTTCATTTTTTATTTTATCTTTACGAAAACTAGCCATATCGGACCAGTACCAGAATAGCGGAGTTATGGCCCATGATTTAGTTAAATATCCTATATTTTGACTTGTTAAGACGATAAGGGCCTTCATTTTTCATCCGATCTTTACCAAACTTTACCGGATTGTTACTATCAACGAAAGCTCGGACAAGTTCGAAAACAAGCCAGATCGGACCAATAACAGCGGAGTTATGGCCCTTGATTTCATTAAAAATTCTATAGTTTGCCTCTTTAATACGATAGGCCTTCATTTTTCATTTTACCAGATTTTTTTGAATTTTTTTATTAGTAGTATTATATTTTTGTTTAAATGTTTAAATTTCTTTTTAAATGTTTTTTTTTTTTTTAAATGTTTTTTTTTTTTAAGTTTTTCTTTAAAAAATGTTTTTTTTTTTTTTTTATTTTTTTATTTTTTTATTTTTTATTTTTTTTATTAATGCCGTGTTAGAGCAGGAAGCATTGCTATGATTTCTAGTTGCGCCTATTGCGTTTTTTCTCGGTTCGTTGTTTTTGATAGAGTTACGGCCCCTTGTTATTTTTACTTTAAATTTCTTGTCGGCGCTACTCCTCCTAAACGGCTTGTTGGATTTCTACGAAATTGGCTTGAAGCTTCATTATGATGTCTAGTTGTGCAAAGCGCGGTATATCAATGAACTCTTGAACAAGTTCGAAAACCAGCTAGATATTGTCAGTAACGAGAGAGTTATGGCCCTTGATTTGTTGAAAAATGCTATGTATTTTCCTTTGTTAAATCTGTAGTTACTTCGTTTTTTATCCGATCTTTAACAAATTTGTTTAGAATTTTAATATAAACCCCCACCAATTTTTAGCTCTACTGGCCACGGGCCAGCAGAGCTTATGGGATGGTGTGTTGTCCGTTGTCCGTCCGTCCGTCCGTTAACTTTTGCTTGTGTACACTCTAGAGGCCACATTTCTGATGCAATCATCATAAAACTTTGTCAGAATGTTTGTCTCAATGAAATCTCGGTCAAGTTCGAAAATGGGTCATGTGGGGTCAAAAACTAGGTCACTAGGTCAAATATTGCAAATACCTTGTGTACACTCTAGAGGCCATATTTTAGACCCGAGCTTGATGCAACTTTGTCAGAATGTTTGTCTTAATTATATCTTGAACATGTTCGGAAATGGGTCACATGAATTTAAAAACTAGGTCACTAGGTCAAATATTGGAAAAAACCTTGTGTACACTCTAGAGGCCATATTTTAGACCCGAGCTTGATGCAACTTTGTCAGAATGTTTGTCTTAATTATATCTTGAACAAGTTCGGAAATGGGTCACATGAAGTTTAAAACTAGGTCACTATGTCAAATATTGGAAAAACCTTGTGTACACTCTAGAGGCCATATTTTGACCCGATCTTGATGAAACTTTGTCAGAATGTTTGTCTCAATGAAATCTCGGTCAAGTTCAAAACTGGGTCATGTGGGGTCAAAAACTAGGTCACTAAGTCAAATACTTGAAAAAACTTGTGTACACTCTAGAGGTCATATTTGTTACCCAATCGTGATGAAACTTTGTCAAATTGTTTATCTTAATTATATCTTGATCAAGTTCGGAAATGGGTCACATGAAGTTAAAAACTAGGTCACTAGGTCAAATATTGGAAAAACCTTGTGTACACACTAGAGGCCATAATTTTGACCCGAGCTTGATGCAACTTTGTCAGAATGTTTATCTTAATTGTTTGTCTCAATGAAATCTCGGTCAAGTTCGAAAATGGGTCATGTGGGGTCAAAAACTAGGTGACTAGGTCAGATATTGCAAAAACCTTGTGTACACACTAGAGGCCATATTTTAGACCCGAGCTTGATGCAACTTTGTCAGAATATTGGTCTTAATTATATCTTGATCAAGTTCGGAAATGGGTCACATGAAGTTAAAAACTAGGTCACTAGGTCAAATATTGTAAAAACCTTGTGTACACTCTAGAGGCCATATTTTTGACCTGATCTTGATGAAACTTTGTCATAATGTTTATCTCGTGTGTGTGTGTAATTCTAAGGTTTATAGTCCGTCCGCCAACGAACACGTCAGGGTATACCTGACGCGATGGGCACAATATAGTCTGGACTTTTATAATGTTTATCTCAATGATATAATGTTTATCTCAATGAAATCACGAGCAAGTTTAAAAATGGGTCATGTGGGGTCAAAAACTAGGTCACTAGGTCAAATACTTGAAAAAACTTGTGTACACTCTAGAGGTCATATTTGTTACCCAATCTTGATGAAACTTTGTCAAATTGTTTATCTTAATTATATCTTGATCAAGTTCGGAAATGGGTCACATGAAGTTAAAAACTAGGTCACTAGGTCAAATATTGGAAAAACCTTGTGTACACTCTAGAGGCCAAATTTTTGACCCGACCTTGATGCAACTTTGTCAGAATGTTTGTCTTAATTACATCTTGGTCAAGTTTGAAAATGGGTCACATGGGGTTAAAAACTAGGTCACTAGGTCAAATACTTGATAAACCTTGTGTACTCTCTAAAAGCCGTATTTCTGACCCAATCTTGATGAAACTTTGTCAAAATGTTTATCTTAATTATATCTTGGTCAAGTTCAAAAATGGGTCACATGGTGTTAAAAACTAGGTCACTATGTCAAACTTTGGAAAAACCGTGTGTACACTCTAGAGGCCATATTTTTGACCCGATCTTGATGCAATTTTGTCAGAATATTTGTCTCAATTATAGCTTGCTAAAATTCGAAAATGGGTCACACAGGGTCGAAAACTAGGTCACTAGGTCAAATACTTGAAAAACCTTGTATACACTCCAGAGGCCATATTTCTGACCCGATTTTGATGAAACTTTGTCGAAATGTTGTCTTATTTATATTTTGGTCAAGTTCGAAAATGGGTCCCATGGGGTCAAAAACTAGGTCACTAGGTCAAATACTTGAAAAACCTTGTGTACACTCTAGACGCCATATTTTTTTTCATTCGATCTTTACCAAACTTTACCAGATTGTTAATGTCAATAACAGCTCGGTAAAGTTTGTTTTTAGCTTATGGGTTGGTGTGTTGTCCGTTTTCCGTCGTCCGTCGTCCGTTAACTTTCCTTGTGTACACTGTAGAGGCCACATTTCTAATGCAATCATCATGAAACTTTGTTAGAATGTTTGTCTCAATGAAATCTTGGTCAAGTTCAAAAATGGGTCATGTGGGGTCAAAAACTAGGTCACTAGGTCAAATACTTGAAAAAACTTGTGTACACTCTAGAGGTCATATTTGTTACCCAATCTTGATGAAACTTTGTCAAATTGTTTATCTTAATTATATCTTGATTAAGTTCGGAAATGGGTCACATGAAGTTAAAAACTAGGTCACTATGTCAAATATTGGAAAAAACCTTGTGTACACTCTAGAGGCCATATTTTTGACCCGAGCTTGATGGAACTTTGTCAGAATGTTTATCTTTATTATATCTTGGTCAATTTTGAAAATGGGTCACTTGGGGTTAAAAACTAGGTCACTAGGTCAAATACTTGAAAAACCGTGTGTACACTCTAGAAGCCGTATTTCTGACCCAATCTTGATGAAACTTTGTCAAAATGTTTGTCTTAATTATATCTTGGTCAAGTTCAAAAATGGGTCACATGGTGTTTAAAACTAGGTCACTAGGTCAAACTATGGAAAAACCGTGTGTACACTCTAGAGGCCATATTTTTGACCCGATCTTGATGCAATTTTGTCAGAATATTTGTCTCAATTATAGCTTGCTAAAATTCGAATATGGGTCACACAGGGTCGAAAACTAGGTCACTAGGTCAAATACTTGAAAAACCTTGTGTACACTCCAGAGGCCATATTTCTGACCCGATTTTGATGAAACTTTGTCGAAATGTTGTCTTATTTATATTTTGGTCAAGTTCGAAAATGCGTCCCATGGGGTCAAAAACTAGGTCACTAGGTCAAATACTTGAAAAACCTTGTGTACACTCTAGACGCCATATTTTTTTTCATTCGATCTTTACCAAACTTTACCAGATTGTTAATGTCAATAACAGCTCGGTAAAGTTTGTTTTTAGCTTATGGGATGGTGTGTTGTCCGTTTTCCGTCGTCCGTCGTCCGTTAACTTTCCTTGTGTACATTCTAGAGGCCACATTTCTGATGCAATCATCATGAAACTTTGTCAGAATGTTTGTCTCAATAAAATCTTGGTCAAGTTCAAAAATGGGTCATGTGGGGTCAAAAACTAGGTCACTAGGTCAAATACTTGAAAAAACTTGTGTACACTCTAGAGGTCATATTTGTTACCCAATCGTAATGAAACTTTGTCAAATTGTTTATCTTAATTATATCTTGATCAAGTTCGGAAATGGGTCACATGAAGTTAAAAACTAGGTCACTAGGTCAAATATTGGAAAAAACCTTGTGTACACTCTAGAGGCCATATTTTTGACCCGAGCTTGATGCAACTTTGTCAGAATGTTTGTCTTAATTATATCTTGGTCAAGTTTGAAAATGGGTCACATGGAGTTAAAAACTAGGTCACTAGGTCAAATACTTGAAAAACCGTGTGTACACTCTAGAAGCCGTATTTCTGACCCAATCTTGATGAAACTTTGTCAAAATGTTTGTCTTAATTATATCTTGGTCAAGTTCAAAAATGGGTCACATGGTGTTTAAAACTAGGTCACTAGGTCAAACTTTGGAAAAACCGTGTGTACATTCTAGAGGCCATATTTTTGACCCGATCTTGATGCAATTTTGTCAGAATATTTGTCTCAATTATAGCTTGCTAAAGTCCGAAAATGGGTCACACAGGGTCAAAAACTAGGTCACTAGGTCAAATACTTGAAAAACATTGTGTACACTCTAGAGGCCATACTTCTGACCCGATCTTGATGAAACTTTGTCGAAATGTTGTCTTAATTATTTTTTGGTTAAGTTCGAAAATGGGTCCCATGGGGTCAAAAACTAGGTCACTAGGTCAAATACTTGAAAAACCTTGTGTACACTCTAGACACCATGTAGTACGACTCGATTCATCAATGGTATAACAGCCAGTAGAGCGTTCACAGGCCCTCTTGGGCCTCTTGTTATGAAATTTCATTCATAGAAGAAAGTGGGATAAATTAAAAAATACCCATGCCAGATTAGACACAGCAGACTTATTGCCCATGAATACCAGGTGAGCGATCTAAGGCCATCCTATTCCTGTTGTTTTAAAAGAAGTACTGATGGGAATTTTATGTCGACAATCCTTGATATAAGAGCCGTTTTAGCCAGTAGATCGTCCAAAGGCCCTCTTGGGCCTCTTATTTTCTTTTATTATTATTATTTATTTTAATTATTTTTTTAAACTTTATATTAGCTCTACTGGCCAAGTTCGAAAGCCAGCCAGATCGGACCAGTAACAGCGAAGTTATGACTATTGATTTAGTAAAAAATGCTACATTTTGCCTCTTTAAGACGATAGTCACTCGCTTCATTGATGTTATAAGAGACATGTTAGCAAGTAGAGCGTCCACAGGCCCTCTTGGGCCTCTTGTTTAACGTGCATGTGTTTAAACCAGTACATATGGTATGTGTCGGTTTGAGAGCGTTTGCCATTAACAGATGCTTGAAGCATTTATAGCTATATAGACGGAATAAAGGTTTTCATTAAAACATTTTGTTCATTTCAGGGATGAAAAAGAGGTGTCCGTTGTCTATTACCGGCATGGCTATTCACCGCTGCATTATCCGAGTTCTAAGGTAAACATGTGGTAGAGGGTGTATATATTATTAGTTATTAGGATTCTTGACAGGAGACCTGGGCTCACATTCTCTGCCTGGAAATTATATTGAGCGAGCCGTTAGTCGAGGGGGAATATACTTTCCAGGCAGGGAATGTGAGCCCATAATCCAGCCGAAAACACGTTTTCATTGCGCCAATTTCCCCGTAAAGTGCCTCTAACTTGACGTTGTTCATTTCCGTGACGTCATCGCTCTAACGTCGTTATATTTGGCGGATTTTTTTTATAAAAAAACCCGTATTTTTTCACTATGTTAATGTTTTATTATCTGATAAATTGCAAAACAATATATACTTACGATTATTTCAGACCTTTACACACGATGGAAAGCGCAGAAAAGCAATAGAAAGGAAACAATCGGCGGTTTCCAAAACGAATCGGCAACGTTATTGTCGCCGTTTTGTTTTTGTGTATTGCAGGTATGGGGTACCTACGGGGAAATTGTCCTATGTTCACGTCTCGAGACGTAGACATGGGCTCATGTCTACGGCCCATTGACCAATAAAATCCCGAGAATTTTCTTTGCAGTATAACAACGTGAGGTATTTTCCGTTGTGTGCAGTCCTAAATGAATCACAAACTACTAAAATGGTAGGAGCCTACATTATGTAGCCAGGTTTTCAGCAACTAAAAGTGTGTTGTTATCTAATATCCACACAGTAGTTTCACACATTACAAATATAAAAATGTTGATTTGAGGATTTCTTACCTACCCACAAGTTTTCCACACTAAAGGTTTTATAGCAATTTTGTATTATTATTTGTTTGTTGTGTTTTGTACTAGGTTTGATTCATCACATTACATTTTTGATATCTTCATGAAAATATTTTCCTGCTACCTTTGTTAAATCCCGCCGCGCGTCTGACCTCGTCTGACCTCCACTAACTAACTAAACACTATGATCTTCTATGTATTGCTAAACCCCTTTTCAGTAGCATACAATGTTGAATTTAAGCAAATCCCGATACCCTCTGGTATTTATTCATATATTTTAGAAAACATCAAGAATTACGAATAATGTAATGAAATTCAAAATAAAATATGTTAAACTTATGCAACAAATAGTAAACACATATATATATATATATATATCTGCCAGTTAACTATATGTTTTCAACAACCATTAGGGTACAGACTGATATAGTAATAGCAGCAATTTTTAAAAAATACATGCATTTTAAATGTCAATCAATATCATTGTTCTCATACAAAGGTGATATTTTCAGTTTTCACATTTTGTTAAACTGTCGGTATATTCGGCTAAACATCATTTGTATGTGGTAATGAAAAAAAGGTAGATTTTCATTTTACCAATACAATATTAGCATTTTTTACAATTTCGATGCTACTACCTCTCTGATTATATAGAGATTATTTAACGCCTACCATCGAGTGAAGGATTTTCATATAATCGTTTCACAACAGTTAAATAATATATTTATTACATTTTTAATCAGATTATGTATGATTTTAACCAGAATTATTCCCTTTATTTAGCGTTATCGGCGGATGACGTCGACGTCACCAACACGTTATTGACGTCATAACACAACGTCGGAGTTAGTTATTTTTGTGTTCGGAGTTAGTTATTATTATTTAGCGATTATGAATATTTATTCACTGAGAAATCCCAATATTTCACCCATAATAAATCATAATGTTAGCTATAGTATAGCTGTAATTCATCGTTACAAGTGTGGGGATGCATTAAATAAATGTGTTAACATGTTGAAAAAGCCATATTCATTTCCTTGGAGCAAAGCATACTGGGATAGGTTTTATTTCATCTCAGCATACGTTCTGTATTTGTTTGTTTTATATGGTGTTTTACGTCATTTTCAACACATGTAAGGTTATATATGACGGTCGATTTTTAGCTTACCTGAGCACGAACGAAATGCTCAAGGGTGAGCTTTTGTGACCACTCTTTGTCCGTCGTCCGTCGTCCGTCGTCAACATTTAGTTTGTTTACCCGATAGAGATCACACTTGCACCGATTGTATATGACCTAAGATTTCGGACGAGTTTGATAATGGACCAGATCGGACCAGTAACACCAGAGTTATGACCCCTGAATTAGCAAAAAACGCAGTTTTTCATCTTGTTTACACATTTCTTGAGCGGTCTTAACCAAAATGACAAGATTGTATATGACATATGATCTCGGACGAGTTCGATAATGGGCCAGATCGAACCAGTAACACCAGAGTTATGGCTCCTGAATTAGTAAAAACATGCATTTTTTCATCTTGTTTACACGTAGAGGCCACATTTCTTGAGTAATCTTAACCAAACTTGCACAGATTGTATATGATCATAATATCTCGGACGATTTCGATAATAGGCAGGATCGGACCATTATCACCAGAGTTATGACACCGAATTAGCAAAAAAATGCAATTTTACATGTTGTTAACACGATACAGGCCACATTTCTTGGGCAATCTTAACCAAACTTACACAGGATTTATTTTTATGCCTCCATTTTTATGGCATATTGTAGTCGCACCGTTCTTCAGTCCGTCAGCCGGTCCGTTTGTTCGTTCGTTCGTCCGTACAATCGTGTCCGGTTAATAACGCTGACAATAATGGACTGATTTTCAAATAACTTGGCACAAATGCTCACCACAAGAAGCAGACGTGTCGCGCACAAGCTCTAGGTCCGTGGCTCAAAGGTCAAGGTCACACAGAGGTCAAAGGTCAAATGAAAGTGCTTTCGTAACTCTGACATTATAGACAGATTTTCAAGTAACTTGGCACAAGTGCTCACCACAAGATGACCTGTCGCGCACAAAATCCAGGTCCGTGGCTCAAAGGTCAATGTAGCACTTAGAAGTCAAAAGTCACTTCGGAGGCATGTGTCACTTACAGTGACATTTCTTGTTTGTTATTATTTGTTTTATTTATTATTGTTATTATTATTATGATTTTTTTTTTAAATTATTACTATTATTATTATTATTTTTTTTTTTTAAACGCCGTGTTGGATTTGACGAAACTTAGCAGGAAGCATTGGTAAGATGTCTAGTTGTGCATCTTGAGTTTGTTTCTGTTCGTTGATTGTTGACGGGGTTCGGCCCTTGACAGAGCAATCTTAACCAAACTAACACAGGTTGTGTACTTGTTTTTTTAATTATTTTTTCTTTTATTATTTTTTTTCTTTTTCTTTTTCTTATTTTTTAATAATTACTACTTTTACCCCAGATCACACTGGTAACGCCGGAGTTATGGTCCTTTCGTTGTTAAACATTTCCAAAGTTTCCATTGTTTTTATTCCCCCGAAGGGCGGCATATAGTAGTCGGTGCGTCCGTTCGTCAGTCCGTCAGTCCGTCCGTACAATCGTGTCCGCTCAATAACTTTGGCATTTACGGACGGATTTTCAAATTACTTGGCACAGATGCTCACCACAACAAGACAACGTGTCGCTCACAAAATCCCGGTCCGTGGCTCCAAGGTCAAGGTCACTCTTAGAGGTCAAAGGTAAAAAAGGTGTGATTTCGTGTCCGGTTAATAACTCCGACATTCATGGACGGATTTTCAAATAACTTCGCAAAAGTGCTCACCACAACAAGACGACATGTCGCGCGCAAAATTCTGGTCCGGGGCTCCAAGGTCAAGGTCACACTTTGAGGTCAAAGGTCAAAACCACTTCGTGGGCATTTGTCACTTACAGTGGCATTTCTTGTTTATTTTATTAATCAATCTTTATGAAACTAACTTAAAAGTCAGAGGTCAAAGAGTCAAATGTGTTTCTTTATATGCAATGTTTGCAATTGAAAGCGGTGTTGCGGGGGTATTAATCACTTTCAGTGATAGTTTTAATTCATCCTGTTAACACGACAGGGGCCACATTTCTTGAGTAATCTTAACTAACTTTGCACAGATTTTATATGACCATAAGAATTTGGAGAAGTTCGACAATGGGCCAATACTCAGGTGAGCGCTATAGGGCCATCTTGTTTTTGGTGGAGGCAGACCATCCAATTTTCCTGGGTAGAACCAGTACTGTACACCTGTCATTCGTAAGAATCGACACTTCCTCACTTACAAGTCGAGCTCCCAGTAGCATTCGAATCCGCAGACGTGAGAGGTGAAGGTTCGCAACGTAACGTGGTTAAGCATTCGGCCACAGAGACGCTGCAACTTCATACATCACAAGAAGTACAATTCACCTAGACCGCGGTTTGTAATGTGTATTTGTTCAATCGAGCTACACAAGTGTGGGATAACTAAATGTTATTTCTGTTCATTACAGGAGTATGATCTTAGATTACAAATTGAACGCTCGAAAGCCATAAAATGTCCCACGATGGCCGTTCACCTGGCAGGATGTAAGAAAATACAGCAGGTTTTAACGGAGGAAGGAGTTCTTGAACAATTCATTGATGACGCAGACGTGGTCACGTCTTTAAGGGCGTCATTCGTGGGGCAATTTATACTAGATCCGGTAGGTAATATGAATTCAATATTTAACGGTAAAACAAAACCGATCTACACATTAACAGTGACAAGCAAATTGCATTATGTAAGTCTACTTTTATCAAATTCCAAATATCGCATATATTTCGTGTTTTATTACGTAATCTAAAACATATTAAATGTTTTTGCTTATGTTTTGTTACACCGAACCGCATTTAAGGCATAATACGGTAGTAGCAAGATGGTGGTTATAACAGTTAGTAGCCCTTCTGAACGGCATGACACTCTGAGAGAGTATGTAGGTAGATATGTACGGGGTTTAATGACTTGTTTAGTAATATGTCAGTCATATCACGGCGGTGTCTACTTGCAGCTATGAGTTCAATGCTCAACTTAATAGTGCTGCTACACTGGAGCACCACGTCGAAGACACATGCCATGATAATCCAATCACATTATACTAACACGGTGCCGACCATTCCTAGAACTGCCCTTTGTATGTTGAAGGTCAATAAATGCGCTACTAGCTCCATTTTTATGAAGTCTTTGATATGGCCTGTCAAAAAAAGTTAGAAGCCTTTCTAAATGGAATGATGTGTTGACTGATAGAAGGTGGCTAAATAAAGTTAGTAGCCCTTCTGAACGGCATGGTTCGCTGCCAGAGAGAGGTTGGCTGTGTTGTCTTCGTAGCCCTTTTGAAGGTCAGATCTGAAGCTTTCTATTGACAGAATATGTGCTGCAGTTTCGTTCAGGGTATTCCACTCCACTTTGTTGGTTACAAGGAAGTGTCTCGTTGACGTTTCTAAATTGCAAAACATATATATATGAGCCGCAACACACGAAAACGTCCCTTTGGACGTTTAGACGACAACGTCATAACGTAACAATTTATGACGTTAGCCGGTAATTAATTAATTACTAATCAAATTTCTCGTCACTTCTGTGTTTTACCTAATTATTATATCATAGGGAATATGTTTCTTAATATAAATAGTTGATGCTATAGAAAATGGTAATTGTTTATTTTTTTTGTTGTTATTTAATCAACGACGTCATCCAAGAAGCCGACGTCAACGTCAAAAAATTAATGGCGAGTACAATCTTTAATTTTCAAATTGAGATAAAATCATTTTTAATTAAGATATCAACTTAAAATAAAGAGATTTTTAAAGAGAAAATCACTGTGTTTCATAAACATCAAAAAACATAAAATGTGAAAATTTTGTCTGAAGGGTCGTTTTCGCGTGTTTCGGCTCATATATATATAAATATATAAATAATGTGTAACTTGTCGGCTGTCATCAAGACAATCTGAAAAGATTTTATGTCTAATGTTGAGATGTTGAGATTGGACTGACCTTAGACGCGTTTTAGGCAGCATGCCATCACACGAATGCTTCAACTTTCCATGAGTTTCACACGGCACCATTTGTAAATCTGAGGGACCGTTGTAACTCAGAGTTGTGAGAATTGTTCTGCCATAATGACTAAAACAAACCCTCGACCACCTCATAATAGAAAAGCAGTCGTCATTAGTCGTTGTTAGAGAGGGGAATCTCCAGTTTCATCAACATGGTTCTGATGCAGCATTCTTCCTTGTTCTTGTACTTCCTAGTTATAAATATTGCACAGTGGTGATGGACTATTGCCAGTTGTAGGTATCTCATACTATTGCAACATACTCTATATTAGATCGTACTAAGGACATGCATTTTGTACGCTGGCAGGTTTTACGGAAAATTACGGAAGGTCCCTTCGAAGAACATATATGGTGGAACTTGTCGTTTAGACGAGTTGTGAGTTTTAAAGTAGAAGTAAGAATAAAAGTCAAACATGAAATGAAGCATTCGCAGAAAACACTCTAGCAAAACAGTATGTTTGCTCTATGTCATTTATAGGGAGATGAGGGTGATGCAAATGTAAGGATGGCTCTTCAAAGTCCAGAGAAATACGTGCTGAAACCACAGCGGGAAGGTGGAGGTATAAGTTAATGTTTGCATTTTACGAGACATTGTATGCAAATGACGATATCATTGTCTTACCTTAATATACTATTTGATCTAAGAGAAACCACATAAACTACCAAATTTCAGTTGTACATGTTGTAGAATATGGCTTAAATAAAAGTAACTTTCTTCGTTGAGCAATCCCTGTGGTATTCGGGAATAGCCGTGTTGGCTTGCTAAGGTGATTGTTAATAAATACTGATAAGGGAGATGCTATGGAAGCAACGAACACAACCAAGAGAATAAAGTAGCTGATTCTGTTTTATTGAGTCTGTTCATGAGAGGTAATGTGGAAGCAACACCTCTCGCGCCCCTAGCACCGGAATTAACTGCAACTCTACATTTTTGCATATTAAACTAGTGTTGGTATAATCCGCATACTTATATGTTGATGTAAATAACGGTGGTGGGATGGGGGAGGGATTGACATGTTCGTTCTACTTGACGCCATTTCATGATTTAAATGTATCTTTATTTCAGGCAATTGTTATTTTGGGGAAGAACTCAGACACGTTTTAGAATCCATTCAACATTCGCCTGAAAGGAAATCGTGGATCCTCATGGAGAAGATCAAAGCCTTTAAACACAGAAATCGCCTTGTACGTGTTGGTCTGACATCGGACAGTAGAGACGTTGTGAGCGAGCTGGGAATATTTGGTGTTCACATCAGGTAAATGTACAACGAGTACATGTTTATGTAACCATGTTACTGGTAAGTGGTGAATAATCGAATGCAAACCGTGTGTCATCGACGGCTCAGTTTGCAGAGAGGTAGCACCGTAAGATAAAGGCCATTGGTTTGAGTCCCGGTCGAAGCACCATTTCTTTATCACACGTTATATTTAGGTAAGGCTTAGCTAGTTGAGAATATATCAGGATGACTAGGCAACTTCTAAAAAAACTAAAAATTAAACGTCAATGGCAATTTGAGTGTGGGGAGATACCGTTGTGTATGATGTTTACTAAGTATGCTTGGACTTCTCGATTTGTATACTCCGCTATACACGCCTCATACGGTACCAATGGTTAGGTTCAACATCCTGTACTGCAAATGCCAATTGTAGCGAGGTGTGTACGACTGATACGGTACGAATGGTTAGGTTCAGCCTTAGTACTGCAAATGACAATTGTAGCGAGGTGTGTTCGACTTCTTTAAAAAGTTTACAAAACTAAACACGATATAACTATTATAGTTGTTTTATTCTGATCATATTTACATGTATAGGTGGAGGCAGTGTAAACTATATATGTATGACATGGCTGGCTGTGTTAGAATGTAAGCTAACATATTGATGATAGTTCTTTTGGGTTTGTGATTCATAATATTACAGAATACGTTAAAACGTTGGTTGTATATAAGGGACAGTAGATAATTTAGATTTAACATGTCCAATTATTTTTTCTATATAACTTGCATAAATCGTTATTTGAGGTGTTACACTTTACATTACCTCTCGTGAACAGACATAATGAAACTGAGTCTGCTACTGTTATTTCTTGTTTGTGTTTGTTGCTTCCAAGGGATCACCTTTTCAGTATTTATTGACATTCACACTAGTGTTTGTTTAGTGATGTGTGGCCGCCGTAAAAAGTCGTCCCGACTACAAATCAGTAGTTATTACTTACAGATTCTTTATGGATTTAAAGAAGAATATCGCTTAAGCCGTGCTAGAAGGCGTGAGAGGTGTTGCACTTCACATTACCTCTCATGAACGGATTCAATAAAACCGAGTCTGCTACTTTTATCTCTTGTTTGTGTTTGTTGCTTCCAAAGGATCCTCTTTTTAGTTTGTAGTAATAGTTTAAAGCAGTTGTTTTTACATATAGTTAATAGTTGATTATATTGCTTCTATATTAAATTAAAGCTAAGGTCGCCTAACGAAGACAAACTGAACAATTCACGTTTATAATATTTTATTTAATAATGATTATTTAAAAAAACAAACATTTCCAACGGGTTAATATTGTGCCAGACCAATATCGGTGGGCGGAATTTTAAGAACTCAGTGTTTTTTGCAAGTCCCATACACCAGGATTTGATCTCTCACAACATACACCCGCTGGAAATATTTGTATGTCTTATCTGATATGGACGTTTATAATTCATACTTTTTCGAGAGAATTAACACAATAAAATCAATTCATAACGAACTTATGCAAAAATGCCGGAGGAGTGTAAAAGTCGCTACTTTGCACGTCATTCCGTCCGTCCCGTTATTCCGCCCATCTGTCCGTCTGTCCCGTTTTTCAGGTCCGGAAAATCGATTGAAAACTACTAAAATATTAGAATAAAACTGCAACCAATGACAGGGTACACTAAGTGTAGAGCGCAAGAACCATAGCTCTATCTTCATTTACATTATAGTTGTTGCCTTTTGTAATTGTGTAGTATATTAAGTTTAATTATTCCTAAAGCATACATTAAGAACTACTGATTGGACTGAAATGGGCTTTGACATAATGACAGAGGACAATACGAAGAATTGCAGAGCACACTAACTATAGCTTCACTCAAAGACGAGTTATTGGCCTTTGTCATGTTTTCTTATAATTCTTGTCCGGCATATAAGCAGAGTACTACTAATGGGAGCGGACAGAAAGAACAGAGTGCAAGAAGCATAACTATATCTTCTTTCTAACTAGAGTCCTTTGCCTTTATTATGTTAGTACAACATGAAAACAACTAAAGTGACTATAATGAACCTATAAACAACGTCAGAGAGCAATTGGAGCACGTCCAAAACGCAAGAACCGACACTCGTCCTTCATTCCAGTTAGTCTTTGATATTTTATAATTTTAAGTATTGACCTGAGAATTACATAAACTATTACTAATAGGACTGACATTCTTCCTGACACAATGGTAACAGGAAATTAACGGACGCATTAAGCGCAAGAAGTGTACTTCTGTTTTTAATTAAATTGTAATAATATGGTCGGAAATGCGGAGTACAAGAACCATACTTTATCTTGAGTAAATACAGATTCTGCTTTGTCAAGTTATATATAAATATATATTTAATATAAAATGTTTTAATATCAGACATCTAATATATTGCCATTCTCCTTTCAATTCGTAATCAACAGTTTTCACATTTTTCGAAGAAAATCATTATCATATAGTAACACAGAGGTCCACATAAATGTATTTATATTGTACATCTTCCCTTCCAGATAGGACATTATTCACACAAAGCATTCATATCGGGAAGTATTCATGGAATCTACCGAGGTTCATGTTTACATGTGCTGTTGCTTTAAATAACATAATTAAATCAATATTGCCTCTTTCTTGTGCATACTTTCACGGCTTCACAGTTAAAGGACGTGACGGAATATGGTGTCGCGGAGAGGTATTAATAGGAAACTGAATACCTCCTCCTGAATATAATTTGAAGACTGAGAATGTTAGATACTTGATTACAATCGAGATGCTAATGTTAAGGCTTGATATCTACTCCGAGATAAAAGTCCGGATATAAAGGAACACACGAACATCTTGAAGTATTTATTAAGCATTGAAATAAGCGTTTAGATATTGTGTGACTTTTAACCTGCGTGCGTATATATTATAATTGAAATAACAGTTTGAACTTTTTTTTCCGTCTTATCTTACCATAGGGTTCAATATATTATTGGTTCAATATAATCAACAGTTAATAATATGCAAACAAATTACTTTATACTATTCTTATACTTAATATTACTATTAATGATTGGACAAATGCAAGTTATGAAGAAAAACTAACGGGACGAGTTCTTTAAAAATCAAGATTGCTACATATACCTTTAAGAGTGCTTATATTTAATGGTATTGATGCAAATTGTGTATAATTGGCAAGTGAATAAGTGTCATATATGCAAACATATTTGGTTATTGAGGCAGACACATGTACTATATATGTATATAATTGCAGTACTCCTACAGAAGAAGTAACGAACTTTCACTGTGGTTATCTACTTCGGACAAAGCCAGAAGAGGTAAACGAAGCAGGCCTATTCAGCGGACAGTCATGTCTCGATTCGCCATATCTTGTATGAAGTGTCACAAACTGTATATCACCTTTATGCGAACGCCAGGACGTTTCAACATCTGAATGTATTATGTGTGTTTAGAAGAAAATACATAAAACAACCATAGCTCTGTATATGTTTGTAATTAAATCAAATTCAAAAACAGAAACCCATGGACACGTGGGCATTTTCTGCCAAAGATCATTCTAAAATTTAAACTCAAACTGTTAAAGTGTGTAAATATTTAACATACATAACTGTCAAAATACAAAATACATAATTTTGGAACCAGTTGCATGTTTATTTGCATGTTTATTTGTGTTATTATGCTGCTGAGCAGGTTTTGTGAGCAGTTGAGAAAGTGTGGTTCTTTGAGAACATAACGGTGTTGATTATAATGTTATTGACCAAATTAGATGCAGTTATCACGATGACTTTATATATGTTAGTATTATTGTAGTCTTATTGTATTATGTATGTGAACGCTAAGTCAATATTAAGTACCCTATTTGCTATCCGAAAAAAACCCACTTTGTTTATGAGATTACATGCGAATAATCAAATGACCAACGTGAAATGTTTATCTTGTATGTGTATAGATTTTTATTTCAACGAATAAAGTTCTAGTTTTTAAACAGCCATCGATATTTCTTCTGTATTTAAATGGCAACTTTCGTCACGTGTGATATTGGGGTTTAGTTGTAAGACGTACGGATGAAGGCCAATCGCCTATAACATGTATATTTGCAAGGATTTCTATGAAGAGAGAGAGAGATGTTAAGGTGTACCGGAAGTAAATCAAATCCCATTTAGTCCAATGCACTATTGTACAAGCTTTCTAGTTAACCATTTTTCAAAATGAAGTTCAAACTAAGATTCACTTACATATTCTTAGTCATGAGACCTGCTTCTCTAGAAAACTGCTGAGAATAGTAGGGGTCATGTGGCATATAAGAAAATAAAATTCTGATCTTTGTTGACACCGTGAACAAACTGCATTTATTCGGCACCTCTTAAATGTGTTCTACCTTCACTTTCAAAACTTTCAAGTTGATAAATAAAATCATCATACAACCATTCAAATGATTCTTATATTTCATAAACAGGTCAATAAAGTCATTTCAGCCAGAAAAACAGGGCTTAAGTACTCAGAAATGCCTTTTATCACAAAAAAAAGTTAGGGATTATATATTTGGGAACTCCTTTCGACTACACCAGGCATGAATACCACAGTGATTTACTTCCTGTAGACCTTAACACTACACCAGGCATGACTACCACAGTGATTTACTTCCTGTAGACCTTAACACGTGTAGTATGAGGCAGAGAGCAATTATTATTAACCCAATGTTGCAATTTAGGTATGAAACCACTAATTGCTTTCCCCCAATGTTAAAATGTCACATAGTAATGATTTGCTGCAACTTCAAATCAAGTATGGACAATGCAACAGTGTGAAGCTTCTCGCTTGAACTACCACCAGAAAAGGTGAGTATGATAACACATGTAAGAAAGTTGGTGTTTGTTTACTAAAAAGGTCAAGGGTGCTGCTGTTTTAATTGATAGTTTCTCACAAAGTGAAAGCATATATTCGAAAGTTGGAAAACGTTCATCAATAATACATTACCATCTATGCATATACTTCTTATAGATACAACAACAACATGGAATAGAAATATAAGCATCTTGATTTATTAATACAGATATGAAGATTCAAGTTTTCTTTTTAATTCTGCCATATGTTTAAGTTTATTTAATTCTTTGCAAACTATTATTAATATTCAAAAACAATTTGATCGGATATATTCAAATAATTGCTTGTATTATTTATGCTTTTCAAATATTCATGTTATGTAGAAAAGACGAACTGGACTCCGAGATTTTTAAGAAATTAAAGAAACTGAAGTTGCCATGTGTCGATTTAAACCTTCATGTAATTAATATAGTTTACATGTATACACTATTTTACTCGTAGTTAAAAGAAGTATCATTAGTATAACCCATAATTATAAGGGCAAGTATCCAAACAATACTGTATTTAACACAGATGTGTTTCACATTAAGTAACTTAATCAAACATCATACACCATTAAAGGGAACCCGATGATCTTGATGTGTTAGGTGTTTTGCATAACATCAATAATAATAATTATTAAACGTGTTTAGAGCAATTGGCGGGGATTTCTTTATTTACACTGTCCCGTTTTATTGGGACTGGGATGCAGTAGGGTAAGTGTTTTTTTTTGCCACTGACCGTTCCAAGGCGGTAGCCCTATTGTCAACCCTTTTGTGTTGGTGATGTGTTATTTGGCCTTTTATTCATCTTTAACGTTGTTCTTTGTTTCTTTGTGCGTTTGTGGTTAACCGTCCTTGAATGTTACTTTTCCTGTTCCATTTTTATATCTAATAGCTATGTGAACCTTATCGTTAGAGATTTCCTTATATTTTTGTAATGACATAAACGTGTATCGTTTCTTAATTTCTGTTGATTTGGATTTTATTGTAAGAGATTTTCGTTTGATAGAATGTACGTTTATTTACACTGTCAGGATAATAGCGAGGTTATTATTACCTAGAATTGATTTAAGCTAACCAGTGGGCCTTTTTGCCTACTGAACGTTCTAAATCGGTAATCATGTCTTCACCACGCTGTGTGTTGGGTTTTGTCCTTTTCATTGTATAGATAATTTGTTCTTTGTTTGTGGTGCTGTGCTGATCTACGGTGACAATTCGCTTGGGTCCTGTGATTTCAATAGAATACTTTTCTCATGTTTGTATTACCATTTTGTTACCGACGATTAAGTTCAAACTTGAATGT
Organism: Cyrtodaria siliqua; assembly: GCA_037043455.1. Classification (NCBI taxonomy): domain Eukaryota; kingdom Metazoa; phylum Mollusca; class Bivalvia; order Adapedonta; family Hiatellidae; genus Cyrtodaria; species Cyrtodaria siliqua. The sequence continues at coordinate 89,226 of JAWPHD010000406.1, read as the reverse complement.
TTAATGACTTTTGCCATTGACAGGCGGATAGCCTAGATAGAATATATTAAACTATTGATTTTGTTCTAAGAAAATAATAATGGCAACATCTGTCTATAGTATAATGTTGTAATTCCTATATAAGGATCGATATTAACGTCATTGTTTATTCCCTTGACTAAGGCATGTAACTCGTGGCTGTATTGGTTTTGTTGTATGAAATGTATTCTACCCCTTCTGTACAATTCTTACGGATGTCAGTAGATATACATTACGGGTAGTAACCAGGTAAACGTGGATTGTCTGCCTCCTACCAGGGGCGTAGCTGACCTTACATCCATATATAGGCCCGACAAACTAGTTGTAGGTGTGTGTGGTGGCGGGCGGGCGGGGTGTGGGGTGGTGTCTGGGGGCATGCTCCCGAGTCTTTTTCTTATTTTCTTCAAACAGCTATGCAATGGTGCGTTTTGGCCAATATCTAACAGAGCACTTGTGTGGTATTTGAAGAAATATTTTTAACAAATGTGAGAATTTACATTCGACAAAGTTGAATAACCTACACCGTAAAATAAAATCAGAAACAAAGGTTGAACCTTAAACCCATACCCCTCTGGCTTCACATTTTATTGCGTTTTCGGACTTTTCATTCATTTTTTTCATTTTTCGATTGATGTATAGAGACCCGGACCTATATGGCCTAATAGTATCTACTCCTTTGCCTATCAACCGACATGTATAGCCTATTATGTAATAAAAAGGACGTAACATACCATTAAACATGTTAAACAAGTATAAAAGGAGAAATTGGGAAATCGTCGAACACGATATATGCAAAAAAGATTGCAATCTCTGTTTCATGAACGGTAGTGTAAAGTGCTTGCTACCGTTCACGCCCTGTAGCCCCGGGTTGAGAAGAACTCAATATTTAAAATGCTAATAGTACCTAAATTTGAGCCATCCCGAAGATGGTATGCATATGACGGTGAACATGGAACCTTCAATGAAGTGTTTTCACACGTATGGTCCCAGTTTCTAACAAAACGCTTTGCCCTAAACGAGAAAGCAATGGGTTAAATACACAAAATGGAAATAGCTGGGAGCAGAGAACACGAAGCCTGCGTATCACAGGTAACAGTCAAAATACTAAATTAAAAAGCAGGAAACATACCCTAAGTGTGATTAAACAATACTCACAACCTTCAAAAGCTGGAGTAGTGGAACCACCTATTCGAAATTCAAGTAAGAAACCAAAGTATTTGAGATTTGTACCACCAATATCTGTAAATATCGGGCTCAGCGATCTTTAAAGATCGGAATGAATAACAGTTCTGATTGCAAGCACGTGGAGAAGTTTTACCGTGATATATGTCACCGTTCGGGTTCTATCTCTTTCTATTCCATATTACCCTGGGTTCGATATATCAGGACAGAGATGGTTTTCAATATAGTGTTTATTTCTACGGATCGATGCGTCAAACAACGCCAAACTCCATCTGTGAATATATACATATCCAAATATAAATATTACATAAATATGTATCGTCGAGTACAAAGTACAACAACGTGTAACTCTATTGAAGCCTCGGCAAAATGCACTGACGCATAGCGGTGAACGCATGCACGTGTACAATTAGTATGTTAGTATGTTAGTAAAAGATGGTCAAAGGGAGACTATAAGCATAACCCATTACTTATACGGACCCGATGTTAAGGATTTATTTATGTGGCGTAAGGAACAACATACATGTATTTTGTAAATATATTTATTTCGACCCACATCAAAAACATAGCATAACGAAAGGCTTATTGAGCCGGTCACATATAAAAAAGGATGAAAAGAGAAATTTAAAAATCGTCGAACACGATTGTTGTAAGGGTTATGTAATTGACAAAATTACGTCCTTTGCAGTTTTTTTTTATATTTTATTATGGAACTAACAGCCTGGAATTATACAGAAATAACAATATAACTTAATACTAAGAATGTACAAAGTAATTATTCCATCATTCCAGCGTGTCCACCGAAATACATCATTGCACAATTACATACAAATTAAATAAAAACAATACATACCAGGCAATGGCCTCAATGTAGTTGCTCTGTATAGACAGGCAAGTAACTCTCTATTTAGGATAGTACAAACTATCAACAATAAGTTTACTCTTGGAGAGGCAGAACTTACTCCACTGACAGATGTGACAAAAGAGATATTAGAGAGGGCTTTTAGGCGGTACACTAATTAAAGAACAAGGGAGTTCAAAATGCATGTGACTATCAAACTGGTTAGGTAACCTATGCACATCACACCACATTCATACACATATTATAAATATACATACAACATACATGTGCACTGAAAGTAGTTCAGTGTCCAGCCTAAACTGTCCACGTAAATACAAATTATACGGTTCAGTGGTTACTATAATTAAATGGAATTTAGACACTATCTTTAAAGGTACATGAGACATATTGGTATAAATAAACACCTGTTGAGATACTCCCTTCCTAAGGAGAAAAATGGTTCCAAACATTTTTAATCTGAAAATTGAATTGTTAATGAACATTTATAGTAGTCGAGAAAAACCAATAGCTGAAATACATTTGATAATAGTTACATCAGACTATCCTGAAAGAGATACATTAAATTCAAATCCAACTGTAGCAGCTTTAACTAGTACTGGGATCTGACTATGAACGAAAAAGGCATTGGTCAATGACCTAGTTAAGAAAGTGGATAACGAGTGGTTGTAGAAAAACATAACGTTAGGAGACCTATACGGACTTCCTAAAATAAACAGTTCTTCGCCATTTTATGAAATATTACTTCCTGAAAAGACAACCCCGCGCACATTAAATATGTTAAACAGACAATACAACTACTTTCTTGATTTGTCCAGAAGAAAATACTGCGATAATATATCAATGTAATCTGTCAACACGAATACATTATAATACAGAAGTTACATACTATAAAGTTCTGCTTACAGAATTTAATGACAAAAACTAGCTGTTGAACAATAATAAAAAAAAATAACAATGATCAAAAATTAAAATCAGCGTTTTACGAAATACACATATTATTAACAGTTGCACTCCATCTGTTTAAATGAAACACTCGATAGTGTCCGGGTCTTTCACTTGAATGGGAATGTATACCCATCGTAAACCCAATTCGAGTTGGGGCTTTTCGTTCTCGGACTGGTCTTAGTGGTTCCACAGTCTTTCTACGGGTTTTGGGTTTAGACATAATCTTGCGGTCTTGCATAGTCTAACATGGTACTGGGACAGGAAATGGGGTAATAAACTGCAATAACATATTGCGATGAAGTTTACGCTCTTTGCCTTGTACATGTGCAAGTTTAACATTTTACAGTGGCATATCCTTATTGGGAATACTTATTATCAAATAAGGAGGTTCTTCCCAACGATCTGCCAATTTATGTTTTCCTTTATGACCGACAGATCTAACTAAAACTCTGTCTCCGACTTCAAGCTTAGACGTAGTGACCTTGCGGTCGTAGAGCACTTTGCCCATTGCGGCCTTTTTACCAGCCTCTTCAGCCGCTAGTTTATAAGCAGACTGAAGGCGTTGCTGGAGCTTTTCAGCATAAGAATGCCGATCGGTATGACTGATCTGGGGTCCTGTACCCATATATGCATATATGGGAAGCCTGGGATGCCACCCGAACATCAAAATATGTGGAGAATAACCTGTGGACTCACTCCTGGTCGCATTATATGCCTGTACCAAGGGTCCTACATAGGTTTTCCAGTCAGCTTTCTGTTCCACCTCGAGAGTACCGAGCATTTTAAGTAGCGTTTGATTAAAACGTTCGCAAGATTCATTCCCTTGAGGATGGTATGGCGAAGTTCGAGTCTTTGACGTGCCGGCTATCTTACAAAGTTCTTGAATTAACTTACACTCGAAGTTTCTACCTTGATCACTGTTTAGTTTTTCAGGAAAGGAGTAAACCCTGAAGTTATTGTCGTACAGTGCCTTGGCAGTAGTCTGTGCCAGTTGACTTCTGTAGGGTACCGCCTGAGCATACCTGGTAAAATGATCAGTAATAACCAGGATATAATCATATCCGCCTTTAGACATTTCTAACGACAGAAATCAATGCAGACTAATTCCATAGGTCTAGATGTTTGTATAGGGACCAGTTCACTGAATATGTGATTTTCTGCGTATACAACGCCCACAATGCTCCACTCTGGCATTCACATCATTTTCCAAGCCAGGCCAATAGAACCGTTGCCTTGCAAGCCACAGCATATTTTCTTTTCCCGGATGACCTACGTCGTCATGAACTCCTTTTAGGACAAGAGCGCGAAAAGTCTCTGGTATGACTAACTGCCTGATAGACTGACCATCTTGAGAAGTGGTTCTGTACATAATGTTGTCTTCTATGCAGAGACGATTCAATTCTCTAAGGAATCGCTGTACTTTGGGAAACTCTTGTCTGAATTCCTTCCTCCCTCAGGCGAAAACAACTCTTAATTAGGTTAGACACCGTAGACACGACCCTGTCTTTTTTTTGTTCAAATACCCAGTTGATTGGCTGTAAGCTTTCATACTGGATCATCTCCGCCTCGGCCGTAGAAGGGATGTTGCCAGTAGAAACACGTTCTGCTAATAGGATGTTGACTGGTACAGCCACATATATGGCCTTAATAACCTCTGGGGAAACTGGGATCCGAGATAGTCCATCGGTATCCGCATTCAACTTTCCGGGCCTGTAAGACAGGGTAAAGTTGTAGTTTGCCAAAGCGGCTACCCAACGGTGACCGGTAGCATCAAGCTTCGCAGTGGTAAGCACATACGTCACCGGGTTGTTGTCTGTAACGACATTAAAGGAATTTCCTTCTAGATAATCGTTAAATTTGTCGGTCACAGCCCACATTAGGGCTAGAAATTCCAACTGTTGGGCAGGGTATCTCTTCTCACTGGGTCTCAGGCCTCGACGTGCATATGCGATTACTCTTTCCACTCCTTCTTGCTATTGGTAAAGGACTAGGGTGACTGCACCCAGTCCAATACATGAGCTATCTGTATGGAGGGTAAAGTATAGTGAGTAATCTGCAAAGGCTAGAACTGGGGCAGTTGTCAACTTTTTAATCAAGGTTGAAAAAGCTTGATGTTGGGACTCACCCCAAGTCCATTCTGTGGGACTTTGTTTCTTTATTTTCTTTGATCTGTTCACACCATTAGTGCAGTTGCCCTTAAGCAAGGTATTAAGAGGCTCTACTAGTAGCCGGCAAATCCAAGGAACTGGCGTAACTCCTTGACATTTTTCGGCACTGGCCAGTTTCTAATGGCAGAAATCTTTTCGGGCTCAGTGTGTATTCTCTCTTTAGAAATGAAATGTACAAGATAAGAAATTGAGGGCATAACAAGCTCACACTTTGAGGGTTTAAACTTCAAATCATGTTGGGAAAGGTTAGAAAACACTGCCTCTAGACGATTCATATGCTCCTCGAACGTTTTCGAGAATATGAGAATGTCACCAAGGAAGACTAATTATGCATTCTCTGAGATGTAGGTAGCCCATACATTCTCTATCCATCTCTGAAAGGTGGCAGCCGCGTTTGTAAGACCAAAGCTAATAACCACGATTACATACTGAAAAGGCAGAGAAAGGCTTATGGTCTTCCTCTTTATCAACGTTCCAGTAACCTGACCTGAGGTCCAGTCTACTGTACATGATTGAGCCAACCAGAGAGTCATCGAACTCCTGGCGTTTTAGTTGGCGGACGGTCTTTAAACCTTAGAAATAACAAAAAAAGGAAGCATATAGGCATATTTCTTAGTTCTGAAGTTGAGAAATCTCCAGTCAATGCAAAAGCGCAATGCCCCGTCATTTTTCTTCACCAATACCAAATTACTGGAGAAAGGACTGTCTGACTCTCTGATTATTTCAGCGGCAAACATTTCCTTAATATGTTGCATATAGACCGTCTGGTATCTTTCGATAAGGTTGTTTAAAATGGGTAGGATCTTTTAGGACTATTTTATGCTTAAGAAGATTAGTGGATCCTATTATCGGTCGGACCTTTTGGAAAATATATGGTTCCATTTGCCTAAAACTTGACGAACCCGGAGTAGTTGTTTACTACTGTTGTACACCTGTTGGTAAATAAAAAATAAATAATATTGCAGTCGCGGTTCGATTGAGACGGTAGTGAAAAGTGCTTGCTACCGTTCACGCCCTCTAGCCACGGTTTGAACAGAACACAATATTTGAAATACAAATAGTACATTAATTTGAGCAATCCAGAAGATAGGCATATGACGGTGAACACGGAACATTCAATGAGGTATTTTCACACCATTCCATGGTCAGCGGTTTATGGTCCCAGCCCACCAACCTAGTTTAGAAATACTCTAAACCTTAAAGAGGCTGTAGCTGTTCGGGAGATTTGGTAAATCAGTGTTACCCTGTTGAGAACGTATTTGTTCTATGTAACTGCGCGTGTCATTTCATATTAACCGATGGCCTTTTTGCTCTCTTCTCTAATTTAAAGTCTGGGTCAAAATCTTTATCAGATAATACCAGTTTTCCAAACGGGGTTGAACTACAGCGAATATTGGACTTAATTTTGTCGAGATGTATCGAAGGGATTAGTTTCATAAGTGCTTCGGTGAGAGTTCAATATCAAGTTTTCTCACTTCCAGATGGAAGAAATACAATATTTACAAGACAACAACACATCTCGTGTTTAAACAGTAAAACTAAATACAATGTGCACTACCTTCCAAGTCCTCTAGCGCCGGCTTAATTCTTCTTTAAATCCAAAGATTGAGCTTGATGATCCCAAAAGATCATAAGTAAATAACACTAAGTTATAAATATATAAAATTGAGTGTCAGACATCAAATAGATCAGAAACATACAGAAACAGTAAAATGTTTAAAGACAGTAACCAGCCAAATAACGGCAAAATTACACTACAAAATCGTTTAACCAAACTCTATCAAGGTGTTCAGAACATATAATAATGTATAGGTGTTGATTAAAAGTAGAAGTTACAGGTTCTTAAAATATACGCGATTGAATGATTGTAAAATGAATTTTGAGTTGGTAACTCTTAATTCGACACTCCAGTTTTAGGGTTTTGGCCTGGCTGTTTAAATCCGTTTATATTGCATCTATGCAATTTGAATTCTCAATATATGTAATTTATACGTACACCTCATCCTCAGTAGGTTTAGAAGTTGTGTTCATCTGTTGCAAAATGTGCCTGTTGATGGCGGGATAGGGACTTTAAAAGGAAGCAACACATTGTATGTGTATGCTTCAAAACATGTATCTCGGACAACGTATCTTGATGTACAAACACATCCATGAAACATATGGACGGGAGGCGATCTAGAGGAATAATGGGTGTGATTCCAAACACTGCGTAAACCAGCATAATGAGATTTAGTGTACATATGCACTAAACTAAACCCCATAACATAGTATATTTAACTTTTGTTAATGGTATAGTTCGGTCGGAAAACTTCGACGTGTCGTCTACCTTTGGAGCATACTAATATTAATTAATATGATGCTTTTAGTCTATAATACTTTCCTGGTTTGTGATCTAACTATACCTTTAATTAATAGTATGTACAACTGTACAACTACATGAACTCCAAATCAGTTATTCTTGATGATTTAACAACAAAACTACACGAAGTCGTCGTGTTTTCCAGTCCATACTTTTTCATCAATAATAATTCAACCGAGCTTACTATGCGGCTTACTTAATGCTTGTTCACATTTCATATGAAACGGAGGCATATATTTATGGGTTTCTCTTGTATTGGTATTGGCACCACTTAGTCTTTCAGGTCACCTCCAGTCTCTTTAAGTTAAAGCGTGTATCTTGTTCTATAGGATTCAGATTCTTACATAAAGTTGATGTTGGAAACAAATAGTTAAGCCTGCGTAGTAAGTGTGAGAAAAAAGAGTTTCCTATGTCTTCGGTGACGTAGGTACTATATAACGTGTTCGATGTTCGAAAGACAAAACTTCACAGCGACGACGCTTATTTACAACTCGTAGTGTCAACAAGTTAATTAAATGAGACTGATACACTCGGCTGACATTTTCTCATAATGCTAATGGAAAATGTCATAGCTTAGTATTGGACCTCCGTGCTACAGTTGTATAAAGATGTTGGCGCCACGGCTGATTCCTCTTCAAAAGATTAACAATACAGATGATGGTTATATCAGCGCTTTAATGTAGATAAACTATAGTCAGAAAAAAGTCGGCTAAACTACATTGCAAAACGTTGTGATCTACTGCGACGCCATGTTAGTATGACGTCATCAGTATAGATTCTGTATCGATATCTATATATAAATCACGGTAGGAGCGTGACGCTGTCAGTCGATATTGTTGAAAAATTTGCCTGATAACACTGTGATTTATTTTATTCCAGTTACTAGATGTTTTAATGAATACATACTGATAAGGAAGATCCTTTGGAAGCAACAAACACAACCAACTATATTGTGTATTATTGCTAGTATTTTCTTGATTCCCTCCAGATAGATTCGAGATATGATTCCATGAATTTATCGATGTGTTGCGGATGACATACCGATAATAAGAACTTATGCATTATTCCACTAATTCATAAAAAGTAAATCGTGTTTCTTTTTTTTAAAAACAGAATTCTTGTTGAATTGTCATAACTGTCCATTAACATGCGTAGGCTTCCCTCAATCCAGTCTGTTATATAATAATTAAAACACCATCATGTTTAACGTTACTGAAGGCACCATATGTGTCCAAGTGAACTTGTTCGTATTGTATTTCGATTGATAAGAGACCGTCTCAGCTCAATGCTAGGTGATTTGGTGCGTTGTCCATCGTTGTCCATCGTCCCTGTCCATCGTCGTCATCGTTGTTTGCTAAAGTTTGTTTACGCTATCAGTTTAGTTAAATGATTACCATTTTAACTTAATTTGACGGTTTATTCAACATTTATTTAATCTCGGATAGATCGACAATGAGCAAATTTGAGATACGATGCGGAGTTTTCGCCCTTGATTACGTCAAAAAAATGTAAAAATTGTAAGTGTGTGGCTTTCTCAATTTCACCAAATTTGACACAGTTTGTTACAATACATTGTTCTACGAGTTCGACAATGAGCAAAATCGACACATGCCTGTCGAAGGGTTTGCCCTTGATTGTGTAAAAGAAAATGTTTAGTGTGCTAACATGATAACTTTATTGATTGCTGGTCATTTCAACTAAATTGGAAGTTGGTAGACACATGCGTTACGGAGATTTTGGCTCTTGATTATGTAAAAATGTAAAAAAAAACATTATGGTTTCTCATTCTTCCAAATTTTCGGGTTCAGCAATGAGCAACATCCAGGTGTACGATACAAAATAGTTGTCCCTGATTATTGCAAACAAAAAAAACAACAAAAAACAAAACAAAATCATACACAAATCAGATAGTATGGCGATCACTTCTGAATAGCTTCTGAATTTCTCCACATTTGATCAGCAGATGTAATTCGAAATGATTGTTAAGGTCAATTCCAGTGGCCACGGATGTGTGTCCTTTCATCCTGAGTTGATGGAGATACTGGGACACAATATCATCAATAGTCGGCATGTTGCACATCAATAACAAGTCAATTTCTAATGTTTTCGTATTTTATATCATATTCAGAGATTGCATATCGAGGGTTACAAGCAAAACTATACTAAGTGCATACTTAGTAAATTATACAAGAGAAGCAAAACACATTTTAAAACCAGTCTGTGAATAGTTTGTAGCCATACATATACGTATTAGAGTGTACAATATAATTGTACAAGATTTTTTATTTTCATAGAGAACTGCATAATATAAGGCATGTTTGTTTCTGCCTTTTATATCAGTTAATGCAATAAAACCATTTTTATGGTGAACATTTCACTTAACTTAGTTTCGCATTCAAGTGGAAATAAAAGTGGAACAGGAAATGCAGCATTCAAGGACCAAAGTCAACCACAAACACGCATAGTAACAAACAGCAACTAAAACATGATGAATATCCCCGCTTTTTTGCTCTAGCCGATGATGGGCAAAATCAGAAATAATAAATGTCTAAAATGCATGTTAATTGTTCAATGTGAAAGAACTTCTAAAACAAAAGATCCATAATTCTCTAAAAAAATTGCAGAATCGAAAAACCATTAATGCAGACACACAGCATATCATCGCGTGAGAACTGTATGTTAGGTGTAATAACAATCCATGAAAAGTGTTAAAGTGAAAGCCACATGAAGTTCATTCGTCCTTGTAGATATGCAAGTATTAAAAATGTTTTACGCGACGGAACTCGAAGGGGCGCGACCGGACAAACATGTTTGACGGGACGGTCATAAGTTCATCAGTTGTTATGAGTATATGAAGTTTGGGTACAATCTATTCAAAAAGTTTGAGATATATAAGTATTAAAAATGTGTTACGAGATCGGACGCGACAGGACAAGCATGTTTGACGGGACGCGACGCGACGTGACGCGAAGTTGGGGACAACGTGATTCCTATCTAGCCCCCACTTCACTTTGTGAAAGCCACTTCACATTGTGAAAGCGGGTGTACAACAACAAAGATTAATAAAAGTCAAGATATGACGTCACAATCATATAAGGGTTGACAAACATAGGGCTACCGCCTTGGACGGTTAGTGGCAAATAGAGACCACTGAGGGTTTAAATCAGGTTCTAGGGTGCACCAAAACTCACTCTAACCATACCGTCATCCCAATAAAACGGGACAGTGTAAATAAAGATATCACCGCCAGGTTATATTCTCTAGCAAATAAGGCAGCATTAATAGGCAATATAAGTAAAAAAAATAAATGATCGTTGTATATATAATACATAAAAAAGCAAAAGCCTAGAAAGTCACAAAGCAAGTACTCATCGACTTGGCAGAAGCCAGAGCAACAACAGAATAAACCGCTAAGGGTACGACAACCCAATATTTAAGACAAAGATCAAACGCTATCATCTTAGGAGGATTTAGGTAGACGTCATCATATGGTCGACAATCTGTCCGGTCATCACACAATCGAAGAGGAAAGCATAGTGGCGAACAGTAAAAAGGTCAACCATTAAACATGCATTGCAATATGATAGGGTCATAACCTCGTTTGAGCAAGTTTTGTGAAGATTGTATGAAAGTGATGATGACCAAGGATATTACGAAGTTTGTAAATCGCATCACCATAGAGGTGGGGTTGTGATAATCCTTGTCGCAGAAAAGTTCTTAAATTACTTTTTGCAAATGTTTATCGAAGGTTATGGTAACGTTAGCCCTGCTAGCGGAGTTTTTTAGTTATACGAATATTACTAATATTAAAGTCCTTAACACGGATACAAACGCTAGAAAAACGAATAAGTTGAGAAACATATACTCGGGGGAACATCTCCATCTAAGTGGGGATAACAATATCAAAATTAAAAGCATCTTTCTTGTCATAAATTTTACTAATTATTTCGCCATTTTCAGTAGAGAGATGTAAATCAAAAACAGAAGCGACAATATCAGAAATGTCAGCTTTGTTGAGTTGAAGTTCTTTAGGATGGATAGTATTAACCTTCGATATGTCATTCACTATATTTTTTGAAAGAGCAATGTTTGCAGGTTAATTACATTACGTCATTACAGAACAGAAACTCATGTTATATGCATGATTGGGAATGTTGATTATTTTATATTTCAAGTCTCTTTTATTTTTTCCCTCTTAAATACCGTATCGATTACAGGCATTTACATGAACGTGATCTGCTACACAGTTATTTGTTTAGGTAGACGTGTCATAGGGTCCTTAATCTGTCCCTTCATCGCACACAATCAAAGAGGAAACCATAGTGGCGAACTGTAAATGTGTCAATCGTTAAACATACAGTTCATTGCTAAATAATAGGCTCATAATCTCATTTGATAGACTAACAATATAAAGATTGTATGAACATGATCATGATCAAGTATCTGACAACGTTTGTAAGTCACGTCTCCATAGATGCAGGTTGTGATAGTCCTTGTCGTAGGACAGTTCTCAAATTACGTTTATAGTTTAAAAGAAGATCAAGGAATCAACATAGTTTGAATATTGGATCAAATAAATATTTACATCATTAGACGACTTTATGTTGATTTAAAAGGTATGCCATTGACTGATTTGTAAATATCCATATATAGACGGTTATGGCCTACCATATAATGTCATTGACGTAAGTTATAATGACCATTTCGAATGTTTAATTTAAACACCAGTCACATAAATACGAGCTAACGTTTCAAATATATCAGCTCAACTTCGCCAATGCCCATATTTGTCCAGTTGAGATGATATTATTCCAGTTAGACATTATATTCCTCATACAACTGCCTTAATGTAATGGTTTATTTCGCCAGAAACGAGATGCGTTATTTATATGGCATAGAATCAGACAATAGGTGGGCGGTTAATCTTATTCCCTAAAGCTATGTGGTAGATACACAATATAGTACAATAAAACTTTTTTACAGCTAACAATTAGTCAGACAATGCTGTCATTGTTGCATTTGACGTGTCAGAAGGAACATATTTATTATCATGTAACATTTCTTTATCTGCTCATTGGGGAACATTCGGTCATTGATGGTATAAATTCACTTTTATTTCCGGTTCGAATCAAACAAACAAGCCCTATCTCTAGAAATATGTACACTTTTATTTTGCAGTAATGTAAGCCACATCAAACACACGATATCGACGAGACGGTACTTTTATGAGTTTCCAGGAGACATTCGATACTTACAATGTTATAATCGTTTCTATTATGAGATTGTTAATTGAGTCTGCGTTTAGAGTATGTTGATACCATCACTTATTTGCCTGGTGCATTTTTGTGTATCAGTTCAAATGCCAAGAGATTTCGCATTGGCCCAGTCCTATTCATTCAGCACATGTCTGGATTTTGATCGCAGATGATAGCTTCAATGTTTTCGCATTTACATGCAAATATGAAGCTGAAACACAAATATTCAATATTTAAGCCATCTAAAGTAATTTCTGATTCTTGACATTCTCATTTCAGAGTTCATGAAAATGGCCCAGTTCGTAATTATATAATTATTTTTGAAATTGTCTTCCATAAATTTGCAAGCGTATGAATAATAATTACTGTATATATATATTTGTTTGTGTTTCTGTAAGAGTGTTTGGTTTTATATGACAAATCATTAAAACGTTTGGATTTCACACACACACACACGAATCTTGCTGAATCTCAAGGAAAACTTAGGGACATCTCAGAGTTATAATTATCCAATTATTTGTCTTGTTTTTAGAAAATGCGGAGCCTATACTATGCATATTTGTTGTATTGGATTTTAATAGTGCACTCTTCCTTTCGGAATGGAACAACAGCGCATCAACTTGGTGAAAGGTCGCGGGTACGAATGTGAATGCGTGGGATACGGCGTTACGATAATAGAAGTACATTATACGATATCGATACAGTGATGTTATGTGCGTGTTTGTGGTTGACTGTGGTCCTTGAATGCTACATTTCCTGTTGGACGTTTATATCAACTTATATTGCCCTTATTTCAACTATCGCACCATGGTATTTTTCGCTATCGTGAAGAAGTAAAAAGGCTCTAACGGAACACCGTAGATTTGAGAGAGTGGTATGTCTTGCCATCTGTTTACATGTACTTAGATATATCAAACTGTATTATCACTGCACTGATCTATTTACAAATTTACAGGTTTATCCTAGTTGTACTGTGTCAAGGGTGTACAAACGTTTTGTTTTATACTGTTGTGAATTTCGGTATTTTCCTTTGAAGAAGAGAGAAGAAAGAAAGACTGCCTTTTTTTCCATTTCTTTGATAGGATTTATATGATATTTAAAAAATGACTCCATTTTAAGTTGTGTTGCTGTGATTTATCATGCATCATTGCTATTTGTTTTTAAATAGCTCACATCTAGGAATGGTCTGTCTACACTTACAAAAACATAGTATTTAACACACAGAATGACAAAATCAAAGGCTTGTTTATGGAAATGTAAATAATTTATTCCAAAAGATATTGTTTGAAAATTAAATGTAATATTTACATTTCTTGCAGTTAAAAATAATGCCAGTTCAGTCCAAAACGTTTGTGTTTTGGTACATTACCAAAATAAATGTTTTATATTCTCGACATACATATTACAAAAATCGCATAGATTAGAATTAACAAGTTTCTGCTTTAGATGTAATTTATTTGTTGGAATAATTCTAAATAGATAGTCGTATTGAAAATTTCTTAATTTTATATATATGGTCGTTTTAAAAGTTTGTAAATATATTGTTCTCCAGTCTAATTCAAAATTAGGGAAAACGTTTTCCCATTTCTTCTGTGGGGCTATATCAGTGTCAATATCATACTGTATCTGGTGATTGTATAGGAACTTATTTGTATGTTTGGATTTAATAAGTTGTTCTGTGAGTCTATTTCCCTTCATGAAACTTATATTTTCATGTTTCAATTTAGTTTTCCATTCTTTTGGTATACTTGATATCAATGATGAATATTTTAGAAAGTCTGATGCTTGAATGTTATATAGTTCAGTAAAGTATTCAAATGGATAAAACTGTTTTGTTCTGAAATATCATAAATGTGCTCTATGTGTTTTATACCTTTATCGTACCATTTATTATTATTTATTGTTTTATTTAAAATCTTAATTTCAGAATTATTCAAAAATTTCCTCCATATTTTCAAGTTTTTTCGTGTTTATATATTTCCATGTTCCATTAATTATTAAATTCGTTTTATCCACCTTGCCTTTGATGAGTTGATGAATTTTGTAATAGCAATCATTATAAGACCTCCTTTTTCGTAATCTTTCATTAATGTTTTTCTTTTGATAGTATCCGGTTTTTGATCCCATATAAATTCTATGTGTAAATCGAATAAATTTATCTGAAGATGGAATAGGTAAGACGGAAAGAGGATAAAAAATATTCCGGAAGTGCAAACAATTTTATTACAGTAATTTTACCCAATAATGTCAGTTTTCTATGTTGCCATTGCTTTAAACAGTTTTTAAAATCTTGCACTTTAGGTTCGAGATTTAAAGCTGTTATGTTTGCCTTGCTCGTAAGAAATACCATTCCTAGAGCTTTTGCTTGCTTTGAGCTCCACTGGAAGTGTTTTTGTTCACAATATTTAATATAAGAGGTTTTTAGAGACCCCGCTCTTAAAACGTTGCATTTTTTAACATTTAGGTTTCGACCGGATGTGTGGCTGAAGTTGTCTAAAATCTCTATTAATTTTTCAAAAGATTTTCTAATTCAATCTGTAAAGAATGTTGCGTCGTCTGCAAAAAAAGTATTTTTTACTTCCTTTTGTAGTTTTATTATTTGTTATTTTATATGACAGCAGTTCAATGCACATTATAAATAATATCGGAGATAACGGGCATCCCTGCCGAACGTCTCGTTGTATTAACAATGATGGCGCTGTATGTCCGTTGTTTGTTACGCAGCTATTTGCATTTTTGTAAAATAATTTTACCCAGTTAATAAAAAAATCCCCAAAATGTAAATGTTTAAGTGTTTCAAATAAAAACGTATGATCTAAACTATCAAAAGCTTATTCAAAATCTGAGAATAATAATAAAGCCGGTAGTTGAAGTTCGTCTAGATATTCGTATATTTCAAGTAGTAATCTTATATTTTCTCAAATGTACCTACCCTTAATAAAACCTGTTTGAGCACTACTAATTATCGAGGATATTACATTGTTAATTCTGTTGGGAATGGATTTGCTTGCGATTTTGTAATATACATTTAATAAATTATAGGTCGCCAATCTTCTAGAAAGGATATGTCTTTATTAGGTTCAGTGAGAGGTTTGGTGCACCCTAGAACCGGTTAAACCCCCCAGTGGCCTACTTTGCCACTGACCGTTCCAAGGCGGTATCCCTATTGTCAACCCTTTTGTGTTTGTGATGTGGTTTACTTTATTATTACTTTTGCTATAAATAGTTGTCTGAGTGGTTCCATGTCGTATCCGTGCTGTATGTTAGCTTTGTATGTAAGTGGGGATCCATCACCCTGCACAGATAATTATGCATGTCACTATCGCATTCCCACCAATAACACTAATCAGCCTATCAGATCTCTTTATTCATCTTTCATTCATTCTCTCCCTTTGTCTTGCCGGGTGCGGTTCTAACACCGACCCTGAGATCTTAAATATACATAGTCCAGTATCGGGTATAAACTTATATTTATACAGACGAGTATAGAGAGATATAAACAACTTGATTATTCTGGTAAGGCTATATTTATATTTCATTCATATCCATTGTGTTAAATTCAGTGCGTGGTTGAATTGTAAGTGTAATGTATATTTTAGTTAGAGCCGTAGATTTATGTTTTTATTTTATTGTTGCAGGCCACTTTCGTACTCTTTCATATATACGATATCAAGCCTGGTGTCCACATATATATATTAAAACGATGAAACTATTTACGTAGTATCTCATTATCTACCACGCGGTCTACATATATAAAATTGTTTTAAATATTTTGTAAAACTCTGTATTGAGTCCATCTGAACCCGGGCTTTTATTATTATTCATGGCTTTTAGAGCATTTGCACATTCATATTCGCTTAACATACCTTCACAAGTATCCTTTTTCTTCTTGGGTTAAACGTTTCATTGAATTATTGAAAAAGTTAAAATTGGATGTTTTTATGATTTTATGTTTGTATAATCGTTCGTAAAACCCTTTTTGCTCGTTCAGTATATCTGGCTGATTGGTAATGGTGTTTCCATTAATATTAACTTGTGAAAACGTTTTAGTTTCCGATTATTTCTTTTCTAAATTTGAGAAAAGCTTACTATTTCTTTCATTGCTTTATAATAATTCCATTTATTCTGTTGTTTATAATGTCATTTAATTCTGGTTGTTTTCTGTCGTTTTCTAGTTTTAAATCATCCAGAGAATCATTGTCTACTATATGTTGCATTCGAATATATAAGTTTTCAATATCATTTTGAAGTTGTTTTTCTTGCTTGTTATCACATTTTTTTTATATGTTGCATATCGTATTGTTTTATTCCTAATAGAACCTTTTAATACTTCCCATAGTGTGTTTGGATTTGCGTCTTTGTTAATATTGGCGACCTCTTCGATAATGTTTTTAATATTTCTTGATAATCTCTTTGTAGAATTAAACTATTGTTCATTTTAAAATACCCCGTACCTCGTTGCTGCACATTAAGGTCTAGCTTTAATGTAATAAGTGACTGATCTGTTTTATAGCCAGCTTTAATCCGATTTCTATTGTAATATTAACTAGGCTTTTAGAAATTAAGAAATAATCTAATCTGCAAAATATAGGCGGTCTGTGGTTTGAATGCCATGTTGTATTCTACAAACGTCTGCTAACTGAATGAGTTCAATTAATGAATTTACTTTATTTCGGCAACGCATATGTGTATCAATCCTTCCTTTCTTTTTATCTATTGCAGTATTTAAGGTAGCTGGCGGTGTTACTCGGGAATAATCAAAATCGCGTATATTGTGACAATGTTTTACCTGTATGTAAGTTATTGTTTCGGCTTTCCATCAGTACTAATTTTAAATTGTTTAAAATAAACATCGGATTCCTAAATAGCGCCCTCTGGTGGTGCCTATTTTACGACGAATTTTACCGTTTTCGTACGGGAAATGTACTAGAATTTAGTCAAAAGTTAAAAACCCACATCATTTGGAAGCACAATGATTTATAAACGTAATGCACGTAATATATTTAAAAAACAGCTTTATCTCTTTATCGTGTGTGCATTTCTTTACGTAAGGGGTACCACGCGGCGACTACAAAACTGTGAGGATTTTTACATGTTATCGCTTTTTTACTTAAAAGTAAGCGTGGTGACATATATATTTTTCTATGCCATCACATTCGTTGAAATTCCCCGCTTTGATAAATGTAAAAATAAAGAGGGGTCGTCGAGTCAGATTTTTATCAAATAAACTTTTAAAGTTTATAGAAAGTATTAGAATTACGGTGTCGTTTTATAGCTTTCTTTAAAATGACGTTGACGTCTTGAGTTTTGACGCGCGACGTTTACTTTATATTATTATTGTTAACTAATTCAAGATCGTGTGTTCATGTTATTGAACTGTTTAATTCATTAAATATGTTGTAAGAAGTAAAGTTGTTTAAGTTGTTTATTTTACTCGTGTTATTTTATCTGTTTGTTATCTGTTTGCGACCCGTCTTAAACAGCATGTGTTGTCAAAGTTGCTGTTTGGGTAAGAATGATCATTCAAATCGATTCAAATAACAAATCAACTATTCTTTTTATTCGCTCAATTCGTATACATGCCATCATGTGGAAATAATACATACAAACATATATATTAATAGGCACCGCATAGCAAAACACAAAATATTGATTGGAAAATGGTTATGAATATACATGTATTAAATTCAGAAATAGACGGGATATGCAACACATGACTATAAATACACAAACACATCATTTTCATAACTAATGGTATTATGTCCAGATATATAATTTATAGACTGGAAATAAACAATCGATGTCTCTAGAAAGTATCCGTAAAATAGAAAGCGTCCGATTCATTAAATAGTTGTTATCGTTCATATACTGAAAGGAAAAAAAACGGCCATAGTTTCTTTATAGTTAGTTTTACGGGAGATTTTGGAAAAAAAATGCAGTAGGAGGAGGAAATAAAAATAAAAATAAAAATGGGTAAAATGAGGAGTCGATAACTTTTTTTTAGAAAATTTCATATTTTTTTTATTCATAAAACAAGTTTTTCTCGTAATATTAATATTAAATGTATTGCTTCATTTGTTATGTTGATTTTTTCAAGTTGTTTTGCATATAAATGTAACCAACGTCCAGTTTATGGTAAAACTGCCTACATATTATCTCAAATTCACAAACCGTTCTTAAAAATATCTTCCACTCTTGAGAATTGGTTTGTTGACTGTCAAATTAATATATTTTTGAGTATTTATTTTACTGAAATTATCACAAATTTGCTATTAAACACATTCAAACCGAAAGAAAATGTAATATATAAACTTGAAATTATTGAATGTTTATCTTTCATAGTTGCAAGAATAATAGACATATTTTCCCTGACATAGGTCAAGACTAAGAATATTCTCAAGAAAGGTTTATGAAATCAATGCCTAGTATAACGAAATAGGTATTGTGGTGTTCAATGGTATGCATTAAATTGTGTTTGTAAACATGTATGTTAAAGAGACTAAATTAACACTTCGATTTCCGACCTTGCAAAGTAAATACTAAGTCATAATCCAAATTTTCAACTAAAAAATGTTTGCGATTTTACGTTATTGTGAAAATAAGTTTTAGGATGGGCACACTTTTTTTTTTAAAAAAAAGATGTAGCAGAGCGAACAGGAGGAAAACATAAAATACAATTCACTATTTCGACTTTTATTTTTATTTCAGTTTTGCAAAATTTAGGGTAGGCTCTCCCGTAAAACTAAGAATAAACAACTCTGGCCTCATGCGTTTCTTTTTCCTTTCAGTATATAATATAAGTGCTGATTCGGTTTTCAGTGTATGTGTCTAGTATGTCATGCAGGATAGCTGTCTATTACTATTTGCAATGTGTTTCTCTTTGCAAAGATAGGAAATAAAGAGATAAAAAACGAGACAAAAAAGTATTTAACAAAGAACACGGGACCGAAAATATATCGAGATAATAGGTAAAACTATATCGATATGAGTTTCAACTGTACATATACTGAAAGGAAAAAGAAACGCGACGGGAATTTCCGCTGTATATTGTATATACTGCACACTTAATTCCATATATATTCCAAGGAAAAAAGTTGCAGTTAGTTAGAGAAAGAACACAACTGTGATGTTGTAGACGCTTTAATCACAGTACACGTTGTAACAAGAAATTCATAAATGTAGAAGTTCCTCTTTGAAAATTTGAGCCAGTTCAGTACTGTATTTAACGTAAAGTGTTTGCAAAATGTTGCATCCTAAGTTTGCTCACATGCTTGAGCCAAACGCGTACATTGTCAATAATGAAACTTTGCAGGAATACTATTTGCTGTGTTACGTGTTGTTTTAAAGGAAAGATCTTACGTGGCCATGTACCATTCGATTAACAGCAGCATATTGTATATACAATATATAGCGGAAATGCCCGTGTCGCGTTTCTTTTTCCTTTCAGTATATATCATCGAATGAATCTAGTATTCGTTGACTAAAACTAATCAATTCCGTTAACGTAAAAAAAACACGTGTTTTAATTATTTTAAGCATACTTTTAAGCATACTTTTAAACTAGTAACCGCCTGCGAATATACACTTGCTTTTTTATTACGATTGATGAACACTCAAAACAACTACAGCATAACGGCGTGTCTTAATATCAGAATGAAGTAATAAATAAATAAATACAAAAATACTTATTCACGAACATAGTATGTATAATATATAGGCATTACCGATATAGACTTACACAATTATAACTATTAACGTTGTATCCCGCATTCTGCGTGGAAACAATAGGAAAGTACATGTATCTCAATTTGCGAGTGACTGACGTCAACGTCATTTTAAAGAAAACTATAAAACGACGCCGTAATTTTAATGCTTTCTAGAAACTTTAAAAGTTTATTTGATAAAAATCTGACTCGACGACCCCTCTTTATTTTTACATTTATCAAAGCAGGAAATTTCAACGAATGTGATGGCATACAAAAATATATATGTCACCACGCTTACTTTTAAGTAAAAAAGCGATAACATGTAAAAATCCTCACAATTTTGTAGTCGCCGCGTGGTACCCCTTACGTAAAGAAATGCACACACGATAAAGAGATATAGCTTGTTTTTAAATATATTACGTGCATTACGTTTATAAATCATTGTGCTTCCAAATGATGTGATTTTTTTAAACTTTTGACTAAATTCTAGTACATTTCCCGTACGAAAACGATAAGATTCGTCGTAAAAATAGGCACCACCAGAGGGCGCTATTTTGGAATCCGATGTTTATTTTAAACAATTTAAAATTAGTACTGATGGAAAGCAGAAACAATAACCTACATACAGGTAAAACATTGTCACAATATACGCGATTTTGATTATTCTCGAGTAACACCGCCAGCTACCTTAAGACTGTATTCATGTTCTAAAATGTATTTTTGTAACTTTTTGACTAAAGTTATATCATCGTTATTTAGACCGTAGATATTTATTAAAGTTATTTTTTTATCGTTGTATTTTAAATCGATAGCTTGTAGTCTCCCTGAAATAATATCTGTATATTTTAAAAACGTGTATGATAGGTTTGAATTAATTTAAGTGCATACACCTTCGCAATTACGTTTATTTCCCGCTGAAGTATGCCTCACCACCCTATTCGGTTTTCCATGTTTGTTCTAATTTTCTACTTAAATGTGTTTCTAGTAAAAGACATATTGAAAAGTGTTGATCCTTTAACCAGTGGAATACTTGTTGTCGTTTGTGTTTATTTACCAAATTTACCAAATTTTAAAGAGCAGAGTTTAAAATCCATATGTAATGTCGTAAACGTATTTGATAGGAAGATAGATTAGGCAATCTAAGAGAAGGTTGACATATAGTCACTGTTTTGGATGACATAAATAGTTTCATGAATGCAAATAATGGGCTGAAACAGAACAATATAATTATTACAAACATTTGTTTGTGGTTTTATTACTAAAAGTCTAGACAATGCCTCAAAGTAAAAAAAGGGCATACAAAAACAATACAACACATAAAAAAAGAGTATGATAATGGACCTTTGGAACGGCCGAGCACGACACATACGAAATATTGCACTCTCGGTTTGATTGAGACTGCTCATGAGTGGTAGTGAAATATGCTAGCTACCGCTCACGCCCTCTAGCCCCGGGTTGAGCAGAACTCAATATTCATAAAATCAACAGCACAAAATGTTAACCATCCAGTTAACATGTTAGCGATTGATAAAAAGTAAAAAAAAAAAGCATTCGAAGATTAGATTGATGTTAACAAGAAAAAAAAAAGATTGAACAACTGACCTTAGTGTTTAGTTAAATTTAGAGTCTCGTTTTTTTACAAAACAAAAATATGATAGGCGTTAACATAATTTATCACATATACGGATGCTTTCTCACGTTTAAAATAAATGGCATTATGCGTATAATTTGCTTTTCAAAAAAGATAAATAATAAATTCCTTATGCTTATCATAGCTTACATTAAGTATGTATTCGCATAGGTTCAAATCTGTTTTGCCCAGTGTGTTTCCCGGTGGCCCCGTTTGGTCACGGGGCAAAGAATAGGACCACTGCAGATCCCTTTGGAGGGGTAGGCAGGGGGTAGAATCCCTCCAAGTTCGTGTTCATTTTATCATTTTTTGTTCATGTTCATTAAAGGTCTTCATCATGATGCCTGCATTGTTTCAGGTGCCATCTCGCTCATCAAAAGAGCAGTCACTGTGGCAGAAAAACAATAAACGTGGCTCCAGCGTAAATGGAGTTTCTACGATAGAATTTGCAGCAACTCTGCAGTTCAGGGTGAGAAGGTTCTAGGCCCTTTTTCCATATTTATCTCGATGTACATGGAGGATGAGCCTGGCATGTTAATGCTTGTTAGGCGCCATATAATCTTTCTAGTATTGGTGCGCCTTAAAACCCAATTCAATTCAATTCAATTCAAATCTGTTTATATATATACAGTGCAGCTTTAAGCCAAACCGGTTGCGACCGCACATATCCAAGTTTACCGTACTAGGATATTACGTATACATATAGCTGACCCTTTAGCAAGCCATGAGACCCTTGTACACATCTTATAACTGCCAACTTTAAAACTGAATGACATTTGTCACCATATCATATAGCTATCCATTTATAACTAGTTTAGTTTTAAGCAAACTATTAGACCTGTGTATATATCTTATAAAGGCTAAATTAAAAAAACAAAGCAAAATAGTCACCGCTATTGTAAAGAGCCAGGTCGATTTTCTACGTACGTTTTCACACACTATTCCAAAATGCATTAATAAAAAGAAACATATTTTACCTATTTGATATATACCCATGTTCATATATACTAAGATGTTCATGATGTTCGAATAACATTCAAAGATGTAGCGTAACTGTAAACTCGTCATATAATGATTACCAATCTAAGGAAGCAAATAGCAATTTCATAACTAATTAAATATCATCTAATATATCAACTTGTTATAAGTCTATGGGAGCGTATTTCCATTCCCAAATATATTTTTACCTCACAATATTCATTTGAATCAACTATCTCCGTACGAAGCTTATAGCATCAACTGACGTATACATATCCTTTGAAGTGTCATATATTTGATTGATTAGTTATGATGAAATGTTTTAAAAACCTGTTTGATAGTATACATGCTCACATCGTAAATTTAGTAGTCTTTACTTTAACAGCATCGTGCTGTTCTTTACTTTAACAGCATCGTCCGCGCCTGATGTCCGAGTGATCAAAGTTTACTTGTACTTGGTTTTATCGGTTTTCAGGTCACCTTCGGTAAAGCGTATAGTTCACACAAAAAGATAGTTGTCACCTTAGTTTTATATATTTTAATTGTATTCAAACTGTTTTACCAGCGAGTAGACAGAAGCTTACGTTGACAATACTTCATTGCTAATGTCATATGACTATAGTCATGAAGTGTATAAATCACTCTTAAAAAAGATTATATGCAAAGTTAAGTTTTTGTGAACCTGAACGACACTATGACTCGCCTTTTCCTTTAAAAAAGGTTACACAAAATGTTTTCATACAAAAAAATGAGTTATCTCAATAAGAAAATAGCTATAAAAAACTGCAATAAACCACATTATCACATGTGGTGTGGGAGTGTAATAATACCATTCATTATTTTCGATATTTCACTAATGGTATAACATAACATTCCTGACGTCATGGACGTCACGTTAATGTACGTTTTCTGACGTAATGTTACGTTATAAGTTATGTAATAAATAGAATCTAACATTCGTTCTCATTTATTATTGAATTTATTAAACTCGTTAGCAAAAAGGATATAATGCTCGGTATTGCTAACGAGTGTAGTAACACCATTCATTATTTTCGATATTTCACTAATGGTATAACATGACATTCCTGACGTCATGGACGTCACGTTAATGTACGTTTTCTGACGTAATATCTGCATTAATTCAGCTACAAAAGCTGCAATAAACAATGTCATAACTAAAATCTCACAATCTATATTAATATAAAACATAAACTAGATCATAATTTGCATCAGCACAATATCTTTCATAAAATAGTTCTTCACAAAATAGAGAATTATTCAGTCTAAGTCAATATACTTATATATATAAGTCTATAGAATTATCTGCTACAATTCAGCTATAAAAGCTGCAAAACCAATCTCATAACTAAAATCTCCCCACAAAAAAGGGCTATTACTCAGGTGTTACTTGTCTGATCTGGCTGTTTCGAATGTATCTGAGTTTCCAATGATATCAAAAATCAGACCAAGTTTGTAAAGATCAGATGAGAAATGAAGGCCC
Organism: Cyrtodaria siliqua; assembly: GCA_037043455.1. NCBI lineage: Eukaryota > Metazoa > Mollusca > Bivalvia > Adapedonta > Hiatellidae > Cyrtodaria > Cyrtodaria siliqua. The sequence goes on along the minus strand of JAWPHD010000406.1, from coordinate 64,622 downwards.
TATCGTGTTTATGAGAAACAAGAAATGTCACTGTGTAACACTATCATACCCTTTAATAAGTAATAATAATATTTTAATAACAAGTAGTAGAAGTATATCACAGTTAATAGTAAATGACCATTATTCTACAATTTGGGATTTGCCTCTCAAATAGCAGATAGTATATTAGCTTACTCAGGTATATGGTGGTAGGCGGAGTATAGCGTTGATCCAATTGAATAAATGAGTCGAAATCCAATAATACTATGGCACGTGCATGCAGGTATCTATTGGCATGATTAAGTAGCAGGAGAGAGTTTTAAAGAGTCTGTGAGAGTCGGAGGTTGTTAGATATTGTCTGAAAATGTAGAGATTTGATGAGTAACATCTGTTAGGGTTAATATAACCACTATACGGTCAGAAATGGGTTAGTTTTACAGATTATTAAAACGTGTGTTTAAAAGTCTGGACTTGTTAATTATTAATGCCCTGGTGACATAGAGTGTTACAGGACTTCTTTGGTGCTATCGTGATCAGGATTATGTGTTAATTCGACATAATTAACACTGCGAACTTGGTGTTGTGGGCAGATTTTGAACATGTGTGTGGACAATAGTCGATCATAAATGAACTTTATTGACGGTTGGTGACAATTGTGCAATACCTGCAAGAAGAACTGGAGGCATATTCGACTAACGTGAGTAGCTTTACTGTATTACTCTAACAAATATGGCTGAACAGACAGAGTTTGCAAATATGTTTACGGTAATGGGTGACCAGCTTACGGGGTTACCAACAACCATGGGGGCTCAGGGTGTAGCCAAAGTCATTACGCCATTTGAGGGGGAAAGCAAATTATTTAAGGATTGGATAAAAAGTATTGAGAAATACTCTTTGTTAGTTGGCATGGCACATAACAGTATTAAATTGGTTGCTTATCAGGCAAGTAAGGGTCCCGTTAGTGATTTCTTGAAAAGGTATATGGATGCAAACCCTACCCACACATGGGCACAAGTTAAAGCAGAACTTCAAGCTCGTTTCGCTGAAGTTGTTGACCCACAACATGCACTTTTGTTACTACGCAAAGTCCTTCAAAAACGTAATGAAACAATTCAGGTATATGCCGAACGTCTTATTGCCTTAGGTGATGACGCCTTTGCAGGGCAGGCCCAAGATGTTAGGGATAGACAATTGATAGGGTATTTTATCGATGGTCTCCATGACGATGGAATGAAACTTCGAGTCATGCGAACCAACCCAAACACGTTGCAAGATGCAATTGCTACTGCAACAGCAGAACAGAACCTTAGAAAGAGGTTTCAGTCAAGGACAGGTCATCATTACCAGAATTATAATGAACCGACACATGAACAGCCTATGGAAGTTGACCATTTAAGGAGGCAAAAATGTTCTTATTGTCATAAGAATGGTCATGTAGTGGACGTGTGTTGAAAGAAAAAACGGGAAGTAAATGCTATTACTGAAAATAAACCCCGTCGTAGGCCGATTGACCGTACACGGTTAGTGTGCTGGCAATGCCAAGAAATAGGTCACTTTGCCAGTGAATGTCGAAATGAGACAAATTGGTCGAACGGACAGCAAGGTAGACTGGCTAGGGGTCAGTTAAAAGATTCCGCTCCTCTCATGTAGAAGCCGGTGGGAGGAGAAATAGAAGCAAACCCACATTTAATATTGCATTAACATCAAACCCAAGTTCTTGTTTGTTAAGGATCCAGAAACAAAAACTTAGGGCGTTAATTGACACCGGAAGTGACGTGTCACTAATTAATCGAGACGTTTATGACAAATTTAAACTAAAACAAAAATTAGATACAACTCGCAAAGCTTACTTACAGTCTGTTACCGGAGGTCCGCTTACTTGCGATGGGAGCACAGAAATCATTTTCGAGATAGGTGGTATCAAAATGAGTCATAACTTTTACGTAGTCAGGGGAATGAATAGGAGAATAATAATAGGAAAAGACTGGTTACTTAATAATGGTGTTCGTATTTATTATGACCTTGGGTGTATTAGGGTCGCTGGTAAATATGTACCACTTCAGGAAGATATTCACATTTCATCGATAATTCGATTGAAATCTAAAACTAAACTTCCACCTCAAACGAGCGTCGTTTGTAATTGTCGAGTTAGAAAAAGTCCTAATTTTCAAACAAATGGTCAAACTTACCAAGTTTCAGCAGTTGAACGTGGTTTTCTTAGCTATGAACCAGGTTTATTAGTTGCAAATTCAGTTTCGAAAGTAAAAAGAGATAAAATTGTTCCTATTGTGATAACAAACACCACAAACAAAATATTTACCTTAAGGAAAGGTTGCGCGGTAGCTAAAATAGAATTAATTCAAAATCAACAAATTTCTAGTGTAACTAAGAATCAAAATGGTGATCTTAAGGATCAAAGTGAATTTGATAGCGTTGATGCTCCCCCCGAATTTAAGGCAAAATTAATTAAAATACTAAAACAAAATGCTGATCTGTTTGCACAGAAAGATTCTGATTTAAGTCACACTGAAACAGTCAAAATGAAAATTGACACAGGCGACCATAAACCAATTAAATTAAGACCCTACAGAACACCACTAAACAACCGAAAAATAGTTGATCAGGCAATAGAAGAAATGTTAGATGCAAATATTATTTCCAGATCAAAATCTCCTTGGGGTTTCCCTGTGGTCATAGTAGATAAAAAGGATGGGTCTAAACGATTTTGTGTAGATTTTAGGGCCTTAAATAAAATTACAAAATCAAACGCGTTTCCTTTGCAATTAGTGGATGATTTATTGGCCCTTTTAGGCAAAGCTAAATACTTCTCATTACTGGACCTCAAATCAGGTTATTGGCAAGTAGCCATGAACGAAGATGATATTGAAAAGACAGCTTTTGCTTGTCATAGAGGGCTATTTCAGTTCAATGTCATGCCTTTAGGGTTAACCAATGCACCAGCTGTATTTCAAGAACTTATGTCACATGTTCTTGCTGGGTTAGACAGTTACACAACTGCTTATCTTGATGACATCTTGATATTCAGTTCTACACTTGAAGAACATTTGGCTCACATTGAAAAAGTATTTAAACGGTTAAGGCAACATCGGTTAACATTAAAGTTAAAGAAATGTAATTTTCTAAAAGCGGAGACTGAGTATTGAGGCTTCGTTATCAATAAAGACGGAATTAAACCTAATCCAAAGAAAGTGGAAGTCATAAAATCGTTACATGCGCCTACCTGTGTAAAAGAGGTACGCAGCTTTATTGGTATGTGCAGTTATTATCGTCGATTTATTCCAAAGTTTTCGGAAATAGCACAACCAATTATAATTCTCACAAGAAAATATGCTAAATTTAAGTGGGACGCTAACTGTCAAGAGGCTTTTGAAAGTTTGAAGAACAGTTTAGCGATATTACCAATGTTAGGTTACCCTGACCCAGGAAAACCTTATATCCTTTATACGGATGCAAGTAACAATTGCATAGGAGCTTGCTTGACACAGCCAGTTGATGAACCAACTGATGGCTGTTCCTGGTATAAAAAATGAAAAACCCATTCACTTTTTGTCTCACAAGTTGAGTGATACCCAATGTCGTTGGTCTACTATCGAAAAAGAAGCTTTTGCGATCCATTACGCCTTGCAAAAGTTAGATCACTTTTTACATGGGGCAACCTTCATAATTAGGTCAGATCACCTTCCATTGAAATATCTGTTAGATTCTCCTATGCAAAATAAGAAAATTCAAATGTGGGCTCTCGGTATTGCCGGCTATGACTGCAAATTGGAGTTCATCCCAGGGGTGAACAACAGTGTCGCAGATATGTTATCTGGTTTGCCTTTAGATGCTGTACCCGAGGGTGTCGAGGGTTATGACCCTGACATCAATGATAACACCTATCATATTAATGCACTGAATTCGAATAGGTTTGAGCCAAGAAGGTATTTTAAGTGCAATGTTAATCTTGAAGATCATTTGCAGAAACCTAAGATCGAACCTGGCATAGACATGGTAACTGAACAGGAAATGATGAAATTTTAGTCGAAATCAAGGCTGGACTTCGAAATGACAAATTAACACCTACCTTGTCAAATAGGCATGTTATTCACGATGATATATTGTACTATATCTCAAACGCTGATTCAGATCCTATCTTACGTCTTTATCTCCCAAGTCACTTAAGACCAGAGGTAATTCAGCAATATGATGACTATAACGGTCATATGGGTGTTGCCAAGACATATGACACAATTAAACAGAAGTATTATTGGCCAAACATGTTTAAAAAACTGCTAAATTATGTCTCTAGTTGTGTTACCTGTCAAACCAGAAACTTGCAAAAGATCAAACCTCCATTACAAGAAACCGATATTCCTCCGTACGCTTTTGCAAAGGTAGCTGTAGACGTTTCTGGCCCATATCCAACATCACTGTCTGGTAACAAGTACATCGTAAGTTTTATCGACCTATTTTCGAGCTCTCCCGAAGCATTTCCCGTACCAGATAAGAGCGGTGCGACAATCGCATATTTGATAATTGATGAAATATTTCCAAGATACGGGTCATCGATGGCTCTCGTCTCGGATAATGGCGGCGAGTTTATAAATAGAACTGTTAAAGAGACCCTGGCTACTTTGAACATTCATCATATTACTACGTCCTATTACCATCCCCAGAGTAACAAAATCGAACGGTACCACCGCGTGTTAGGTGATATTTTAGCACAGAAATTGAAGGATAATTTGAATACATGGGATGTGTATTTGAATCAAGCTTTGGCTGCAATTCGCTTTAATGTCAGTGAGTCGTTGAATTTTTCACCATTCTTTCTATTATATAATAGGGATGTCGTGTTGCCAATAGACACAATTCTCAAACCAAGCAGGAAATATGTGGGTGAGGATATGCATAAAATCGCGTTGGAACACCAACATAAATCATTTCTCTTAGTTCATCAAAATCTTAAAGATGCAAAACGCCGACAAGCCAAATATGCAAACAAAAATACTAAGCTAGTCACTTTTGAAGTTGGGGACCCCGTCTATTATAAAAACCACACTCGAAAGAGCAAATTAGAATCAAAATGGCGTCCTTATTATCGCATTATCAAACAAACCACACCTGTCACATACATTATCAAAAGCCAGCTCGATGGGTCTGTCACTAAGGTACACGCACACCACCTACGTTTAGCTAATGTAGATGAATGGCAGATACCAACAGATAAGTTAAGTCATCCAATTAGGAAAGCTAATTATGTAGTTCCACCGATAAGCGATCATACTTCAAACCCCACCTCAGATATATCTGACAGTAATGATGACGATGAACTGCCATTAGCTCAATTAGTCAAACGTTACCGCCAAGAACGTAATAATTCTGACGATGAATCTGACATCCCTTTGATGGAATTGCGTAAACGCATTCGTGCACAACATAACTCAGATCATGAACACTCTAATTCTGACACCAATGTTCCTCATTTGACACCTCCTTCTTTTTCGTCAGATGATAAGAAGATTGTTAAAATGGAAACAACACCCAGCTCATTTTCATCAGGTGCCACCAAAATGAGGGAATCAGATTCGGATAACAGGTCAATTAGTTCAGATGAGCCAGATAAAAAGGGAAATGAAATTTCTGTTATCTCACGCAAGAAGCGTTTTTCACGAAAAAAATCCGACAGACAGACACAAAGTGAGAAAATGAGGAAGGTGGCAACAGCCATCAAAGCAATTAGTGGTTTGCTTTAGGCTTCAGATTTAAATTTTAATTAAGGAATCATATTTCTGTATGGTTCAGAAAAAGCTGAGAGAAATACTTTAGGAGTATTAAGTACTAATACGTCATGCAGACATAAAGCAGATTGAACAGTGAACCCTTTCCCCTTAAACTTCCAAATAACAATACAGTCATTCCAATGCAACACCATATTGGGGAATTGAAAACTCAACCTTTCAAAATTGGGGATTTTCATTTGGGACAACTGCCTTAATAGCTCTGGTCACTGAGGATAAAAAATGTAAAAACTCTCTTCTGCCAAAAGTTTTGTGTGAGTATACGGTGAACTCTCAGAGAAGACCGAGAGGCTTAGATGCCGGCTCAGATTCCGGGCAGCATGTTTTGCTGAAAAGGGGTCAGCAATCCTTCCATCACGTGATAAGCCAATGGACATAACATACCGTCTGATCTTCACGACACGGTATCTGTGTAAATATCCGGATATATCGATATATGTAGAAGTGTAGACACGCGTGTCATACGAGACATTATGTAATTGTGAACATTGTATACTAATATATATACTTATATACACTGGTGTTATATATAAACTTGTGACGTCAGTCAAAGAAACTGAATCTAGACTTGTTGTAAATAGAACATGTGTAATTTAGACGGACTAACAGTGGTTTAGCCCGAATGCTACCCCATACATAACTTTTACAATATTCAAGTATTTGCACCAATGTGTGTAAATATGACCCTGTCGGAAATGAATAAGAATTGTTTTTGGAAAGCAGTACACCTTTATCTTTGCTGCAGTCAATTACCTGTGTTACAGGAGAGGAACAACTAGACGCTAATAGACGCTAATCGTTTACCTATAGATAATTGGAATTTCGGTACCAGTCGTTATCAGCAACAGGTGTTCGGAATTACCCATAGGAATTTACATGCTGATATTCTACAGAGTAGATCGATTAATAAACTCTCTGCATACAACTTTAAAGGGACTTGCGGTTATCTAAAATGGTACGACAAACAAATGGGACGATGGTGTAACGTTTGGTGGAGCCCAACTGGACAATCCATGACATTTACCGTGGATTAATAACTTTCTTTATTCAATGTGTAACTGGATTTATTTATATGTATACAGTGACTAATGGCACAAACATTTAATCTTACATTTTAGTCAAAGAACTTGATTAGAACTGTTAAAATTTCATTATAACATTTCAAATTAAATATGGAAGGAATTTGTAACACTATCATACCCTTTAATAAGTAATAATACTATTTTAATAACAAGTAGTTGAAGTATATCACAGTTAATAGTAAATGACCATTATTCTACAATTTGGGATTTGCCTCTCAAATAGCAGATAGTATATTAGCTTACTCAGGTATATGGTGGTAGGCGGAGTATAGCGTTGATCCAATTGAATAAATGTGTCGAAATCCAATAATACTATGGCACGTGCATGCAGGTATATATTGGCATGATTAAGTAGCAGGAGAGAGTTTTAAAGAGTCTGTGAGAGTCGGAGGTTGTTAGATATTGTCTGAGAATGTAGAGATTTGATGAGTAACATCTGTTAGGGTTAATATAACCACTATACGGTCAGAAATGGGTTAGTTTTACAGATTATTAAAACGTGTGTTTAAAAGTCTGGACTTGTTAATTATTAATGCCCTGGTGAAATAGAGTGTTACAACTGTAAGTGAAATATTGTGACAAATTCCCCCGAAGTGGTTTGTGAATATATCAACGATACGTTCATGCACACAGCTCAAACTGTCGTAAGTTTGAACCATGTTTATAAACATTCATGGTCTTCATGGTCTTAGAGTCGGGTAAAAGTTCAGCAAAACTGGAAGTTGACCGATGACAAAGTTATACACCAGACACAATCAATAGGAATAATATCAATCATTCAAATACAGGGTCATAAGTCATCTTCTGACCTCTAAGTGTGACCTTTACCTTGAAGCTTGGTTTTGTAAATGACACGTCTTGTTCTGGTGAACATTTCTGCCAAGTTATATAAAAATCCCTCAACGGATGACAAAGTTATAGACCGGATATGACTTACATGATTTCAATCTAATACAGGGACATATGACATCTTATGACCTCTAAGTGTGACCTTGACCTTGGAGCTATTGCACGGACGGTGCGACTACTATATGCATAACAATTTAACGGACAACTCGCCATCCCATAAGAGTTAGACCCATTTACTGCTGATGCTCTGTCTATAATACCATTTGTAATGGTAATCAAACACGCAGTCTTGGAAGAGTCTTGTACATCAACATGTATGCTTGGCTGGCGTGGTGTTTGAGATAATGTTCAGTCACTTTTGTAATCTGAAATAAGTATTGAAAATGTTGCAGTTAATTTACTTCGATCTCTCCAAAATTTGGTTTTGCTAATAGATAAAATCCATGTACTAGTTTCAATATTCTAGTCACTCTTATTTCCCACGGGCAGTCAATACTTATGTCGTAGTTAAATTATATGCTTGTTCATGTTTTTAGAGAAGAGTGTGATTTTACAGCAAACCAGCACAGTACAGGCTATATGCCGTCGAACAAGGGCTGTATTCATCCAACCACAATTTACAAATAAAACATGCTACACTTCAGTTTTATGGATTTTCTGGCAACCTGTCGAATTTCTGTATGCACATTTTCTAATTGCTTCCTCATATTCTTGTCGGCCTATAATTTAGAGTGTGAGTTTTGTTCTTAGGTGTTTAAGAATATGACTCAAGTAACGTCTCCATTCAATCACAATAACAGCAGGAGATATGAAAATCAAAACTTCACATCTGCTGGAATCACAGAGCTGTAGTAGTTCCGAACCTTTGATGTAGTAACAATAATGATGGAAACATGCTGGGAGTTCGGCATGACATATTTAGTGAATGCATGCTCAAGAATGAAATACTCGACAGGACGTTGTACGACACAGAGTAACATTGGTGGTAACTTGTTTGAAGTTCTATTGAAATCTCTTCAGGCATAACAAAAACGAAAATACCCAGTGTGATCTGTGACCTGTATGTCTTACATCGACATTGAGCCAGTGGTGACGGTAGTTGCGAGTAGTGATGAAAACGTATATTCGTAATAAAACATGCTTTATAACACAAAGATAATGCAAAGGTTATTAATTCAGAAAATATCGCCTAGAACATGTACCTTCATATCATCGATTTTAAACCACTGCAGTCCATACTCCACCATGCATGTATAATGTTCGTTGCACAGTGCTCATCCATTATGCATTATCACAGCAACCAAACGGGCCTTGTCTTCCAGGACCTATATAACAGAAGGTTATGTTTATTTTCTTCTTTATCAAATATATATTTGTCAGAAAATCACAGTCAGAAAACAGATTAAACTTAATATCGCAAGTAGAACTGCCTTTTGTTTTGAAGTATGAGTCTATATCATAGCCACAGCTTTTTTGTGTTCTTTTGGCATATTATTTCATGCTATTTCCCAACACATCAATAAGGTTTGATATGGAATACCACTGTTTGAGTCGAACCTATGTCCTTCTGCAAGAGAGTCGCAGTGAGAATTCTGTGGTCTTGATACAGACAATATGGCGCGAAATAATACTGAACATTTTCGTTCCAAATCACACTTTTGTATCAAAATGTTGCAGAAAGTTTTAGTATATATTCAGACATTTGGTAAAACAATCCCAATTTTGAAGGACCTAATCGCGATATCCATGAACCACGCACAACTCGTAAATGACAAGAACTTGAGGGAGTGGAACGGTGAGTTTCCTTTTCGATTTTCATCACGCTACGGTATGCAAAAACCTATATAGGAGTTCATAAGAAGTAATGTTCCTATCTTTAGCCATAGTGGCCTTATAAAGTAATTAAAACTAATGGTCTGAACACATTTGAGAGAGGTATTGCAAGGACGCTTCAACGAAAATGTTGTTGCCGCAAAAAGTTTAGACTGATGCCAGACAAACTCCATTAAAATATTAATCCACATGTGAATAAACCATGAAAGCTCATTATCTAATTATCTCTGCATACCGTATTTAGATGAACATACGGCCTCAGACGAATCTCCAACGGAACCTCCAATGCTTTTCCATTTCTTTGTCCATTAATTGTGAACCTGAATAGTAAAGGTAGAATGCTTGGATTATGCACGCTTTTGTAAATTATTATATACCTATCAATAATATATACCTAGTACCTTCATTTTCTTACAATGGAATAAAACAACCTGCATCACCTGTAGATGTTTTCTGAATCTGTCTCACATGGCATAGCCACTCGCGGTGATACAAACGTCCAGATCCTGTTACTCTAGTAATGTATCAAAGGGGAGAAGGCTCAGGTGAGGGTCATAATTCGCATCTTAAACTGCCGAACAAAATTAGCAATATTATGGAATATGCGTATTGTTCTGTTTGTGCACAATTTAGACACGTTATTATGTAGGATTCTATTTATCACATAACACACCTACGACGTTATTGTTTAAGTTTAATATTGTCAATTTACCTTGTTTATGGCAGCAATTTGTAAGAAAAATATGGCGTTATTTTGTTCTTTACATGATGTCAGCTACGTTACGCTGCTGTAACACGTTCGCACTACAAATAATAATGTGACAACTTAAACCAAATGTATACGTTACTAACATGTATTTTATAAACTTTAAGTATAATTTAAAATAATGATAATTATTTCAGGTGTCTGAAAGTATTGAATGATAAATCATGCGTACATTTGGGAATTAATGTTGTACTGTATATGGCTTTATTACACTCCCAGAAGCCATGTTATGTGATAAACTAAATTACTCAATGGCACAATACAATTAAATGGACAGTGTTTGTGTTGAAGTCATTTGTTAAGATTTTTTTGTTGTTGGTTTGGTGTTGATGCCATTTTCAGTACATTTTAGAATATGAATGATAATCGATTTGTTAGTGGTGGAGGCACACCACCCACTTATTTATGGGTAGGGTCTCTACTGTAGACCTCACGCAATCTAGAAGAATCGATAATTTCTCACATTTTGCCAAAAGAAAGCACATTATACGTGTGCTATAACTGCAATATCACACTCAGGTACACTTACGCTACACAATTATTCACCACATCAAAGGAAAATACACTAAGGTATGACAAACTAAGCTTAATTGTTGCTATAGCTTTGCAGTCAGATCTTTGTATTAGATCTATAACATATGGTATTGTATTTCAGTTGTCTGAGCCGTGTAGATGCATGTAAAATCTCAGTTTTGACTGTTATTCCCAAGAACATCATCTTTCATCTGAAAAGGTAAATATTAAACTTTAATTTATGGTCTTTCAGAGAATCTTAAAAAAATCATATTGTAATATTTACATCGCCATTGCATTCGCTACGATGAATCTTATTTGACACGCTGCATTTAATTTTCCGATGAATAACATTACCTTCGGAATACCTCATGATATGCCCTTTAACGGTTTTCATTGGATGATGGGCGGAGCTTAACTTAATAGAATATTGCGCATGAGGGGTGTGTCTAAAATGTTGCCGATCATAACGGCTGTTACATTTTACTCCATAAAAATCCCCGTATAATAAACTATTTTGTCGAAATAAATAGTAAATTAGCCGTATATAAAGAAGAAATGATCGCCATTTTAAAGGTAAATATATATGTAAATATAAGGAACGAAATGCGCTCTTTTGGTTTTTATTGGGGTATGAACTCCACACACTTTAAACCACCCAAATGTTTTCATACCCCAATGAAACTCCACGCGTACTTTAAATCATCCACATTTTTTTCATACTCCAATGAAAACCAAAAGAGCGCATTTCATTTCTTAATTAATAAACAAAATGTTTGATCGCTTCTCTAACACTTTAAAAATGTGTATAAACTTTTTGCCAATTTTTATTTTATGACCAGCAGTTTCTTCTCATGTTCAGTTATAAACCTACATTTGTGACTATGTTTTATTGACTTAATAAACTTGTTGGATAAAAAAATGGAATACTCAACAGAGTACCCTATCATTTATCCAAATTGTTTATTACAATCAATAATAAACACTCATGAATATAAGATCCTCTATGAACCTACCTTCTAGACTGGACTGAAGCGGTATTTGACTGAAAACATCTATGCGACCTTCGGTCTCGTACGGTGTCCAATATATTGCGAAAACAAAAATAATATGCTACTTGAAACAGGTGTATTTAAGTATAAATTACATAGTTTTTTTTTAAGACTTAACTCACTAAAGTATTACATGTATTGAAGTAAAACTTTGTACATGGAGCTGAAATACAGTACAAGAAAATCCTATATTTATATATCTTTCGTGTTTCGGATGAAAATATGTACCGGTACCTGCTACAGCAATTGTCCTTGATTTCCTCTCTAGAAAAGTAGTTGGATATTGCATTGTTTACGTTCAGGACCTGAAGAAAAAAGACATGCATATGCTACAAAATAAGCTCTGTTTTTTACATAGATATAGATTTTAGTTTATTGGTAAATTAATGCAATGCCACGATATGTATGGTTATAACACAAATATACTATGGGGTTAATGGAATGGGGTGTATAAAGTTTATTCAGAATCCCACATTTAAAAGTTTTTAGAATCACGAGGTAATCTTTTGATAGTCATGATGAACATGTTACTTAAGTACTTTCTGCACAAATAACACAGTTTGTGATGTTTGAGGCCAGTCTTAAACTGCAAGTGTTGTCAAAGTTAGATCACAACGGAAAGCAAATTGTAAGCTATTCTAAGGGACATGTCCTGAATAGGTTAGAATACTTGATAAACAGAAATGTAAATAGTTTTTTTCTTTATTCTGTGGGTGATATACTTGTATTTGGAATACTCACATGTCACCCAAAATATCAATATACAGTGCTTACAATTCATTTTAGCATGCAACTTATGTTTCTACAAATACAGCTAATCTCTACTAACCTAATATTTTCCACCCATCTGCAGAAGTATGCCAGTAGCTATTATAAGATGACTTAAAATGTCAGGAATCAGCCATTTAAACTACATATATACACACTATTTTTTATGCCTATCAATTTACATAGTTTTCTTTTAAGACTATACATTATCAAAAGCAAGTATTTTGCAATTATTTTCATTATTAAATATACCTCAACCCAAAAATATTTTTTGCCAAAGTTACTGCCCCTGACAAACTATCCTCCATTTGTATTTTGATGGCAGCAGATGTAAATTGTACATTTCCATTATTTTTCAGTTCAATTATGATATTTAAAACAGTTGCATTATAAAACAAGAAATGTCACTGTAAGTGACAAATGCTTCCGAAATGATCTTTGACCTCTAAGTATGACCTTGACCTTGGAGCCACGGACCTATATTTTGTGCGAGACACCTAGCCTGGTTGTGGTGAGCACTTGTGCCAAGTTATTTGAAAATCCGTCCAGGAATGCCAGAGTTATTGACCGGACATACTTTAACATTTGACCTCTAAGTGTGACCCTAACTTTGGAGCCACGGACCTGGAGTTTGTGTGCAATATGTCGTCTTGTTGTGGTTAGCACTTGTGCCAATATATTTAAAAATCCGTCCTGGAATAACAGAGTTATTGACCCGACACGACTTGACCTCTACTTGGAGCCACGAACCTGGATTTTGTGCGTGACATGTCGTGTGGCGGCAGTAAAACGTCTCCCCGCGCTTGCAATCAGTACTGTTATTAATTCGATCTTTGGAGATCGCTGAGCCCGATACTTATATTTAGTTATCGGTGGTACATTTTCAATTTCTTTTGTTTTCTTACTTAATTTTTGATTCGGTGGTTCCACTACTCCGGCCGATAAAAGGGTCTGTGTATTGTTTAACCACTTATAGGATATGTTGTCTGCTTTTTAATTAAGTCTTTTGGCTGTTACTTGTGATATGCAGGCTTATAACCGCTGCTCCCGACTAAATTCCATTATGTTTATTTCGCTCTTTGGGGCATTTAATTTTATTAGATACTGGGACCATACGCCGTACGACATGGGGAAGCAAATATTGATTTTATGAATATTGAGTTCTGCTCAACCCGGGGCTAGAGGGCGTGAGAGGTAGCTAGCATATTTCACTACCGCTCTTGCCCAGTCTCAATCAAACCGAGACTGCAATATTTCGTATGTGTCGTGCTCGGCCGTTTCCAAAGGTCCATTATTATACTCTTTGTTGTGATGAGCACTTGTGCCAAGTTATTTGAAAATATGTCCATGAATGTCAGAGTTATTAACGGACACGAAAGCACTTCATTCAGACCTTTTACCTATAAGTGTGACCTTGGAGCCACGGACCACGGACCTGGCTTTTGTGCGCGACAGGTCGTCTTGTTGTGGCGAGCAATATTGCCAAGCTATTTGAAAATCCGTCAATTTTTGTCAGAGTTCTGAACCGGACACGACTGTACCGACGAACAGATGGACGGACAGTGCGATTACTATATATATGCCACCCTTCAAGGGCATAAAAATTACATGGTTAGTAACTTAGAATTTCAAATGTATTTAGGGGAGTTTAAGAAAAGTGATAAATGCGAGCCTCTGGCGAGTATTTATCACTTTTCGACACGACACGTAATTCTTATGATTCAATATTTATAAATCGGTCATATTTTTTTGGTTAATCATCTGATTTTGATCAATCTTTCACCTTTTTCCAAGATTTTCAGAACTCTCAAACTTGTTTGGCCGTGTTGCTTCAATCCATTTAAATCCACTGAAAAAAATCGTTCACTACATAAGTCTTCCAAATATTCAATCAACTTGAACATTGTGTTTCCACATTATTTTGTTACTTACATCTTTTATAGAAATACTCAACATATTGAACATGTCCGGGGTCGATTTTGTCAACTTTAATTGTCAAACTTGTTTGAGCTTTCAATAATATCAACAATCTGGCAAAGATTGGTAAAGTTTGGTAACTATCAGATGAATAATGAAAGCCCTATCGTCTTAAAGAGGCAAATATTAACAATGATGGACGACAACGAAGGACAACTCGCAATCTCATAAGCCTTTGAACAGTAGAGCTAATAAGATTAAAGTCTAATGATTATGTCTGATGAGAGAAAGGGGTCCATGATAATGTCATGGGGATCCCCTAGACTACCCTTAAGAGTAAATTCAAATAATAAAGTCTGTAAAAAGAGGGCAGTTTAAAAAAGGCCAAATGGCCCTGAATCTCTCACCTGCTGACCTTTACCCACTGTAGACTATTTTAACAAACTTGAAAGTCATTGACCTTAGCATCATTTATGTGCAGTTTGGTCAAAGATGTCAAAGCGATTCATGAAGATAAGTAATTAAAAAAAAAAACTGGTCAATGACCTTGAAGCTCTACTGATGATAGGATTTTGATAGTTAGATCAGCATTCCAGAAATATGAAGTTTCATGAAAATCGGTCAAGTAGTTTCAGAGGAGTAGTCGCTACACGTTTTTACTATAGAACTTTATGTATACAAATATGGCCGTCGCAGCCAAGTTTAATGTCAAATCAAAATAATTTCATATTTCGGCTCAGTTTACCTAAAAAGAGATCTTCATGAAGGACCGAGGAATGGGCCAGACTGTTCTATATTTACAATGATATCAGCACCAGTTGTTGTTGTTTTAGGCAGAAATTTACCTTCTTATCAAATGCCTCTGGTACTTCGATTGATGACAAAAAAGGAAGATGTTGTGATTGAAGTAACTTGAGTCGAAATTGCCTCGTCATCATCATGCAGATCCAGAGCTTCAATCTGATCCAGATTTTCTGAAGGACTCTCAGTTGCTGGTATTGAGTCATATCTGTCATCTGGGTTCTCTACTGTCCAAGTCGACAACAAGTGGATCAAATTCTCCTGGTCTAATTTGGAGTATCTAAACATAAAAATAACTGGTAATCCTAACAATACATAGGCATTGGGCTTCTAAGGGATTTTTTTCTTTTCATAGATAAGTTAAGAGACAAAATAATAGAAACAATCTTGAGCTGTTGGGGGACATTATGCTCAACTTTCAAAAACCTCTAGAAACTAGCACCTTTAAGAATATACGTTTTCTAGATAAATTTTGAATACAGGAAGTGCAAACCTATGATTTATTGAGCATATATTTTTAAATTGTTACGCTTCCTGAAAAGGAGCATAACACTGCACTGAATAGATACTATCGCTTAAAGTTTCAGAGGAGCTGATCTTTGATCAGTAGAGCTAAAAGTGATATGCTTGTAAATTATTAAAGTGTGATAACAGAGTTATTGAAGATGTGCATATTGTAGCATGTTTTCATTTTATTGTGTAAGTATTTTTTTTTTTAGAAACAGTATTTTTTAATTTATAACATGTCCAACAGAGCTCTGGAATATGAATAACTATGCATGAAGAAAACTATTTACCTTAGTCTCTGCAGACGTATATATATATATGCTTTCTGATAGTTGGTTGGATGGAAGGCTATGTCAGTTAGAGGTGGCTGATTTGTAAATGAAGACACATAATGTTTCAGATGTCTTCTCATTTCACCGACGCTGGTTACACCTGAGGAAAACCAACTCGGAGACTTCCTCTCGCGAGTCCTTGCTGATGGGGTTCATAAATTCTGTCCACTACAAAACACCATTTTTTTAAAAATAATAACATCATATTATCATATAATATTATCATAACGCATTATTTAATAGTATTTGTAAATAACTTTCAGCTTTTATAACACATTCCATTTCAGAATGATGGTCTTTGAAAAAATGTAGGAAATGTCCTTTAACGGTACACAAATACAGGTTCATGTGATGATGTGATGGTGATGAAATCAGAATAAAAAAATATATACAAGTTGAGCTCCCAATTGATGGTAATTTCAATATGACTATTTTTAAATTATATAAATGCAAATGATGTCATGACATGTGACACAAAAATGCTATGTGGTTTCAGTGTATAGCAAACTATTAGGGAAATTTACCCTAAATTACAAGTCATCAGGCCATAAATGAATCCCCAAAATATAAATAGCTGTCATGCAGAGCACTTTGCATATATGCAAGCCGCTTGTGGTGTTATACATTGAGCTTTTTAACATATTAAACATACCTAATCCTGGCGAGTATATATACAGAACTTGAGGTGTTGCATTATAACAAAGCCATGTAATGAATATTTATGGTCTCACTGATATGGTTGATTTAAACATTGAGATGGGTGTACATGTAGAATAGAAAATTGCTGGAAACAAGAAGCCCAAGAGGGCCTGTATCGCTCTACTGGCTATATGGAGTCTTTGATGTTAGAAAGGATCCTGTACAATGAGCAGGGGATCCAGTACACTGCCATGCATATTTGTCTATGCTGTAACTGTTCTGTTGGTATGTTAGAAGGGATTCCGTACAATGACCAGGCGATCCAGTACACTGCCCTGCATGTTTCTACTATGGTGCAACTATTATGTTGGATGAGTATGTTAAAAGGGATCACGTACAATGACCGGGGGATCCAGTACACTGCCCTGCATGTTTTTACTGTGGTGTAACTATTCTGGTGGGTGAGTATGCAATAAGGGATCACGTAGACTGACCAGGGGATCCAGTACACTGCCCCGCATGTTGCTACTATGATGTAACTTTTATGTTGGATGATTTTGTTAGAAGGGATCACGTACAACGAACGTGGGATCCAGTACACTGCCCTGCATGTTTCTGCTTTGGCGTAACTATTATGTTGGTGAGTATGTTAGAAGGGATCACGTGCAACGACCAGGGAATCCAGTACACTGCCCTGCATGTTGCTACTGTGGTGTAACTATTATGGTGGGTGAGTATGCAATAAGGTATCACGTAGACTGACCAGGGGACCCAGTACACTGCCCTGCATGTTGCTACTATGGTGTAACTATTCTGGTGGGTGAGTATGCAATAAGGGATCCCGTAGACTTACCAGGGGATCCGGTATACTGCCCTGCATGTTTCTACTATTATGTAACTATTATGTTGGATGTCTTTGTTAGAAGGGATCCCGTAGACTGACCAGGGGATCCAGGACACTGCCCTGCATGTTATTACTATGGTGTACCTATTCTGGTTGGTGAGTATGCAATTAGGGATCCCGTAGACTGACCAGGGGATCCAGTACACTGCCCTGCATGTTTCTGCAGTGGTGTAACTATTATGTTGGGTGAGTATGCTAGAAGTGATCCCATACAATGACCAGGGGTTCCAGTACACTGTCCTACATGCTCCTACTGTGGTGTTACTATTCTGGTGGGTGAGTATGCAATAAGGGATCCCGTATACTGACCAGGGGATCCGGTACACTGCCCTGCATGTTTCTACTATGGTGTAACTATTATGTTGAATGTCTTTATTAGACGGGATCACGTACAATGACCAGGGGATTCAGTACACTGCCTTGCATGCTTCTATTATGGTGTAATTATACTGGTGGGTGAGTATGCAATAAGGGATCCCGTAGACTGACCAGGGGATCCAGTACACTGCCCTGCACGTTGCTAATATGGTGTAACTATTATGTATGATGTCTTTGTTAGAAGGGATCACGTTAAATGACCAGGGGATCCAAGACACTGCCCTGCATGTTTCTACTATGGTGTAACTATTATGTTGGATAAGTATGTTATAACAGATCATGTACAATGACAATGCGATCATTTGTATTCCCCACTGGTAGACCCAATTCATGCCCGCTTCACTACAGATCACTAGCTAATACAGAACATAAAATAGTTTATTTCAGTAAAGTATTTTCTGTGAAATAAACAAGAAAATTTATAAATTCAAAAAGTTACAAAATACATAGGTATCACGTCAAACATCCAACTATCAGCATGAACACGATTCAACATTATATTGTTAAAGGGAGGTAATCACTATAGAAAAAAGTAATTTCAAACACAGTGAAATTTATTTATGGTAATTCCACTGTTTGAAAACAGTGGATTACCACTTTTATTCCACTGAGAAAATTATATAAATCACTGGAAAGCATAAAATAAAACGTTATAAACCATACATGTTTGTAAAATGACTAGATATGATATAAAGTTATAAACACCAACCATACATGCGTGTTATGACTAGATATGATATAAAGTTATAAACATCAACAATACATGTGTGTGCTATGACTAGATATGATTTAAAGTTATAAACACCAACCATACATGTGTGTGCTACGACTAGATATGATATAAAGTTATAAACACTAACCATACATGTGTCTGCTATGACTAGATATGATATAAAGTTATAAACACCTACCATACACACGTGTGCTATGACTAGATATGATATAAAGTTATAAACACCAATCAACAATGTGTGTGCTATGACTAGATGTGATTTAAAGTTATAAACATTAACCATATATGTGTGAGCTATGACTCGATATGATATAACGTGATAAACACCAACCATACATGTGTGTGCTATGACTAGATATGATATAAAGTTATAAACACTAACCATACATGTGTGTGCTATGACTAGATATGATATAAAGTTACAAACACCAACAATACACACGTGTGCTATGACTAGATATGATATAAAGTTATAAACACCAACCAAAAATGTGTGTGCTATGACTAGATATTACAGATAAAGTTATAAACACCAACCATACATGTGTGTGCTATGACTAGATATGATTCAAAGTTATAAACATTAACCATATATGTGTGAGCTATGACTAGATATGATATAACGTTATAAACACCAGCCATACTTGTGTGTGCTATGACTAGATTTTACATATAAAGTTATAAACACCAACCATACATGTGTGTGCTATGACTAGATATTACATATACAGTTATAAACACCAACCATACATGTGTGTGCTATGACTAGATATTATCTATAAAGTTATAAACACCAACCATACATGTGTGTGCTATGACTAGATATGATATAAAGTTATAAACACCAACCATACATGTGTATGCTATGACACAACACAAAATGATCAGAAATTCAAAGTAGATCCAAACTTAACTTCTACACTACCGGGTATTTTTAATTCATCAAGACAAACCTTCATTTCTTGTTCCCTTTCCATGACCTTCTTCATTTTATAGCGCTGATGCTTATCTTTCCCCAAAACACACGAACGCTCATACGTTCCAACTACTATGAATGGCACACCATCAAAAATAACGGTTTGGGTTGCCTCTCTGTATCTGATCTTCCATTGCTGCCCATTGATTACTATATGAGAAAAAATATGAGAAAAAATATTATGTGAGAATCAAATTTCTTTAAAAAAATATTTTAAAAACATGATGCATAATTGAAATGAATATATGGATATATACCATGTATACATAAAATATCAAATTTCGGTAAGTCCAAAAAGAAAAATAGCAGGGTTTCCTATTGAGTGCTCTGAACAAAATAAGGTAGGTCGACAGGCCTTTTTTTTTTCTTTCTTTTTTTTAGCAAGATATTGTGAGATTCTTTTTATCACATAAAACTTATACAAGACAGATAAAAATATCGGACAGGGAAAGCAGCATTTAAGGACGACAGTCAACCACAAAACACAAAACCAAACACGCAAACAGACAAACGAGAAGGAAAAAGTAATAAAAATGCAAACGACATCACAAACACAAAAGGGTTGACAATAGGGCTACCACCTTGGAAAGGTCAGTGGCAACAAAGGCCACTGGGGGTTTAAACCGGTTCTAGGGTCACCAAACCTCACACTTACCCTACTGTCATCCCATTACAACAGGACAGTGTAAATAAAGAAGTCTGTGTGTTAAATACTATGTTTTTGTAAGTAAGTGTAGACAGACCATTCCTAGATGCGAGCTTTTTATTGTCGAATCGATATTGAAAAACAAATAGCAATGATGCATGATAAAACACAGCAACACAACTTAAAATGGAGTCATTTTTTAAATATCATATAAAACCTAACAAAGAAATGAAAAAAAAAGGTAATCTTTCTTTCTTCTCTCTTCTTCAAAGGAAAATACCGAAATGTACAACAGTATAAAAGAAAACGTTTGTACTGTCACCCTTGACACAATAAAGCTAGGATAAACCTGTAAATATATAAATAGTTCAGGGCAGTGAAAATCCAAGAAGGCTTTTGAAAAACAATAGCATATATATAGGAATATCAGTGAAGAATACATAAGTATTTTTCACTGATGACCAAGGGTGGATATATTGAGCTGAAACCACCTGTATAAGAAGGATGACCAGAGACAGATAACATGTGAGAGACATTTTTGAATAGATAGAGAAGTGTTTCATATTTATGTTAATACAGTTTGATATATCTAAGTACATGTATACAGTTGGCATGGGCTCTTGCTCCTGCAAAGAAATATAAAAAGATCGGGCAGGGAAAGTAGCATTCAAGGAGGACAGTCAACCACAAAACACAGAAACAAACACGCAAACAGACAAACAAGAAGGCAAAAGCAATAATAAATGCAAACGACATCACAAACGCAAAAGGGTTGACACTAAGGCTACCGCCTTGGAACGGTCAGTGGCAAAGTAGGCCACTGGGGGTTTAAACCGGTTCTAGGGTGCACCAAACCTCACACTTACCCTACTGTCATCCCATTAAAACAGGACAGTATAAATAAAGAAATCCCCGCCATGATCTAATCTCTAACCAACAAGGCAGCATCAATAGGCAATATAAGTAAAACACAAATATGCTCGTGTAAATATAATACAAAAAAACAATAGCTTAGAAAGCCACAATGAAGGTACTCAATGACTTGGCAGAAGCCAGAGCAACAAGAGAATAAACCATTAAGGACACGACAGGAAAGATTATAGACAAACATCAAACGCCACTGTCTCAATGGGCTTTAAGAAGGCGTCATCATAGGGTCCACATCCTGTCCGGTCATCGTACAATTAAAGAGGAAAGCATAGTGGCGAACTGTAAAAGGGTCCACCACCAAGCATGCAGTACGTTGCAAAATGATAGGGTCACAACCTCTTTTGATAAACTTTTTTTAACAAGTTTAACAAAGATAGTATAAAAGTGATCATGACCAAGAATCTTACGAAGAATATAAATCACATCACCATAGAAATCAGGTTGTGATAGTCTTTGTCGCAGAAGAGTCCTTAAATTACTTTTATATTTGGAAAGAAGATCAGTGTTACGATAATAAAAGTTTGCAAAGGTTTTACGAAGTTTATGGTAACGGTAACCCTGACTGAGTAGCTTTTTAGTTATATAAAGATTACGAATACTAAAGTCCTCAACTCGAGTACAAGCTCTATAAAAACGAATAAGTTGAGACACATATACCCCATAACAAGTTGCTCGGGGAACATCACCATCCACGTGGGGGTAATTGACAATGTCAAAATTAAAATCATCTCTCTTGTCATAGATTTTGTTAATTATTTGACGAAGCGTTATTATCATATATATTAGCTTTATTAAGCTGAAGTTCTTTAGGATAAATATTATCAACCATAGTTAGAAAGAAAGGGTTGTCAATGTTCAGTATGTCATCCAGATACCGAGAGGTGTCATTAAAAGCTTCAATAACATTTGCCTGGGTATCTGGTGAAAGACTCAACATGAAATCCCCTTCATAGCAAAATAAAAACAAATCTGCGACAAATGGTGCACAGTTCGTACCCATAGGGATACCAACAATTTGTTTATAAACGGTTGTACCATACCTGATGAAAATATTTTCTAATAGGAATATGAGTGCTTCACAAACTTCATAGCAAGTCCACATAGTATAATTGTCTAAACTGCCGTTAGTAAAAAACGCTTTAATATTATTACATGCCAAAAATGTAGTATTTTCTCTAGCGAATGTTTTTTGAAAAAGAGAAATTAGCTTGTCTTTAATAAGACGATGTGGCAAGGTTGTATATAGTGTAGAGAAGTCATAAGTACTAAGTGATGAAACTTTACCTTTATTTAAAAATGTTATCAAGAACGTCTCCTGAATTGTTTATAGACCAAAATAAATTAATCCCAGAGTTTTATCACAGTATAGTTTAACGTTATCTTTAACGGCAGTAAGACAAGAAGTTAAAAGTTTGGAGATATTTGTTGTGGTGCAGGCACTAGAATTAGAAATAAAGCGAGCCTTATACGGACTTTTATGTCATTTAGGAATCCAGTACATGGTAAGCAGTTTATTTTGCTTATCGTTTACACCAGCCTTGAAAGTAGTGCACCGAGTTATATGTGCGGAAACAACATCATCCTCAGTAGAATTAACTGGAGTATACGAATTGGCGCTACCGAGTTCCAGAGATAAAACATTGACGTAATGTAGGCGTCAAACAATCATTACATTATTAGCTGCTTTATCTGCAGGAACTAAAACAAATTTATTATGAAATTCCTGAATTCACGATTTTAAATTACGAAAGGAAAACCTAGGTCTCGGAGGTAGTAAAGAGGGGTTAGCATTATAAAAGTTAAAAGCAAATTTGTATCAATAATTTTAAGATTTGACTTTTTCCAAGTAGAAAGCGAGTTTGGGTCCGCATGTTCTCTAGGACACTATTTTATACTAAAATCTTCAATAGAGTGGGCGATCTGGGCAGGACAGGCATTACAATCAATAGTTGAAGGTAATCTATATTTAGGACCTTTCGAAAACAAATGCCGAAAACACTTATCAACAATATCAAAATTACCAGTGATGACATGACCTGCTGGAGCATAGCAAAATGTTGATGTGTAGCATTCACATTCCTTAGGAGTATTATGTACTATATCAAGGTCAGAAACTATTTTGTTGTAGTTGAAAAGAATATTTCTAATAGGCTTTTTATACTGATAACAAATTACAGGACTTTCGGAATTTCTGAAATATTTTGGGATAGAATCAACTACATGAGTATCCCGAAAAATACTAGGCATGTCAATGAAATCAATACCTTTATTAATATACAGTAATGTCAGGTACAATGGAATATTTCTGAGTGATGCTGTCAGTTTACCTCAATATAAGAATGTCCCAGTTAAATTAAGCGTTCCTGTTGCAAATAATAGGACATTATAAACCAGAAGACTGTTGTTTAACATGTATTTTTATAATTAGTTTAATAGTTTACTTTACATGAAAGAAAAACTTTCTTCAACTCTTGAACGTTTCATATGGCATACTACATATGTAGTAAAAGGCAAATCATATGGCTTGCCTAAATATTTTACACTTTCATATTTTTGTCTAATTTTCCATGTTTTAACACATTGCCCAGTGGACAGGCAATATAGAATGGAGTTATGTTTCATTCCATAATGTATTAAATCTATATGATAAATGATTGTTCTGAACATTTTTTTTTCATTTTGGCATGAAACACATCTACTTTTCGCTTTGGCCTAACCTCAATTTGGCATCATTCACACATACCAACATGTCTATTTCTTCAATGGCAGCGCTGTTCTAGTGGTAGAGCGTCGGGAAGTCGCGGAGGAATTTATCCCCAGCTCAGTTATACCTAATATACTTTAACAAGAGCACCGCCAACGGTGCAGACGCTCGATTTTGGTGAAATTACAAATGATTTCAATTAGATACAAGAAAATCGGTAGAACCGATGGATGCTCCCCGAAATATATCTTCAACTTCTCATAAGGCCTTGTATCACCCAATAGTTTTCAATTTGCAGTCCCATAAGTAGTTTCAAATTTTTGCTCCGGACAAGACTTCCAAGTATAAACTTACAATGGGGAATTACTCTAATGTGAAGGCAGAGTTATGGTGTCTATACTATACACTTCCTCTAATTGCCCTCTATCAGTGTGTTAGGTTTCATTGCAGTCCCATCAGCAGTTTTGAAGTTATGTTCCAGACAAAATTCTAAGTATTAAATTACAAAGGGCAATAATGGAATGATGACATAATTACTGTTCTTGCACTCCACACTTCCTCAAATTGCCCTCTAACAATGTTTCAGGTTTCATTTGATATCCTTTAATACTTTTTGAGTTACGCTTCGGACAAATGTGTGGCGGAAGGACGGACAAAGCGGCAATTACGTTATTTTATGCTCGGACTCCCCCGAAATTACATGCATTTACATGCATTACATACTTTAACCAAGATTTCTAAGTAAAAAAGTGGCCATACTTTTGTTATAATAAAAACACGGGCGATACAAACAGCTAAATAAATGTGTCAAGTTTCAATCCTTTAGGTAAAGTACTTTTGAAGATGTAAGCTTACATACAAACTTTAACCAAATTTCCAAAGAATAATAGAGGCCATACTTTTTTTTAAAAATAAAACAAGAGTTAATCTGGCTCTGTGATGTTGTCTAATGATGCTGAATGCATGGTGAAGTTTTAATCCTTTATGCAAAGTACTTTGCGAGATAAAAAATTAAATACAAATTTTAACCAAATTTCATAAGTACAAAAGGGGCCATAATTTTGTTTAAATAGATGCAAGAGTTATAGACCCTGGCTCTGTGGTGTTGTGTTGTGATGCCCAATGCATGTGTGAAGTTTTAATCTATTATATTAAGTTCTTTGCGAGATACAAAGCTTGCACAGGGCTAGATATCTGGTCTACTAATTGGGTAGAAGAAACACTAGACCTGCTCAAAATTTACTATCCCAATATAATGCTATCTACAGAAAAGTCCATTCGGAAAAGTCAAGCTAAAAATCATAATTGTACACTTGACGCATTTACAACAGCGCTTCTAGGATGGTGGGCACAGTGTCCATTTATTAAATGTACCAAAACTAATTACATAATTACGTACATACATAGAATATATATCCATGCGTTACTAGTTCTCGATAGTCTAAGCGATCGCCGATACAAAATGAACACAAACACGCGTCTAACCTGTCTCAGTTTACCTCCAGCGATAATCCAATTCAGTTGCATAAAAACAGCAAAGCTTCCAATGAAGTTCGTTTCTTTTCAATTTCAAAATGTAAAATGTCAGTCAAAATTTGATCAGTTCAAAAAGTGACTCCAGTACTCGAGCTAGTTTTAAAAAAGAGGCTAATGACGTCATAACTGTATTTGGTCCCAATAAGGTGTGTAATACGGACACATATATAATTATACTGTCTCGTCACTATTTTTGTGTGTGTCCAAACGAAATAGTTTTCTGTACAGGCTGAATCAAATGTTTAATATGTCAAAATATCTCATTCTATAAAATATCTCACACAAACGTACATACATGTATGTTAAATAAGAAAATTCCAGTCAATATTTAACAAGAGAAAGTCTTTTTCGCCTATAAACCATAAATAATATAATGGTATACGAAAAAATGAAGACCTAACCTAGATCCATAGAT
Source organism: Cyrtodaria siliqua (assembly GCA_037043455.1). NCBI lineage: Eukaryota > Metazoa > Mollusca > Bivalvia > Adapedonta > Hiatellidae > Cyrtodaria > Cyrtodaria siliqua. The sequence goes on along the minus strand of JAWPHD010000406.1, from coordinate 38,561 downwards.
TGTTTTTTACATTCAGTGATGTTTGTAAACAATATGTATTCGTTTTTATTTGTTTTTTTAACTAATTTTAGGTGACTTATATGACCCAAATTGACCTCCATAGAATGTTTTCTCATAAAGCTCCTCAGCGAGCACTGACTGTTCTATTGTTAGTAAAATGATGCACTTTCAGTTGACACAGCGCGTCTGCAAGACTCGACTCATAACATTCTAAACAGAGGTTGAAAAGTTGAATTAGTGAAAAATGTATAAAATAGCGTAAATCTCACGGAATTCAAACAATCCTCCCGGTCCCGCGGAATTGTGTGAAAAACTCCCGTAAAATTGCTAAAATCGATTTTTTCAAAATCATCGGTCTATTTCCTTTGTTTGTTATATGTTTGCGTAAAAGCCAACTTGATATTATTGTCTCGCGATTCGCAAGAACGTCACGTGACATACCTGGATTTGACCTGGATCAATGGAGCCTGTGGGGAAAGTGGGTGAAACTGTTATTTGTAAACAGTTTATTGGCTTCATTGATTTTATCAAAGGATTAGCAGCACACTTATGGAGTCTTTAATGATGTCTGTAATTATATAATTAATTTGTATGTATGACTAATAAATAAAAAAATAATACCTAGAGTTATTCTGATTTTTTTTGTTCTTAGCTCGTCAAATAGCTAACCAACCCTTTGACTGTAAACACCGGCTGATCCTCTGTTATTGCGCTTCGTAGTCTTGGAAAACTACGCAAAATAAAAGTAACCTCAAGATTATAGGCACCTCGGGAATAGAATATTTGAGGATATTATGTGTATTTTATAAATATATGCCTTTAAAGGATGAACGTCAGGAGTACCGGTGCATATGCGCCGTAACAGGCTCTTCAACGTAAGTATCAAGCTGTTTCAATACAAACATATTGAAACATCAGTAGTCAGTATCAAATGTTAGAATACCGTTTCAAATACAGTCAAATACACACACTAAATGATCCAATTGTGAAGCTATTGGAGATTTATGCAAAGCGTTTGTTTTCTATACGCACGGCCTGCCCTCAGTGTATTAACCACTTACGCGCTTGAGTGTCTATAACACAAAACGAATACCATTGGCTTATGAAAATAGCGGGGCGGCCCTCATCATTGCCCGCGAGCAGCACCACTGTTATGTGCAACATATTTTATTCAGGCTCTGTGTTTTACAACCGCCAGTCGGAGTGGAAAATTCTAAAAAGTTTAAAGGGATATTATAGCTTTGCGGAATAGTCTATATCAGGCAAGTGCACGCTATATATTATTCACTACAAATATATTAGTATTTTGTTAAAATGCTATAGAACGCCATGATATTGGGACATACGATCCCAATGCGTCTCGATGTTTACATGAAGGATGGCATAGATAATCGGTTGAGACAGGATTTCAAATTAAACAATCCTGGAATATATAAATAGAGGCGTCAAGTGCCCTATTGCATTTACAGTGCAGCATTTTGTAATAAATAGAGGCGTTTATGTTATGTTATAGTCTTAACGGTGTTAATGTAGGACTATAAATAACTAAGAAAGAACAACTTGTTCTAACTAACAATCTGTAATTACGATATTATTCATTGTAATGTAAATAGGGAACTGACCAGCAGTATTCATTGTTCCAGACTGGAGTGCGTGGAAAGAGAATGTCTGTTATAAGACGACATATGGTAATACAACAACTCCCTTTTTAATTTCAAAGTTATATGTTCTTTCATAATATAAGAATGCGTATAACAAGTTCATAGATATAAATGATTTCTTGACAGAATTCATTAATGTTCATATTCAAATGCTTCGTTCGTGGTCAGTTTGGAAGCTAGTGATTAATCTCCAGTATCGCAGGCTGCGATGATCTTTGGTCCATTAAAACGGCATTTAGATCTGACTTTATAGAGTGTCAGTTTATAGCTATTATCTTACATCTCCCGGTGGCTCACTGAGGTTGAATATTGGGCCTTTAATGCAACATGTGTCCAAGTTTATGGTAGTTCCATGATGATTACACCGATTATGTGGCCGCCTTGACCGGGCTAATGAGCATTCACCTGGAAGGGGTTATCATGACAGTTTAGTTAGACACAATAACTTTGCTTTTAATGTGTCTGCCATATCGCGAGATGCGCTTATCAGTACTTTTATTTATCAAAGTGGTTTGTTTTAACACATTTGTGGCATTTGAAGAGGCATTTTCTCTTTGCGGCACTTTGGCGGGAAGTGAACCTTCACTTTGACACCGTGAGATATTTGTTGAATTCTTACTGTGTCTCCAATTGACAAGGGGCTTAGAGGTTTTAGCATTCCTGTCATAAAACCGTTTTCAATTTGTCATAAATAGAGGCGTTAAGTGCCCTATTGCTGTACAGCAATTTTCATAAATAGAGGCGTTAAGTGCCTTATTATAATGCAGCAATTTGTCATAAATAGAGGCATTAAGTGCCCTATTATAGTGCAACAATTTGTCATGAATAGAGGCATCAAGTGCCCTATTACTGTACAGCAATTTGTCATAAATGGAGGCGTCAAGTGCCCTATTACTGTACAGCAATTTGTCATAAATAGAGACGTTAAGTGCCCTATTACTGTACAGCAATTTGTCATAAATAGAGGCGTTAAGTGCCCTATTGCTGTACAGCAATTTGTAATAAATAGAGGCGTCAAGTGCCCTATTATATTGCAGCATAGAGATATATTATATTATTATCAATACTCAGAAGCATCGTGTCTCTCGCTGTATACACTATTCCAGAAGATTGCCCCAAAGAAAAGATAGCCAGACGTTGACAAGGTCAACAAAGAAAACCAAATCAAGGGAAGTATCAATTTTACCTGGTAATTTAAATAGAGGCGTTAAGTACCCTATTTCTGTACAGCAATTTGTCATAAATAGAGGCATTAAGTGCTCTATTACCGTACAGCAATTTGTCATAAATAAAGGCGTAAAGTGCCCTATTACCGTACAGCTATTTGTCATAAACAGAGGCGTTAAGTGCCCTATTATAGTGCAGCAAATTGTCATAAATAGAGAGGTCAAGTGCCTTATTGCTGTAAAGCAATTTGTCATAAATAGAGGCGTCAAGTGCGCTATTCCTATTCTTCTTCTGCTTCTTTTAGCATTTCTTCCTCGGGATCAATTAAAGTACGTTTTTTTCTTCTTCATATAATTCTCCCGCGGGTTCGGCAGGTTTTGACCTAAGCACTCTGTCCGAAGCACTTCCTAATTTCGGTATTGCCTCAGGAAGTATGGCCAACTGTTGACGTATTTCCGGAAGGGTACTCAAATGTTCAGCCAACCGCTTTGTTTGCTCTGTCACAGCTCACCCGCTTTTCGCGTTTTATCTGCTAATTATTTCCATTTTAAAAAAGACATGTATAATATAAGGTTAGATTAAATAAGATAAATAAAGATAAGTTAAGATAAGTTAAGAGAAGTATTACCTAAGTCTTATTATAATGAAAATTCCAAACTATGATATGAAAACAGAAAACGGTAATTTTAAACAAATATTGAACTTTATGCCAGACTGTTGTTTTAGAATGTTAATTTGTGGTAATTTAGGTTCTGGTAAAACAAACACATTAGTTCACATGCTGTTAAAACCTTTAGTTTACTATGACAATATTTATTTGTTTGCTAAAAACTTGGAGCAGTCCAAGTATCAGGTCTTGTCACAAAATCTTGAAAAGATAGCAAAAAAGAATGAAATTCCGGTTGAAGACATATTAGAATGTTCAAATGATCAAGTTGTCCCTGTGGGTACTTTAGATTCAAATAATCAGAAGATAGCCATTTTCGTTGATTATGTAAACGAGCGCAATCAAAACGATATTATTAATTATTTTATCCAGGGAAGGCATAACAATTGTTGTGTTATTTATTTATCTCAATCTTTTACAAAACTCCCAGAGACATTCGATTGAATTGCTCTCATTACCGACTCCAGTTAATCGTGAGCTGGGTATACTTTCCAACGAACAAGATGTCAGCAAAGATCAGTATAAAAAGCAACTGACAAGCAGTACGACTTCCTGTATCTTGATCGCCCTAGAAGGTTGGTCAAAAGAAATTTCACTAGTGTAATTTAATCTAATCATATTATATATAATGGGACTTTTTAATGATCTTGGCGAGGAAGTTACTACTGGCAGTGTTAATATTACAAATTTTGGTATTGTGCTGTCTGAGTATGTAAAACAAAAGCATTTGGTTAATTATCTTCACAAGGGTAAAAACAAGGAAAAAATGTTTTAAGAAGTGATCTTAACATGGATAAAAATAGAATTACAATGTTGGCAATCCAGAAAAAAAGATGATGCAGTAACAAGGCAATATGCTCAAAGAACAATAGCAAAGATCATACGTGATTATAATATTGATAAAATTCTAGATATGATGAAAAATTTGATAACAGGTGTTGATGATATACTAAAAAAAGAGTATGATAATGGACCTTTGGAAACGGCCGAGCACGACACATACGAAATATTGCAGTCTCGGTTTGATTGAGACTGTTCATGAGTGGTAGTGAAATATGCTAGCTACCGCTCACGCCCTCTAGCTCCGGGTTGAGCAGAACTCAATATTCATAAAATCAACAGCACAACATTTTAACCATCCCGAAGATGGCATGCATATGGCGGTGGACATGGAGTTGACGTCTTCCCCATGTCGTACGGCGTATGGTCCCAGTATCTAAGTATGATACAGAAGCAATTACAGACAAACCGTGAGAAAATGATTGAATTTCAAAATGGTTTAAAAGACGAAATAAAACTTTTGGGCGATGCTTTAAAAGAGCTAGAAAAGAAAGAAGATGGATTGGAAGAGAGTGAAAACTACAAGAAATTAAGTGAACAAATAAGATCTGGTGTTCAAAATATTAATACACGGATTGAAGAAAATCAATAACTGCTTTTACTGAAGAAATAACTCAAATTAAAATATCAAATGGACAGATAAACACTAACGTTGATGATATCAGCAAAGATTTTGAAGACATCAAACATAAAATGGTTGGCAGCAAGAAGCTGGCGACTGCTTTGAGCCAACTGGTTGACACTGATAAACTAGAAACTGCTATTGATGATGCTTCAAAGCAATTGAAAGCTGCTCAGGATGAAAGGAGCAAAGCTTTTGACGGCGAAATAGCTTCATTAAAGCAGTTTAATAAAACGTCTGTTAGTCGGCACACAGCAGTTCTTGGTATATTTTATGAGTTGAAAGTAAAAGTAGACTATTTAAGCCGGATTTTACTATTTGAATATACGATGGATGATGGTATAAGCATCATGCAGGATCGTGCTGGTTATATATCATATCCAACACGAAAACCACTTGATAGAACAAAACGTGATGGTTTTCTCGAGGCGTTTACTTTTGTAATCAATCCATTTATAAACATTGGAGAATATGTTACAAAATATGCTGGTTGTGACGTCACAATTGCAAAACCCGGACGTTATATAGTTGAAGCAGACCTTACATATACTGTTGCAAATACAGACATTAGTATAGAACGGTTTAGTCTGTTTAATACATCTCCAAGTACTGATCAGACACATACTCAACCAAAAATAGAAAATGGTAAACGAATACTAAAAGGAACATTTGAAGTATATCTTTCAAAATCTCATTTTTGGGCCATCTTTACAACGTCAGAGGTACTCAAGTTTTCAATTTTGAAAGATCTAGTTTTAAACTGTTTTACAAAGGTGATTAATATTGTCTACTGATATGTATAATGGAACTTAAGTAGCATTTCATTTGATCTATCCTATATTAAATGGAAGAAAAAAATTGTATTATCATCAGAAAAAGCGTCAATAATTAATAGCTCAAATACACCAAGTAATTTTACAACTGTATTTGACAGACCATTAGTATTAGGCAAGAACAAACAGTATGGCATTGGATTTGATACGATGAATTCTATGACTTACTCATGGTATAATATTAGTGAAGATTTTAATAACAATGTGATAAGGTATCACAATGGAACAGATTGGAAAACTATTATTTTTACAAATGGAAATTATAGTTATGCTGATATTGATAATTATATAAAAGAAACATTGACTGTAAACGGTGATTTAACCGATGACTCACCTGTCCCAATAAAAACTTAGTTTGATTGATCAAGTTTCAAATGTTTGGTTACCATCCATAATAAGTTCATGCTTGATTTAAGAGAAACAAACTTTCACACCTTAATCGGGTTTGACAAAGATGCAGTTATCAGAGAAACTAAATTTGGAACTGTAACACCAAACATTACAAATTCTATCGATACATTGTATATCCACTGTGATTTGATAAGTAATTCTATTGTTGATGGATCATACGGGGATGTTATTTAGGAAATATGTACAGCTGATATTACTAAATCGTATCCTTTTAAAGATAAACCGATAGAGTCGGATTCTGTGAAGTAAACAAAACGATCATTAACAGTATTAATATTTATATAACCGACTTCTCTGGCAAAATTATTAATTTAAATGGAGTTCATACATCATTTCGATTTGTTTTAAAGGAACTAATGTAATATATGTTATATGGCATGTTTAAAAAAAGTTTATTACACTAGTACAGGAACATAAACTCGAGCTGACCGATTAACTAGAGTTGGTATATTTGACATTTTTTCAAAGGTTAGATCAAAAATATATAGTGAGTCTGTAAAAACAGCAGGCAAGGAAGCATTAGAAACTGCTGGAAAACAAATCATAAAGAGTGCAAGTCGGACTCCCAGTAGGATTCGAACTCGCAGCGGTGAGAGGCAAGAAGGTTTAAAACGACACATCGTTAACCCCTCGGCCACGCAGGTAAGTATTAATTATCCAGTAGAAGTTGCTTCTTTACACACACGCTGTGGACAGAATAAAGTTTACTCTACGCAAATCCATGTTCAGTAGACTCACTAAACATAACATAAAATTATATATAATAAGTGTCAATGTAATAAGGCTAAAGACATGTTTTCTTTGCAAAAAAACATTTCTTCCGTCCATATATTATGCGTATGTCTCTGTCGGTTATAAAACACACGAACTACCGTATGCGTCAAAAATGAACTAATCTAGGTTCAGTAGACATAGTTAACATAAACTAAAGACTCAAATCCACGAGCTAAAAGTGCTAAAATGCTTTATAAGTATGAATTATCCATATAAGTTTGCTTAGTTACACTAATATATTGGGCCGAAAAAATGTAACTCTACCGAATACACACTAAACATATCAGAAAATCAAAAATTATAATAATTATCAATGCAATTTACATACACACCTGTTTCCCTTATAAAAGGACTCTAAATCCGATCAAATATATGTGTGCGGTATGGATTTCAAGATTCAGATTTGTTGACCCTTATCAGATGCATTACGTAATAATCATTAACGGCTTAATGGGATACCGCAGTAATAATTATCGACACAGCGGGGTTATAACCATAAATCACGCAACTGATCGTGGTATCCCACGATTAATGGGCCGTTAATGACTATTACGTAATGAATTACGAGTCAACACATTTGCATACTGAAATTCATACCGCACACACTTATATTTGTCCGGATTTATAGTCCTAGTTTTTAAGCTGTAAATGCAATAAAATTCAGAGTGGGACGGAGATAAGGGTGGACAATTACCACTTTTTTTGCGAGCATAAAACGTCTATATTCCTGGCAAATATCGCTTATACGAACACCATTTTGGTCAAAAATGAAAAAAAAATCGAGAACCAACATTCAGTAAGGGAGACACCTCCTCTCAGTATTTCCACTACTCGGGACTTCGCAACTCGTATTAGGAGTACGTTTAAAATAGGCCACGCTAGGACTATGTTGAAAACAGGCCACGCTACGCCCCTGACACTGGCACATTAGTTTAGTCGGCTGGGGGTAATGAACGGTTTTACCTCTGTCAAGACTTAAGGATGAGATTCTTTTTTTTTCTGTGCGTTTACACCTAATAATGTAATTTCAATCTCTCTGGGGTGGCTCTAAATAACCTATAATATGTTGATGAGCCGTAAACAAAATTCAGTTCAATTCAATTTCCTTATTTAGTCATTATCTCACCACTCAATACGTTATAATAACAATTTTCACTTTCTCTTGATGTGTATGCTCTGGGGCGGCTCTAAATAACATGTAATGTGTTGATGAGGCGTTAAACGAAATTCAGTTAAAATTTAATTTCTGATTTAGTCATTATTTTACCATGCAATACGTTATAATATTACTTTCTATCTCTCTGCGGTACAGACATCAACTGAAGTCTATGCTCTGGGGCGGCTCTAAATGTCGTAGTATGTGTCAATAAGCCGTAAAACAAGTTTCAATTCAATTCAATTGACTTATTTAGTCATTATTTCACCACTCAATAAGTTATACAATCACATTCCCCTCTCGCAGTGGCGGCTCTAAATAACTTTTAATGTGTTGGTGAGCTGTTAAGCAATACCCAATTCGATTCAATTACTAAGTTACAATACAACCTTCCACTTTCTCTGGGGCGGCTCTAAATAACTTTTAATGTGTTGGTGAGCCGTTAAGCAATACTCAATTCGATTCAATTATTAAGTTATACTATCACATTCCCCCTCTCTATGGGTTGGCTCTGAATAACCAATAACCTACACTGTGATGATGAGCCGTTAAACAATATTCAGTTCATTTACATTTACTTATTTAGTTAGTATTTCACCATTCAATAAGTTATAATACCACCTTCCACTTTCTCTGGGGCAGCTCTAAATAGCATACAGTGTATTAATCAGCCATTGAAAAATATTCAGTTCAATTCAATTTCCCCCTATCAATAATTTATAATACCAACTTCAACTGTATCTGGGTCGGCTCTAAATAACCTATACTGTGTTAATGAGCTGTTTAACAAGATTCAATTCAATTAAATTTACTCATTCGATCATTTTGGGTCTCAAAAGATTAAATCGTCGATGTACCGAATGTGTTTTTACATGTGTGTATTACCTACATGTCATCTAGGGAGAGTACGTGTGTGACATTCATCCGTTCTTTTATATGACATCTATGATGCATACATATTATTTCACATTGATACATTTGTGCGTGTTTTTATGAAACCTATGTAGGATATGTATTACTAACATGTCATATAGAAAAATGTAACTGTGATTCTCAGTTTATTTTTGAAATTCCAGGAAGCAGGTATATAACTTGTATTTTATCTAGGGAGAGTACTTGTGATTCTCACGCATATATGTTTTGAAGCTAACATGTATCAAATGTATTACATCTAGGAAGAAAACGTGATTCTCATTTGTATTACATCTAAGAAAGTACGTATGATTTATATACATGCAATTGTTTATTTATGACATCTATGTAGCATATGTGTATTATATGTACTTTATCTAGGGGGAGTTCGTGATTTTCTCATACTTTCTTTTGTTAACTAGATCTATGAAGCATATATTTCATCATGGTTCCGTGTGATTTTCGCGCATACATTCGTTTATTTATGACATCTATGAAGCATGTGTAATATTTGTATTTCATCTTTGGATCCGTGTGATTCTCGAGCATACATTCGTTTATTTATGACATCTATGAAGTATGTGTATTACCTATATTTCACCATTGGGTCCGTGTGATTCTCACGCATACTATCGTTTATTTATGACATCTATGAAGCATGTGTATTACTTGCTAGTATTATGACCTGCATTTCATCCTTGGATCCGTGTGATTCTTACCAATACATTTGTTTACTTATGTCATCTATGAAGCATGTTTATTAACTTGCTCCAAAAAAAAATAAATAATAATAAAAAAAAATGCCTACCGACCACCCTATTTTGTTAGAGCATGCAATAGGAAACACACCTATTTTTGTTTTGGCCTTAGTTATAAAGTGATCATAAAGGTGACGGCACACGTTTTTAAAAAATCATAATTGCCATGTGTCTCTTTAAGGTAGCAATCCTGCCAACAGTAAAATTTTACATTGTACATCATTTCTAAAACTACTGGCGACAAGGTATATATTAATCTGAGCATTCTCTAACCTTACCTGCAGCACTTTTTACGATTTTGATATTTCATCTGGCTGTGTACAAAAGCCACAAAAAAAAAAGAAAGAAAAAGACATTTAGTGTCACTCAGAGAATGCTCGGATTAGTTATATATATGACTTATGCATACTGAGAGGCCAAACTCTATATACACAATATAAAGATTAAAACAGTTTTAACCAACTAGACTGAAATCCGAAACTGGAGCGTCAAATTAAAAGTTACCATCTCATTTTACGCAAGTGGAGCGCTGTGGTCTAGTGGTAGACGTTGGACCCATGATCGTAACGCTGTTGGTTCGATCCCCGCCATTGCCATATGCGTTGTGTCCCTGAGAAGGACACTTTATCTGCATTTGCTTAGTACTGGTTCTACCCAGGAAGACATCGAGAGTGATTCATATAAGTTCATGGAGCTTTCGTTACAATCGATTTGAAATAAATAAGTTTAAACTAATTTTTAATACGCATATTCGATTACGGGTGTTTTTAAAACCTGTGAATAAACCTTTACTTTTAATTGGCACATATACATTATTATATAACTTGAACACTTGCATAGAGTTTTGATACAAGGTTATGAAGTGTAATTTTACAATTATCTGGTGAGTTAGTTTCATTAAGCAGTTTTTATGATGTGAGGTGAATTTGCCTTTTCTTTGCAAACTTGGGCTAAAAAAGTACTGGAACTAGATATGCCCAGGTTACTGTATTATTTTTGCTTTTCTCATTTGTACATATGCTTAAATGCTATGTTTGCAGGATTTAAGAGATGTGTGTGTGTGTGTGTGTGTGTAAGGTGTGGGTGATGGAGTCGTGGGGGCGTTAGTAGTGTGCTGTAAGTAATATTTCTAGCATAATTTTTCGAAATATGAGAAAAACATGCTATAAATGTTTTGTAGAGCCATTTATCCAAGTACGCGCGTGCAAGAAGTTTTAGGGCGTTGCAATTTTCAGTATTTAGTAAACATAACAACTCGATCCAATCAAGAAATAGCATTATCACGTGGCATGAGTAGGACCCATGTTTTGATTATTGCAGCCAACCGCCTTTGTATATTATTTGGCAAGTGCAATGTCAAGGAGTGCTGTTTTGGTAATGGTATAGTCGTTTTGACTGACAGGTTGTGTGTAAAGATTACAACTGTGCACGCATAAAATTGAGTAGACAACTGCCGAATCTGCCATTTATAGCACGGCTGAAATATACCGGCATTTATAGCACGGTTTAGGTGCAGACCTTCATGTTTATGAAACTTATATCATAAGCAAGAACAAAGGAAAACCATTAGAGCTACGGTACAATATGCAATTATGGCCTTTTTTATATTTGGTAAGCATCATGCAGCAATATTCGGATATTAAAAAAAGTTGCACTTAAGTCCAATTTATTTTTAGCCAGGAAGTTTGGGTGGGGACATGTTCATGAAGTAAACCAAGTGGGAAAAAATGTGGCCGGTGCGGGACTCGAACCCGGGACCCTTCGCTTACAGGGCCAGTGCTCTACCAACTGAGAAAACCAGGCCACCGGGTAATCAATATCACCACACTCATATCCCTTTTAACAGCCACCCCAGTTCTTCCAGACCCCCCCGGTCCCGCATTCACCATGCTAACCCACATTCACCGATTTATCATTGTCAGTGAAATAAACCAAGGGTAAAAACTGCGGCTGGTACGGGACTAAAACCGAGGCCCCTCGCTTACAGGGAGAGAGAGTTCTCTACTGTAACCAACTGAGCTAACCGACCTTCTTGCCCTCATGGTATATGTGCAATATATATACTGATATACTGGCATTCCCACTACCCCCCCACCCCCGCATGGTACCTTGCCCCCATGGCATGGTATATTTGCAATATATATATACTAGCACTCTATCGAAAAACTATGGGTCCCCCCCCACCCCCACACTTTTGCCCCATGGTACCGGTGACGGGTCGTTTCGCACATCGGTTGTTTCGCGGATAGTCGTTTCGCCCATCATATAGTTAGTCGTTTCGCCCACCTTATATATATATATATATATATATAGTGATGAATAATTACTTATGCAAATACTTATTTGGAGTTAGAAGTTAGAACTATTGTATTTTAGGATTAGAAATCATTTTTAATGTATCAAGTATTGAATTTCGTGTTTAGAAGAATATATGAACTTGCGTGTTCTATGTAAAAAAACATTAAAACACTTTGAATGAATCAAATAATTATTTTTGCAGTATTAAATCTTTATTTGTTATAAAATCAATCATTTCTATTTATGATGACTACATGCAAGCCTCCCGAAGGAAAAAGCATAAACTTTCATAATTAATAATTACTGCTTGTCATTCACTTTGAATAAAAAAATAATTACAAATAATTAGAATACAGTTGTGTTTATTGTTTTTATTCCCTTTACCCGTATTTCAAATATATCTACAGTATCAAACAGCATTCAAGTCTAGAGAAAATATAGATGTATTACATGTTAAAGGGACACATCTTGAAGATTTTATCAAGCATTCAACTTAACATGTCAACGTATTAATCTAGGATCATTTTACTTTAAATGTGCTTGCAAATAATTAAATAACAATGTATTGTTTTTACTTTTAATATTTAGGATTGAACAAATGCAAGTTGTATAGAACAACTAACGGGACGCGCGAATTTTTAATAAAACGATTTTGCTGCGTGTTTCTTTGAAAAATGTTTACTCATTTATTTTCTAAATATTTTGCACATATATTTTCTGATAAATACTGTTTGTCGTTCATTTCTCTCATTGTCCTGTATGTAATATCTCTCATCTGTCCTGTATGTAATATCTCTAATTTGTCCTGTATGTAATATCTCTCATCTGTCCTGTATGTAATATCTCTCATCTATCCTGTATGTAATATCTCTCATCTGTCCTGTATGTATTATCTCTCATCTGTCCTGTATGTAATATCTCTCATCTGTCCTGTATGTAATATCTCTCATCTGTCCTGTATGTAATATCTCTCATCTGTCCTGTATGTAATATCTCTCATCTGTCCCGTATGTAATATCTCTCATCTGTCCCGTATGTAATATCTCTCATCTGTCCCGTATGTAATATCTCTCATCTATCCTGTATATTAAATAAAAATAAAAAAAAATATATAAAAAAAGTGTCCAAAGATGTGCACAAACGCACCACGAAAACACACAACAAAATATATATATAAAAAAAGATGTGTCAAAAGATGTGCACAATTGCACCAAAAAAAAAATGAAAAGAAAGAGACACGCAGAAAAAAAAAGTGAAAAAAAATGTATATTTTGAAATGTTGAAATGTACTGTAAACATTACGCAATAATTCGAAAAAGTCAGCAATGAAATAGATGAAATCCTAGTTACACCTCCTCGTTGGAACTAACCGGAAACAACCTATTTTTATTCATTCAATTATGAATAAAATATGTTGGCCGACGTAACAATAAAAACATATATAATACGCGCTAATAAAAACACACGCAAAAAAAGACAACACTACAATATATTATACAATCCTACAATGTAATCAATCAATCAGTTTTATTCAGGCTAATATATATATATATATATATATATATATATATAATGGGAGAGAATTTGAACTCACTACGGCAACTTTCGAAATTGGGATCTCGTAAGAGATTCATGTTCACAAGGCAGAATTATATATGGGGAGAAATATTTGTGAACTACCAAGGACAGTATTTATGTACTTTTGTAAGGAGTGAATATATACGTTTGATTTCTGTGTATCTCGTCATAGTTAGGCGCCCTGCCATAGTTCGTCCGAAGGTTGTCTGTCCTTGGTAGTTCACAAGTATTTCTCCCCATATATATATATATATATATATATATATATATATATATATTCAGGGGCGTACCTATGGATTTGTTATTGGTACGGCCAAATATATGATGAACAGCGTAAGCCACGAGTGGCTATTTTTTTGCAACACAATTGTTCACTTGACTGTCTCTGTCTGTCCGTCCGTCTGTCTGCCTATCCGGATATCTTGTTTTTAATTGGTTTTGTTTGGGGTGAAAGGTGTTTTACGTAAGTTTTAGCACATGTTAGGCCATATATGACGGTCGATGTTTTTGTGGTAGAGGCATGTTTACTAGGTAGAACCAGTACTGTATACCTCCCGCCATCTGAATAAAAAATCCAAAAGTTGTCTTATCGCAGTAATACAGCATGATTTTCGTATCGAGTCTATATGTCATTGGTCATATTCGTTTGCTAAACAATTACCAGTATGCTTGCAGGGGAAATAACTTGTTCCAAACGTACACGTTTGGCAATCTCAAAAGTGATTTTGGTATTAATCCATGGTAAAGTGTAATACACATGTTTTGTCAAAGATGATCATTTTGATTTTAAGTAGTGTTGTTAAATTGTCTTTCTTTATGGAAAGCCGTTTGGGACCCCCGCTAAAAACCAAACGGCTTTCCATACTTTCTTATATTTGAAAATGTTTTTAAACAATATGTTTATGTAAGTACATGCACATATTTAAATACCAAACTGGCATATGCAAAATACCTCGGTCAAGAATCATCTGTCGGCTCATTTACTAACACACACACTTTTCACAAATCCTCAAATTATTTGCTATTGTACTGTGTTCTTCTGTCTCATTGCTTTATTGAAGGGAATATATATTTTAGTTGCGTGTTTATTGTTGAACATGTAGCGTAATACAGTAACATGCAGGTGGGAAGATAGATATAGGCAGTGAAGTAATAAGTGAAGTCTTATTACTTCACTGATGTAGGGGAATTTCCCAAATATTTCAGATGGTTTAGTATTTCATAAGGCGTCCTATCATTGTGTCAGATGATATCTGTCACGCAACTCTATATTATTAAGTTAAGATTTAATTACATCATACTTGCAATCCGATGTTTGCAGTTATTATCCCCAAATATGTTCTGAATGTTTAAGGTTATTGCAGTCATCATTCTATCTTACGAGCACACATTTTTGTTCCGATAATGTCTGTATTACTGAAACAAAACACCACAACTTACGTCAAGATGATATCTGAAAGTTAATGGATAGAGCATCAAACGTATTTAATTCTTAAATTGTTTTTATCATGCATGTTAATATCATTTTTTTGTAAATGTTCAGCTGCTTATTCGTTGTTTAATAATGTATACATTGGTAACATGTTTTAAGCAATAAAACCCAATCTCATTTGCGGAAATTCTTCATGTACTTCACCGACATATATATATATATAACTTACATATTTTTGAATCCCAACTCTATAGACACACTATAAATGGTTTTAACCAGCCATACCAAACAACGAAATTGGACCGCCGAATTAATAGTTACCAAGTCATACTTCATTTACGCATATTCAATAACACAATTATTGTAAGAACCCGTGAATAAACCTATACCTTTAATTGGTACATATACATTAATATATGACCTGAATACCTGGATAGAGTTTTGATAAACGGTTGTGTAGTGTAATATTGCCATTATTTGGCGGTTAGTTTCTTAAACATATAAATATGCGAAAATATGTCTTCAAGAGGGACACTTAGCTTGGTACCTCGCTGATCTCGACATTATTTTGGGATTTGCAACACCATTTCGCTATGTTACCAAACTATTTATCATAATGTTGTAAAACTTGAAGTTGTTTGAAGATACCCGTGTGGTTGCCGGGGGCCCCCGTTTGGTCACGGGGCAAAGAATAGGGCCACTGCAGATCCCTTTGGAGGGGTAGAATCCCCCCAAAATCATGTTCATTTTATCATTTTTTGTTCATGTTCATTAAAGGTCTTCATCATGATCCCTGCATTGTTTCAGGTGCTATTTCGCCCGCATCAAAAGAGCAGTGGCAGAAAAACAATAACGTGGCTCCAGCGTAAATGGAGTTTCTACGATAGAATTTGCAGCAACTCTGCAGTTCAGGGTGAGAAGGTTCTAGGCCCATTTTCCATATTTTATCTCGATGTACATGGAAGATGAGCCTGGCATGTTCATGCCTATTAGGCGCCATATAACCTTTTCATGTGTTGGTGCGCCTTAAAACCTAATTCAATTCAATTCAATTCGTTTCGAGAAGCTTATTACGATATGTGTACTATAATGTGCTGGGCTTCACTTCATGCGAAGCTAAATGTAGGAACACCCTACCAACCCACCAACAATTTATGTTGAATAGCATGTACATTCCGCCTAGCAGGTTACTATCACTATTATAATATGGAAAGTCGTTTATTTAAAAATAATTATTGATATATCACCAACATGTACAATATACATTATTTTAATATAAATAACGTCGACGTTGTTATGTTAATGTTTTTATCTTCCAAAGGGGTTTGAGGCCAATAAAGGAAGTTACTGAAACAAATATTCCGATGACCAGCAAATTTTATTTTAAATTCCGATAGGAAATTAAATTCTCTAAAATATACTAAAATTGTGCAGTTTTTTATCGAGCCATATAAAAGATAAATGGCATTAACATTGTTTTTTCTCAAAATTCCTTGGTAAAAAAGCAGAGAAAGATAGAATAGCAGTGAAAGATATATATAGGAAATTCTTTAAATAATAGTTTACATCCTAATTTAAATAATATGATTTATATATAAGATGAAAGGTCTCGTCAAGACTTAACAGTGTGATATAAAATATAATTGTTTGTGACTAAACTAACACTCTGTGATGCTAAAAACGTTGACAATTGAGTGCAACGCGACTTTTATGAAAAACGTCAAACATATATAGCCATATTTGAGACGTTATTATTAAAATCTTGTTCTCACGAGGACAAAACAAAATTCAGATTCAAGTCGCAAATATCTTCAAATTTACAAATATATATAGTTCATATGCGTACCCTTAAATATTCGAATTGGTCAATTCCCCCTTAAATAAAGATAATTTATCAATATAGAATAGTGCAAAATAAATATAAACAATCTGTAGAAATTATTTGTACGGCCAGCCTATGTATATATGTTCTTCGCCAATACATTTGGCGGCAACAGTTATGAGTATGATAACAGTTATGAGTAATTTTAACTTTTTTTTGACAGATAATATATAATTAGTGTAAATAATATAACAGTATAAACAAACATTCAACATTCAGTAACAACGACAAAAATATCATTATGATTCTCCCTTGATTTATTATTCACAGTTTAATAAAACTCATTCACAATCAAATACAATACCTGATAGATGATGGGCGAAACGACTTAGTGGGCGAAACGACTATCAAAATGATGTGCGAAACGACCGATGTGCGAAATAACCGATGCGCGAACGGGAAAGTGTGCGAAACGACCCGGGACCATGGTACCTTGCCCCCATGGTATATTTGCAATATATATACTGGCACTCTATCAAAAAACTATAGGAACACGCTAGATATATTAAAGTATACTCACAAATAAAAGGCTCTTTAAGACTTTTCCTGAATGTGTTGGGTTGGTGGGTGGGGGAAACTGCTTCCCATGTCAGGCCCTGATTGCACATAACAGACACATATTTAACGCATGCCATGTTATCGCCTTTGTAACACACCATGTTGTACTACTTTAACATGTATGTGTTAGACCTGACACATGTTAATTGTTTTGTTATACCTAGATTACCGTACACACTAGCAGGCCTAGATTGTTTACATTTTTATCGCGCCGTTTTATGACGTCAATAATGTGTTCCGTGAAGATAATATACTTATAGAAACAGCTGCTTCTTCTATAATAATTCTACGGCAAATCGTTCGCACACGTATCGATACGTTTTATATTAAGATATAATTATTATTAGTCCTACGCAAGGTGTATTAAGTGTCATGTATCAATTCACCGTTTGTCGTATAAACCACGTGTAAATCCGAAGAAAAACAACGAAATCTCAGCTCTATATATTAACACGAACTTCAATAAAAACGTATTAAAAGTTACCAATTACTGTCTTTAAATCATTTACGAACATTATAATAAAACACATATGACAAGTTTTATTTATTTGCATCGATAAAGTAGAGCCTTTTACATTTTCGTATTAGCTTTCATTAATTTTTTGCATTTGAATACCACTTAGACTAAAATCCGGATTAATTACAATGTACACATACATTTTAATATTTAAACATCACCGTTTCATATTTTAACTTTGCGTTTCAAACACACTGCCATTATAATTTGAAACCAGTGTGCACTAACATAATTCCTGTGTTTCTAAATTAAACACAAAAAGAACGTAGTGTTTCAACTTAAAATGTCAATGCAACACGTCATGTGCTACCCTTTTTGCAGTGTACACTATTAATAATTGTACTAATCGAATTAAACAATTAATATCAGTTGCAATATTGCAACAATGGCAGAATAAGAAGAAAAGAAGATAAATAAATCGAGACGCTAATTCCAATGTTTGATAATCACGTCAAGATTGCCGTGTCCTTTACATGTCAATCCATTGACTAGTGTTTATATTTGACATTCAATGGTGTTGTATGGATGTCATGTTTTATGTCATAAGTTATTATAGAAAATAAAATATACAAATACTGCTGGGATTGATTAGTATGCTGAGCCGTTTTGGTGTTTTATCCAAGTTTTTTTGTGATATCGCGTATTCGAATTGAGTGATATCACTCATTGAATAATATATATCACTTATTCGAATGAGTGAACAGTAGTGTTTATTTTTGTTCAGAAAAATGCATGACAGCAAAATAAAAACCGTTATGAAATATAATACTGACTATAATATCTGTTATAGTCAACGGTTATTGGATGACACAAAATTAGCGTTTTGAACTTAGGGAGTACATTTCACGGGGCAGTGTTCGTAGATATACACCGTCAATTTGGATTCACATCGAGGTACCGTGCTTTAGCTTATGTTAACAATTTAAATTCATTGATATCATACTCGCATGATCTTTCAATTCTTTTTGTCATATTCCTGTTGCTCATGATTTTATCTTCGATTAGGTTGTATTCGTTTTATTTTAGTCATACAGTATATACGTTGTTGGTCGTTGTAAATATAGTCTCCTATTTCACCTTACTAGGTCGGCCATTTTGATTCTAGTCAGAACAATTTTTCTTTCAATTAACGTAAGCTTTATTTCGTCTCTTTCTTTGTTTCTATTATGTGCGATTCCTTTGCTAATTGATATAACTGTAAATAAATAACAACGTTCTCGTATATTATTTAATTAATATTCCCGAAATGTGGGGTTTCCCACGCGATTAGTTTTGCCCTAAATATGCTGCGTGGTTTATGAATGACGTCATGCCAGGGAGTAGGTAAACGTTGATTAATATTACTCTTAATATTGCGTGGTTTATGTGTGGCGTCGACGCTGACGAATTTAAATAGAGTCTAAACGTTGATAACTTCGTTTTTTGCCTTGTTTGTTTTTTAAAGCGTTCGTTTTAAGCGAGGTTTTGGGCGAAACTACTCCACCTGCGACCCTCAATTCCAAAGTGGAATGTCCCTTTACTTCACTGCAGAGCCTGTCGCTGGTTTAAAGTGTAATAATGCAACTATTATCTACCAGCAACATTTTGCGTACTGGCTACAGCCTATACTGCATTTATTGGTGCCCTGGTGCGCGCCCCCTAAAAAATCCGGATCGTACATGTATGTCCATGTTACTGTAGATCAAATATCAAAGGATTTATGTCCATGTTACTGTAGATAAAATATCAAACAATTACGATGCACGCCCTCAGTGTAAAAAATGTTCTTGCTCGCTTCGCTCGCTCGATGCATAATGGCTAATGAGTGGTTTAATTAACACACTGTTAAATCCTTTTGTTTGAGAACGCCCCTTTTTTATTCATACATGTATGTCCATGTTACTGCAGATAAAATATCAAACAATTTCGTTGCACGCCCTCAGTAAAAAATAAATAATAAAAAAAAAAAAAAAAAAGTGTTCTCTCTCGCTTCGCTCGCTCAACGCATAATGGCTAATGAGTTGTTTAATTAACACATTGTTAAATCCTTTTGTTTGAAAACGGACTGTTTAACCCTAGCAATGCACTATCGCATCCGTTTTATAAGGCTATAGACATACCCGAAAATTTACCAAAATCTTACGCCCCCACTAAGCTGAAATCCTGGATTCGCCTCTGCATTCTAACTGAAAATGTTTACGGCATAGCTTAATAAATAAATAATTTTATAATGATAGTGGGCTAATCAATGATGAATATATATATATATATATATATAATAATAATCGTAATAATTATAAATATATAAAAATTAAAAAAAAATAAATAAATCAATAAAAATTATTCCAGTAAGTTGGTATTAATATTTTGAATAGGATTTTATTTTCTCAGTTTATACAATGTACGTTGATTTCGTTTTCATTTCACACTGGATAATGCGTCGTGGAAAGCGAGCAAGTTCGATGGTGCGAGCCAGCTCTGCCGGGAAAAGTCAGCGGTTGCATGTACTGTCTCCGGGTGTAAAGACATATCGTTCAGCAAGTCAGTTATGTCACGGATCGTTGGGTGGCTCGTTTGATTGCAGAAGAGGTCGTACAGGCCGTACAAAGATGTTAGGCAGCTAGAGGAACAGCTGTTACAGATGCCTACGGAAACAGGACTCGTTTTTTTGGCGGTAGATAGGCGCCTGGACACTCTACTCTATGACTTGGAGTGTCCGGGCGTCCATCCATATGGCGGGCAGCGAAGGTGTGAAAGGAAGGACATATAAGTTTCAGTTTAAATTTATTCAGCTCCTGTATACCCAGAGACTGAATTGTAATCTAAACATAATTTATATACAAATTTGCTGTCCGTACGAATTGATAAAAAACATTTGAATTGATTGAATTCGGTGCACTTGTAATTATGCTTGAATATCAACCGTGCTTTCAACACTTGCTTAAATGCTTATCAGAAAAGTTGCTTTCATAATGAACATTTAATTTGGTGCACATGTATTTATGTCCTTAATAGTGTAATATTCAATCTGCTTTATTGCTTAATGCTTTCTACTGTAAGGGCTTGCTATAATGGTCTTTTGTGCTTACCGGCAGCCCAGTTGTTAAACCCTATGCTTGGGGCTTGTTTTTCAATCCATGCCACGCCCAATATTTGCCAAATCTATTAAAGTTTAAAAAATATTTTGATGTGTTGTTATTACAGTGCTCTCCAATAATACTGACTATAATATCTGTTATAGTCAACGGTTATTGGATGACACAAAATTAGCGTTTTGAACTTAGGGATTAAATTTCACGGGGCAGTGGTCGTAGATCTACACCGTCAATTTGGATTCACATCGAGGTACCGTGCTTTAGCTTATGTTAACAATTTCATTTCCCTCCCTCCCAGCCCACAGGATCATTGATTGCAATCGATAATAGTGTTATGCAGTTGTATAAGTACGATAAGTTCCTTAAAGAAATTTCATTATTTGTCAATACTTATATTCAAACGATAGTATTTTATGTTGCACGATCATGTTGCTTTCTCTGAATTATATATTTTCAGTTGATGTCTTCCTCTGGATCCACTTACGTAGTCCAACATTACTGGTGTGGCATGGATCTTCAGAACATTTACATGCTTGCTGGAAGTTTTGTGAAAGGAAGGACATATGAATGGCGGGCAGCGAAGGTGTGAAAGGAAGGACATATAAGTTTCAGTTTAAATTTATTCAGCTCCTGTATACCCAGAGACTGAATTGTAATCTAAACATAATTTATATACAAATTTGCTGTCCGTACGAATTGATAAAAAACATTTGAATTGATTGAATTCGGTGCACTTGTAATTATGCTTGAATATCAACCGTGCTTTCAACACTTGCTTAAATGCTTATCAGAAAAGTTGCTTTCATAATGAACATTTAATTTGGTGCACATGTATTTATGTCCTTAATAGTGTAATATTCAATCTGCTTTATTGCTTAATGCTTTCTACTGTAATGGCTTGCCATAATGGTCTTTTGTGCTTACCGGCAGCCCAGTTGTTAAACCCCATGCTTGGGGCTTGTTTTTCAATCCATGCCACGCCCAATATTTGCCAAATCTATGAAAGTTTAAAATTTTTGATGTGTTCTTATTACAGTGCTTTCCAATAACCAATGGAAACTATTTAGTTTCTACGCCACTGTAGGGTTGCACTTTATTTATTTATATTGCTTAAATACATCAAACCGTTACACAATTTAAACGATTTAAAGAGACACTGGTGATTTAATTGCATTGCTTAAAATGTATACATATTGTAACTTTACCGTATTGTGTAAACTTTAACAACATTTCAGTTTGTGTAGACTCATAGAGACACCGTGGGTCTAGGCAAATAAAAAAGTCTACCTTCCCGAATAATACAATAAATTGTTTTCAGTGTTTCCCAAATCATATGTTTATTACATTGTGTATGGTTCTTTGATCATGCTTCTTCGGTGTAATTAATATTCATAATCACACAATTCATTTAATAACTCCGGAAAACAACAACAACGAAGTATGCGCTTTACTGTTCGACTGCGCAAGCACGAGCTTTGTACCTTGCCGGGTTACATTTTATGTGAACAAAACAAGTCTATTACACATATTTGAGAACGTGTCCTTGGGTTTCAGTAGAAAATAGGAAGGGTTTAATCTAATAATGGTAGAACGTGTTACCCAACCCATTTATCATTATAATGTTTATTTTTTATATATGACGGACAAAATGTCTAAACACCCGCCTAAGAATACTTATACAACCGGGTATATACGATGTTCTTAAGTAATCCTAATTCTAAAATATCCAAATTAAATTATTTTGATGTCATATCAGTGCGGACCTACGATGCCATTGCGTTCGGACGCTGTGGTTTCTATAGGACCCTATATATCATTTTACTAGCATTACAACTACAAATGCGTTTGCAGAAGACATGTCAATTAATGTTAACGCTGAATTACAGTTATTTGAATTTTATTTTATTTATTTTTTTATATTATTTCCTACCAATATTAAGAAGTTTATATCTTTCGATTGTAGTTTTTGATTCATGTTATGTTTTTCTCGTACTTTAATTTATTATCATGGTTTAATTTAAAGAGCGGGTAACTTTCAAAAAATGTAGCAATTTAAACAAAAAATAATTGTTTTACAAACTATTGGTCAAATCAAAATAAATATCACACACCTATTGTAAAATATATTTAAAATAATAAAATTAGGTAAGATACAAACGCGAGTAATTAGGAATTTGTGTTCAGTGCATGTTGATATTTACTCTGTATGTAAAATATTGGCAATACAATATGTTTAAATCGATTAGGAAACATAAAAGCGAAGACTAGAGGAGATATGTTATCAGTGAAGAAGGAACATGAAACACCTCTGGACTGGAAGGGTGTGGCAGAACTGATACGTAGGGTATCTGAGGAAATGGAGGACAATGGCAGATCTCTGGACAAGGGACATTTGACCGAAATTATACCGCGGGTGTGTGGAATGGTGCTGCTTTATGGTATGGCTAATATTAAACGTACGTATTACACCATTGTTTCCCCGTCCTGTACTTAAATAACATAAGCTTTACAATCAAACGTCTGTTTACGAAAGATATATGTCACACCAAATTCATATGGGCGTTGTTTGACGAAGACAGATCTTTTAATTATACACAGGATATCATCAAATTTAGCAAACGTGATCTTCGAGGCATCTACAATTCATACCAAATGTCATTGTTACATTTACAATCCATAAACACTTTGAAGGTCAAATAAACATGATGTTTTTTTTTTCAATAGTATAGTAACTATGAACTTGTGGTAGCTACATGTTATAGAGCGTACATATACTTCAACGACTTTATTCATATATTACATGGAATGAACGGCCAATCCTCCTTTTTACCACATACCATGCATTGTCATTCGATAGACTACAAAAGGGAGCTACGGTGTTATGTTCTGCTACGTTATTACCATATACCATGCATTGGCATTCAATATACTACAACAAGGGAGGTACGCAGTTATTTCTGCTACTTTATTACCGTATACCATGCATTGTCATTCTATCGTCTACCATAAGAGAGGCACGGTGTTTGTTTCTGTTATTAACGTTATTACTATACACCATGCATTGTCATTCAATATACTACAGCAAATGAGGTACGGTGTTTGTTTCTGCTATGTTATTACCATATACCATGCATTGTCATTTCAATATACTACAACAAGCGAGTTACGGCGTTTGTTTCTACTACGTTATTATCATATACCATCCATTGTCATTCAATATACTACAACAAGGGGAGGTACGGTGTTGTTTCTACTAGATTAGTACCATATACCAAGCTTTGTCATGCACTATACTACAACAAGGGAGGTACGGTGTTGTTTCTGCTACGTTATTACCATATACCATGCATTTCCATTCCATATACTTCAACAAAGGAGGTACAGTGTTAGTTTCTGCTACGTAATTACCATACACCATGCATTGTCAGACAATATACCACAACAAGGGAGGTACGGTGTTTGCTTCTGCTCCGTTATTACCATATACAATGCATTGAAATCAACATATAACAACAAGGAGGGTGGGAGGGGTGTATGATGTTTTTTTCTGTTACGTTAATACCATACACCATGCATTGTCTTTCAATATAATACAACAAGGAGGTGGTACGGTGTTTGTTTCTGCTACGTTATTACCATATACTATCTATTGTCATCCAATATACTACAACAAGGGAGGTAGGGTGTTGTTTCTTCTACGTTATTACCATATACCATGCATTGTCATTCAATATACTACAACAAGGGAGGTACAGTGTTTGCTTCTGCTACGTTATTACTATATACAATGCATTGAAATCAACATATAACAACAAGGAGTGTAGGAGGGGTGTATGATGTTGTTTCTGCTATGTTATTACCATATACCATGCATTTCCATTGTAAATCATTATATAAATCAGACTTTATAAATCATTATAATATGTTCTTATATATATATTTCCTTGTTTATACACCCGTTGACGGGTATTTGTTGATTTTACATTTATACATAGTTTATATTACTACCATATCATCCCTTATTTGTAAATCGTTTTATCTTTATATAGTGACATTACTTTTTATTTACTACTTCATTTCTTCATCTTTCATCAGTTTTTGCGCACAATATGACCTACATTTGTGTCGACGTACCGCAAAACACCATTCATTCCTTCGATAAACTACAACAAAGGAGGTACGGTGTTTGTTTCTTTTATATTATATCCATTCACCATGCATTGTCATTCCACATACTACTTAAGTGGGGTACGATGTTGTTTCTGCTACGTTATTACCATACGCCATGCATTGTCATTTAATATACTACAAAAAGATATGTACAGTGTTGTTTCTGCTTCGTTATTACCATATACAGTGCATTGTCATTCAATATAACGCATGTACAACAAGGGAGGTACGGTATTGTTCCAGCTATGTTATTACCATACTCCATGTATTGTCATTCAATATACTACAACAAGGGAGGTACGGTGTTGTTTCTGCTTCGTTATTACCATATACCATTCATACTACAACAAGGGGGATATCATGTTGTTTCTACTACGTTATTATCATATACCATTCATTGTCATTCAATATACTCCAACAAGGGGGTACGGGATAGCTTCTGCTATGTTATTACCATACTCCATGTATTGTCATTTAATATACTACAACAAGAGAGGTACGGTGTTGTTTCTGCTACGTTATTACCATACACCATTCATTGTCATTCAGTATACTACAACAATGGTAGTACGTTGTTTGTTTCTGCTATGTTATTACCATATACAATGCATTGTCATTCGATATACTATAACAAGAGCGGTACGGTGTTAGTTTCTGCTACGTTATTACCATATACCATGCATTGTCATTCGAGAGACTACAACATGGGAGGTACGGTGTTTTTTTAGCTACGTTATTACTATATACCTTGCAATGCCATTCAATATACTACAACAAGATATGTACAGTGTTGTTTCTGCTTCGTTATTCCCATATACAGTGCATTGTCATTCAATATAACGCATGTACAACAAGGGAAGTCCGGTGTTGTTTCAGCTATGTTATTACCATACTCCATGTATTGTCATTCAATATACTACAACAAGGGAGGTACGGTGTTGTTTCTGCTTCGTTATTACCATATACCATTCATACTACAACAAGGGGGATATCATGTTGTTTCTACTACGTTATTATCATATACCATTCATTGTCATTCAATATACTCCAACAAGGGGGTACGGGATAGCTTCTGCTATGTTATTACCATACTCCATGTATTGTCATTTAATATACTACAACAAGAGAGGTACGTTGTTGTTTCTGCTACGTTATTACCATACACCATTCATTGTCATTCAATATACTACAACAATGGTAGTACGTTGTTTGTTTCTGCTATGTAATTACCATATACAATGCATTGTCATTCGATATACTATAACAAGAGCATTACGGTGTTAGTTTCTGCTACGTTATTACCATATACCATGCATTGTCATTCGAGAGACTACAACATGGGAGGTACGGTGTTTTTTAGCTACGTTATTACTATATACCTTGCAATGCCATTCAATATACTACAACAAGGGAGGTACGGTGTTGTACACCATGCATTGTCATTCTAATACACTACAGCAAGGGAGGTACGGTGTTGTTTCTGCTACGTTACTACCATATACCATGTATTGTCATTCGATGGACTACACCAAGAGAGTTACGGTGTTTGTTTCTGCTACGGGATTACCATATACCATGCATTGTCATTCAATATACTACAACAATTGAGATACGGGGTTGTTTCTGCTACGTTATTACCATATACCATGTTTTGTCATTCGATGGACTACACCAAGGGAGGGTACGGTGTTTGTTTCTGCTACATGATTACCATATATCATGCATTGTCATTCGATAGATTACAACTGTACAACGTAAGGTAAATTGAAGTCGTACCATTCATCTGTGATTGTCATTCATTACACATATCTATTTGTAGTTGACCCATGACATGTTTATACATGTATATCACGGTATAAACAAATATAACATATACATTTGTTTATCTACTGAAAATACAATGTTTAATAAACGAGCGGCATATGTTCTGAATAGATCATATAAATGATGTTACCGTAGTCATATATTACTTGGGCTGTTATCACTTCCAGGTAATATCGAAGAATAGTTAGACTACTGTAGCCACTCTGGCCTCGTGTTATTTACACAAGACAATGGCAGGTGTGATTTTGCAGTCACGGTTTATATAGCATTGACTCCATTTAACTAGTGCCTTGCTATGGCTTGAGTACATATATGAGAAACTGAGTCCGTATACATGTTGGATTTATACGGGTATTTCAAAGATCGGTTTACATTGGACAGATAGTCGATAGTATTTTATATATTTTAAGAAAATATAAAGGTATATCCACGTATCGTGTTCCACAAGAACCAAAATAAACACAACGAACACACTTGCGTCTGTTTAGTGCTGTGTGGCGGCTGTAACAAGTCACCCCGACTAAAAATCAGTATTGTTATTACTTAATGGTCCTTTGGGATCATCAAGCTTACTTTTCGTGACTTTAAAGGGAATGTAAGCATACAGTCAAACAATAGTATTGAGAGTTCTGAAAAACTGGATTCTGTTCTTGAGAGGTAATATAAGGTACAACACCTCGCACGCCCCAAGTATTTGCCTTATCAATATTCTACTTAAAAGAGGATGCCAAACGAGATCAGGACAACTAATTTGAGCAGAAAAAATGCATGTACTAGATCAGAACAAATTATAATACGCTAATTAAATCATCTGTATTAAAAAAATCAAGCATGTAACGTGACATAATGTTTTCATATTCAACATAGAGATTCGTAGTCACGAACTCATACACAAAATGCTATCTGTTTGATAATCAATGTATCTAGAAATATATCAGCTGGCTAATATATTCTTTACGTTTTAAGCTACGGCAGTCTTAACTTATCGTTTTCTTCTGTGAACTCTTCGACTCACTAATTAGGTATCCCGTGCATAGCTAAAGGAAACGCTCCACTTAAAGAAACTAACCATCCAAATAACGGACCAATAACGCTACACAGCATTTATAGAAACTCTACCCAAGTGTTTATATCATATAATAGTATACATGTGCCGATTAAAAGTAGAGGTTTATGCACGGCGATTGAAAATGCGTAAAATGAATTATGAGCCGGTAACTCTTAATTCGACCATCCAGATTTTGGGTTTGGCCTGTGGCCTGGCAAGTTAAAGCTGTATTATTATATCTGTAGAGTCTGGATTCCCAAAATAGCTCAATAACATGAGCGGGATAGCTACTTTACTAGACACACTGATGACAGTCCGTCCGACCGTTCTATTATCCGTTTTAGCAATAGCATTTAAGTTTAGACGTACAACCATCAAATTTCACGCACACAAACACTGCTGCCACATTATTCTTGGTTTGACCTGTTTTCAGGTAACTTTGTTTTGTTAACCTGTAGGTTTGTGGAACCTAAGATACTCATGATGAGAGTTGTTTCACGCATGCGATATAACCGAAGGAACGAACATCTGTATAATAGTAACAATATGCAATAACATGCAAAGGACATTCTAGTACAGCAGATAGTATATGTTTCATTGCTTTGAAAACTTCAGGCGCCTTATAACAGTATGCAATACTTTGTTTGCAGGAGCTCAGAATAAAGTCACAATTGACGAGGTCCCGATGAGAGTGGAACCAAGGCCGTTTACTTTGTTTCCGAGTGTTATGCCAAAGAACGTGATTGATGAAGCTATGAGGCTACACACCCATTTTCAGACAGTGATGTACAAAGTGGCTAACAACCACGAGTTCATGCATACTTGCTTAAAGGAGTAAGTATCAACGGACATTCGATATGTTTTCTGTGTCTATTATCTCAAATTTTTAAACCAGTTGTTCGCTCGGTAGCTCAATGATAAGGCTTCACGCGTTAGACATGCATGTTAGAGCTACATAAAGATATGTCTCGCATGGGATTGCTCCCTTGTGGAGACATGTCTGCTGAGAAACTTTACCCTTCATCTCACATCACTCTGAGGTTTCTGTATCTGTATAAAATAATGTTTTAACGGACGAAAAACAGTTTATTCCACTGCGCTGTCTAATTTAGTGAAGTAAAGATAAGTATAACAATGGTATAGGAAATGAAGCTTTCCCAGAACATAGTAAACCCCAAAACATTCAGAACGACAAACAGGAATGGCAATGTTAATACAGAATAAAGGCATATGACGTCCCAAACAAAAATGCGGTGACAATAAGGCTACCATCCTGGAACGGTCATTGGCAAAACAGTTCGCTGGGGG
Source organism: Cyrtodaria siliqua (assembly GCA_037043455.1). Classification (NCBI taxonomy): domain Eukaryota; kingdom Metazoa; phylum Mollusca; class Bivalvia; order Adapedonta; family Hiatellidae; genus Cyrtodaria; species Cyrtodaria siliqua. The sequence continues at coordinate 9,071 of JAWPHD010000406.1, read as the reverse complement.
TTTAAACCAAGTTCTAGGTTGCATCAAACCTCACACTTACCCTACGGTCATCCCAATAAAACGGAACAGTGTGAATAAAGAAATCACCGCCACGAAATATTATCTAACCAAAAAGGCAGCATTATTAGGCAATATAAGTAAAACACAAAGATGCTCGTGTATACATAAATACAACAAACAATAGCTTAGAAAGCCACAAAGAAGGTACTCAGTGACTTGGCAGAAGTCATATCAACAAGAGAATAAACCTCTGAGGGCACGAGTACATGTTTATAATTTATAAATCCGACCTGTTTAGGTCCTTTTGGAAAAGTAAACAAGTGCAACTTGCATTATTATACATTTTTCAGCATCCTTGACGTTGACGAGTTCACTCGACAATTGTGGAGCATCTACGAAACTGTGCGGAACGAAGGGGTCTCACAGGTGGGGAACAATGAACATAAGTATAAATCATAAACAAACCACGTTACTGTAATACGTACTAGTATAACAGGCTCGGCTATAAAGAAATACTTAACAGATTTAAAGAAATATAATAACGGAAATGAAATTGTAAAATAGATCAATCTATGGCAATTGCTCCTCTGTAATGCAAGCCTGGTTCGACTGTCCGTAGCTGTGCTCACTTCCACATGAGAGACGTTTAGGTCTCACTGCACAGTACAGCTTTAATATATTGGCTATATAAATGACGTGTACTGGGTTAATTTGAACATAATTTGTCCAAGGCATAAGTCTTATTGTTTATGAATCACATGCACAAACGTTTTTAATTTGAGTGGTATTGTATTGCATTACTGTGGACATGTACGATAGAATTTGGACCAGTTCCTTTCCTTCTTCAACATCCTTGAAAGAAAACTATCTTACGTTGGTGAAAGTATCGTCTTCTTACTGAACATTCAATTTCTAGTTTCATTCCACCAACAATAAATATGTCTGTGAGCAGTTATTAAAACTATTTAAAACCGAAGGATAGAGTTATCCATTTTATCATGTTTATGGCGCAATAATTATTCCAACGTGGTATTTAAATGAGCTAACTGTGTAGTGATACCTTTTACGTTGTCACCCATGCTATCGCAAATGTATTATTTAAGCTGGCTGATACTGGTTTACCTACTTCAAAGTAGATATAAAATTAATAAAATAAAAGGACAACTTCTCCAAAACACGCTTAAACAATAGTGACACGTCCCTGTTAAATTTGTGGTCGTTTTATTCCGTTCCTTTTGAATGCAGAGTAAAGTTGCACAATATATTGTGAATGAAACTATACATTCACTATTACCTTTTGTATTCTTTCCTTTTGCATTATATAGGACATTTCAGTCATGCTGACACGAAATGATTTCATGATGGAAGCAACAGATCAAAACGAATGCAATCTTCAGATAAAACAGGTTGAACTTAACACCATGTCGTGTGCAACGGGCGGCGTTATCTCCGCCTTAAATAAAGTACACAGGTATTAATGGTCACACGGCATTGTTTGTATAACATTTCCGGTTTTATCTAGTACCACTGTCGTCAAAGTTATCTCTTAATGTTCACACGGCATTGTTTGTCTAACATGTCTGGTTTTATATAGTACCCATCTCGTCAAAGTTATCTTATAATGGCCACACGGTATTGTCCGTGTAACATTTCTGGTATTATCCAGTACCCCTCTCGTTAAAGTCATCTCTTAATGGTCACACGGCATTGTTTGTCTAACATTTCTGGTTTTTATCCAGTACCCCTCTCGTCAAATGTCATCTCTTAATTGTCACACGGCATTGTTTGTCTAAAATTTCTGACTTTATCCAGTACCCCTCTCTCAAAGTCATCTCTTAATGATCACACGGCATTGTTTGTGTAACATTTCTGGTTTTATCTAGTACACATCTCGTCAAATGTCACCTCTTAATTGTCACACGGCATTGTTTGTCTAACATTTCTGGTTTGATATAGTACCTCTCTCGTCAAATGTCACCTCTTAATTGTCACATGGCATTGTTTGTCTAACTTATCTGGTTTTATCTAGTACCTCTCGTCAACGTCATTTCTTAATGGTCACACGGCATTGTTTAACATTTCTGGTTTTATCTAGTACCCCTCGCGTCAAAGTCATCTCATAATGGTCATACGGCATTGTTTATCTAACCTTTCTGGTTTAATCCAGTACCTCTCATAAACAAAAGAAGTATTATATTACTGTCATACTCTAGACATAAATTTAAACAGAGTCAATGGTTATGTCTTTAGTATCTATAGGCACTTTTTAATGTGCACCTTTTTGTGAGTCATTTTTAATTGATGCCAGTGATCCCAACTACCCCCAGTTGCCTACTTTGCTACTGACCGTTCCAAGGTGGTAGCCCTATTGTCAACCCTTTTGTGTTTGTGAAGTCGTTTACTTTTATTATTACTTTTGCCTTCTTGTTTGTCTGTTTGTTTCTGTGTTTTGTGGTTGACTGTCCTCCGTGAATGCTACTTTCCCTGTCCGATCTTTTTATATTTGTTTGCTGTCTAACACTTACGTTTGTGTTTTAGAAATATAAAAACATTTAAATGTTTAAAAAACAACAACATTGCTCTCAGTTTTCACACAAACATAACACAAACAAACATTAAGCAACTATAATGCACGTTTTATTTATTTGCTTTTTATTATATTTATACCTTTTATCATGTTTACATTCAGATAAACTACATAGCATATGCTTTAAATATACATAAACAAAGATAATATCTTTAATAAAAATAGTTTGGGGGCCAGGTGTTCCGAACCAAATGCCGCGGTTCAAAAGATTTCGCATGTCATGTATATATAGCGTCTTATTACTTTCCCAATTGTACACAATTTTAATTATCCTTTCAAAATTAGAAGGTAGTTATCTTCTGCTAAATAAATATTTACCTATTGTCAACCCTTTTGTGTTTGTGATGTCGTTTGCATTTATTATTACTTTTGCCTTCTTGTTTGTTTGCGTGTTTGTTTCTGTGTTTTGTGGTTGACTGTCCTCCTTGAATGCTAAAATCCCTGTCCGATCTTTTTATATTTCTTTATATAAAGTTCTTCAGATCAATCAATATCAATATCAATACTTTATTAGTGTTACAGGCCACCGGCCAAAACCCATAACATGTAGCAATATATACCTATATTTACCATAAATTTACACGTGGTTTGGTTGTTATGCATAAATGTAAAATTAAATAAAAATACTATCTATACAATATTATTACTATTATATAACAATACATACTAATCATGAATAAATTCACTTCGTTTAACGAAAGCATAATAAAGAAATATAGCTATATGTTTTATAACATTTTCATTTTTACATGGCATGACAATATTAAACTTGCGTTTGTTAGAAAACTCATAGTACATTTTAGGAATATATAACGATCTTAAAAGATACCATAGCTATTCTAAATTTCTTAATATTTAACACATCTAAATAATTTTCTACAACAGATTTAAAATACCTATACAAATGAAGCCTTGCATTACCCTCTACTTGTTCGCTCCACTTCTTGGTCTTTGAGCCTTATCTCATATTATTTGTTAAAGACAATTTCTTTGACAACACTCTGCCGTTCCCATATATATCCAAAACCATTATAATACAAATGTTGCTTTAGTTTTGTCACCCAATTTTCATATCCATGACTATCTAAAAGAATCAACATTTCATAGCATGTTTAACATATCTCGCGCAAGGCATTTTTATAATTTTACTAATATTTAATACATCTTTTGTTGGCTGCTATATACATAGGGTGTCTACCACAATCACCCATTACTGCTGCATTGCATGTAATTATAGATACATTCATAAAATGTTTACAAGCATACATATGAACCCTTTCAATACATTCCATTTGATCAACTTCCCACAGTTCTGATCCGTAAAGAAATACCGGACAGACTTTTGAGTCAAATGGTTTAAAATATATACTGTAAGGTATCGGGGTTATCTCACTTAATGAAGCTAGCATAGCAACTAATACACGTTTTGCCATTATTGCCAGTGCGTTCACCATCTGGTACATAGATCATCGACATGTAAAAAACAATCCAACATAATTATAACCGTTTACAGCTTCCATCTGTTTCCCATCATAAACTACTTCTCTGCTCTTGCTGAATGTCCACCATTTTTAAAAACAACAATTTTAGTTTTATCAGTATTCATTCTCAGCTTCCATGTATTACGATACTGATATAGTAGGTCTAGTTACTTTTGTAGACCATTTACAGTATCTGCTATCAATGCCACATCATCAGCAAACAATAGTAATACTATTTCTACAACAGCAGGTGCTAACTGCACTCCATGTAACCCGCTATTACAAATTTCTTCACTCAGTTCATTAATAAATAATGAAAATAAAATTGGACTAAAAACACAGCCCTGTCGTAAACTTCTGGATAATCAAAATATTCAGTACATTTTTCATTGGCTTTCACACATACTTTAACATTTTTATGCGTGCTTTGTGTTGATTGCAACAGTTTTTGTTTTATTCTACCTTTTCTAAGGATTGTAAACAATTTACTTCTATTTACCCAATCAAAAGATTTCATAAAATCTACAAATGCCACAAATAGCTTTTTACCCTTTTTACATAGATATTTAGAAAGTATTGCTTGAAGTATAAATGCACTGTCAATGGTACAATATCCGGGGCGAAAACCAGCTTGTGATTCATTATTTTATCAAACACATTTGCATAAAACGTAACACGTCTTGCTAGTATACTAATATATATCTTGCTAAATGTATCTATAAGTGCAGTGCCTCTGTAATTATCAGGACAATTAACTGATCGCATTTTATGAAGAGGTATGAAGATGGATTCTACCCACATATCATCTGGTAATTCACCATTTGTAAACAGTCTATTAAAGAGTTTGGTCAAAAATGGCAGTATATATGAATTGTTCTGCAATAAGTTCTCCAGATGAATACTTGTTCTTCTTTAAACGCCTCACTGCAGTCATTACCTCATCTGCCGTAATCTAAATAAATTCGTCTGTTTCATTTATATCCATGTTTCATCATCAACATTGAGTTCAATATTCCCATCATCAACGTCATCGCCGTCGTCGAATTGGTTAAATAAGATTTAGTATGTTTGGTTTATAATTTGATTTATTGGAACCACATGCTTTGATTTTACTCCAAAATGCTTTTGAATCATTAGCTCATGCAACTATTGAATTTAATATCGATTTATTGTAACACCATTTCTGCTTACTGCAAACATTTTTGAAAACATTTTTGCTCTGATATATGCATTTAAATCTTCTTCCGATCTAGTAAACCGAAATTGCCTGAGACATCTATTTCTATTAAGTTTAAGTTTACGACATTCACTATAGAACCACTTTCATTTTATTACTAGATTATTCTTCGTTTTTTTCAAGCGCTTAATTTAGAACATGCGTCGTCAAAAACCTTTAAAAAAACAGTTATAATACAACTGATATTCATATCTTGGTTCACAATCATCCAATCAATATCGTCAAGTTTACCGTTAAGCACGTTATCACGAAGAATGTTTCTAAATTCCTCCTCATTTTCTCTCTTAATTACGTACTTATATTCAGCTCCGCTACTGACCTGATGATTAACAACATGCGTAGGTAATCGAGCATTTGAGCGTAAGCACACTATTAATGGAAGATGTTTACACTCTGATCTTGCGTCCACTTTAACGTCAGCTATACAATGAATAAGGTTTTTGGAAATAAGGAAGTAATCTATTACACTACAACCCGTTTGACTTATATACGTATACTCCCCAATCCCTCTGTCATTACTTAACCGTCCGTTTACAATATACAAACAGTAGGTTTAACAAAATGCAAGTACCTTTCTTCCAAATGTGTTAGTTTTATCGTCACATGATGCTCTTTTTATACCAATATCTCCATTTAGTATATCTTTATATGCATTTAGTTCAGGAATATCTGGGTCAATGGAGGTAAAATCATCAAGTATTGCTTTTCTTGCATTGAAATCACCAGCAAGCAAAATGTTGCAATCTGCATATATAGTCTGCATGTCAACTATTTCATTTTCTATAATTTGCATTCCTGCTACCAATCCTCTATAAAATGGAGAATTTTCTGGTGGAATGTAGCCACAAATGAGTATAAGGTCTAAAAACGAATTAAGAATACTCTTGTCAAATTTCACTAATATCCCAAACTCAAAGATATTAGTTATTTGTTTTACATACAGTTCAAATACATTCCGAATAAACACAATGACTCTACCCATATTTCTACCACAACGTACAGACAATTTAGCGGGACAGATAAAACATATATGATTTGGAAAACCATGTTCTATTGCCGATTTGTCAAGCTCCTATGTCTCTACAAACATTAAAACGTCAAAGTTATTAATGTATAACATGAAGTCAGCATCGCTTAATTTCTTTTGTAAACCTTCAATATTCCAGCAAATTATTCATATTGTTATCTGATGGTCCTGGGCCTAACCGCTATAAGACATCCCCACTCATTCGATGAAATAGATCCATTGGCACTTTGGCCAGCTTAACTTGCATGCACTATTGGATTTACATGCTTTCCTGCGGTGATCAAATTGGAATATAACGTTCTGACGCCTCTTTTGAATACTCTGGTTTTAATGTCGTCATAATTATCTGATTTACCATAGGTGAATAACTCACCATTTTTGGAATAACCACCTAGACATTTAATGCTCAGCTCTTTAAGCTGTTTTCTTTGCGTAAATGTTAGATCATTAGAAATTCGGATTCCACTTTTACGCAGTTCATCTCGACTGGTAAACATCTTAATCTTGTTTTTGTAAATTTGAAAAGTTGGCAAGCATCATACGACGATGAACACCGAAAGTTCCTACTCGCTTTACATTAACAATATTTTCATCTATATTTTGTTCATCTGGACAAACGACCTTTATAACTTTATCCATAACAATAGTTTTTCTAACTGTGTCATTCTCAAAATTCTCTTCATCGAGTCCAACAATGTTTAAAGTATCTTTACGTTGACTGAGCTTCAGGTAATTCACATTTGTTTCTAGGCTTTCAAATTCATCGTGTTTTCAAAATATCAATTTCCATTTGTAAAGTATCGATATCAGATTGTAGCATTTTTTGGTTATATGATACAGTTTTAAATTTTGATTCCATGTTATTAACGCCTTTTTCAAATGAAACCCGTTTTCCTTCTACATATTTAACCGAAGACTTAATTTTACACACTTCAGACTTTATTGCTTTCATTTCATTTTTAATCTGCAATACCTCCTCTTTGACTTGTCGAATCTCGTTTGTTGTGCTAGCCTTAGCGGCTGCAATAGCTTCCAATATTTGTTGAGTTTCTTCGGACGGACCTGGGTTCTTTTCAACATCCGCAGATAATATAAGAAGAAGTTCTGAATACATGAGGTACTAAGAAACGATCCAAAGTTTGGTACGATAGATATATATTCATCAACATGAGTATACAAACTGTTAGAATCACTCGTTACAAAGTCGTTAAATGATGAAAAGGCCCCCACTACAATGTATACAGACCACAATAGATCAAATCTGTATTTAATAAATCCGAGAGGGGCCCAGTTGTTTTTCTCCATCAAAATAGGTTGAATTTGTGAGTTTGATGGATGTATGTGTTGCATTCATTAAATCACTTATTTCGCGACCTAATTTAAATATCTTTAAATATCTTTACTGTTTTTGAAAGTACATGCTCGACGCTTTCTAATGATAGATATGTTTACCGTTTCTGTTTAATTATAAAGAAATTATTATGGGGGCCATGTGGTCCTTTTTCTTTACTACAAATATAGAAGGGGTTCAACATATAAACTCGTCCAGACTATATATTTTAATCCGAAAAGTCGCGAACCCGAAGGCAAAAAGCGGAAGGCGAAATGTCGAAACCCGAAAAGTCGCAAACTCGTGATTTTGGACGTAATTTCGTGCCGACTTTGCGACTTTTCGCCTTCGGATTTGCGACTTTTCGCCATCGAATTTTTCCGGTTTGCGGTTTGCGAATTTCAATTTCGACTTTTCAGGTTTGAGAGTCGTAAAGTCGAAAAGTCGAAATAGTCGTAAATAATAATCGCACGTTGTCGGTCTCTAGTCTATATGTTAAAGATATTTCACGTTTAAAATGTTTTAAATTAAAGTATTTTAGTTGCGTTATATTTGAAGAAAATCAATTAAAACATGTTGATAATGCTAAATGCAGTAATCCTCACTCTTATCATATACAAAAGAAACGCACAAGCACAACATGTTTAATGACAATTTTTCCGGGCGTGTGTTTTACCGAATTAAGCAACCAACTAACTGAGAGATACGCAATACAGATTCCTGGTACAAGTGTGTTATACGGTCACGGAGAAGAGGTTCGATTTGTTAACTGAACCTGACGAATAAAATAAACATTAAGGAAAAAGTTGTACCCTATTTCCGCATTGTTATCAGAGTTGTTTTCGATGAAGTTAATCAAACATATAAACATATAAGCATCAAGAATTGCAGGGCAATCCATAGTCCCCCGCCGGCCCAGACAAACATTTTCCAGACATTGTCTATGATGGAGGTCAAAGATCAAGGTCAAGGTCACAATGACATTATAATTGGTACACGACATACCGCTATCCCAAGATGTATTCACATACCAAGTTTGGTGTCTCTATGTGTGATAGTATTTAAAATACGGTCCGGACAAGCATTTTCTATGACCGAGGTCACAGGTCAAGGTCACAATGACCTTATTTTGGTAGCGACACACCGCTATCCCAAGATGTATTCACATACCAAGTTTGAAATCTCTAAGTGTAGTTTAAAATCAGGAATTCAGGAATTTCATAATAAATTTGTTTTAGTTCCTGAAGATAAAGCAGTTAATAATGTTTGACGCCTACATTACGTCAATGTTTTATCTCTGGAACTCGGCAGCACCAATTCGTATACTCCAGGATGATGTTGTTTTCGCACATATCACTCGGTGCACTACTTTCACGGCTGGTGTAAACGATAAGCAAAACAAACTGCCT